>JAUCMX010000019.1:18656028-18868528 GCA_033459395.1 Hemibagrus guttatus
CACTTCTCACTTCACTTCCTGCTGTTACACTCACCGTCAGAGAATCTCCCAGAGCTGCAATCACCTTAATATCCCCTGCTTTCACCACCTCAACTACAAACACACACACACACACACACACACACACACACACACACACACACACACACACACAATAAATGAATGAACTGATTAAAGAAAGGAAGAAAAAAAGCAAGAGAATATACAAACAAATAAATAAGCATTCACAAGTGCAGAAAGTATGCTTAAATAAACATGAAAACAAACAAATAATAATAATATTAATAATAATAATAATAATAATAATAATAATCCCCTCCTTGAACCACCACCTTATTGTGGTGGAGGGGTTTGAGTACCCGAATGAACCTAGGAGCCATGTTGTCAGGGGCCTAGTGCAAACGGATTCTAGGTGACGGGTCAGACTAAGAGTGGTTCAAGACCTTTATGGAAATAAAATCAAGCACGCAGGCAGGGGCACGCAAGCGAGCGCCTGGTGGCCGAGTCTTTGCCTGCGGGACTTGGCCGGGCACAGCCTGAAGAAAAGACGTAGGCCCACCTTCCCGTAGGCCCACCACCTGCAGGAAGGAGCATAAGCGTTCTGTGCAGTGTGTTTTGGGTAGCAGTCATGGGCGGGGCCCCGGCGACCCAAACCCTGGACAAAGAATCTGGCTTTTGGGACATGGAATGTCACTTCACTGGGGGGGAAGGAGCCCGAGCTGGTGAGGGAGGTTGAGCGGTACCAGCTAGAGATAGTCGGGCATGCCTCCACGCACAGCCTTGGCTCTGGAACCCAACTCCTTGAGAGAGGTTGGACCCTCTTCTTCTCTGGAGTGCCCCATGGTGAGAGGTGTCGGGCTGGGGTGGGCTTGCTTATAGCCCCCCAGCTCAGCCGCCATGTGCTGGAGTTTTCCCCAGTAAACGAGAGGGTTGTTTCCCTGCGTCTTCGGGCTGGGGATGGGTGTCTCAGTGTTGTTTCGGCTTACGGGCCGAACGGCAGTGTGGAGTACCCAACCTTCTTGGACACCCTGCGAGGGGTGCTGGAAGGTGCTCCGAATGGGGACTCCATGGTTTTGCTGGGGGACTTCAACGCCCATGTGGGCAAAGACAGTGATACCTGGAGGGGCATGATTGGGAGGAATGGCCTCCCTGATCTGAACTCGAGTGGTGTCCTGTTGCTGGACTTCTATGCTAGTCACAGCCTGTCCATAACGAACACCATGTTCAAGCATAAGGGTGCCCATCAGTACACATGGTACCAGGACACCCTAGCCCAGAAATCAATGATCGACCTTGTGGTCGTGTTATCTGACCTTCGGCCGCATGTCTTGGACACTCGGGTGAAGAGAGGGGCGGAGCTGTCAACCGATCACCACCTGGTGGTGAGTTGGATCCCACAAACGTATTGTGAGGGTCTGTTGGGATCAGCAAGACGTTCCCAACAGACCCTCACAATACGTTTGGGCCTGCCAAGTCTGTGCGGCATCCTTCTCCGTAAGCGGATCCAACTCACCACCAGGTGGTGATCGGTTGACAGCTCTGCCCCTCTCTTCACCCGAGTGTCCAAGACATGCGCCCCAAACGTATTGTGAGGGTCTGTTGGGAACGTCTTGCTGATCCCTCTGTTAGGGGGGTCTTCAACTCCCACCTCCGGGAGAGTTTCAACCAGATCCCGAGGGAGGTTGGGGACATTGAGTCTGAGTGGACCATGTTTTCCTCCTCCATTGTTGACGCAGCCATCCGGAGCTGTGGCCGTAAGGTCTCTGGTGCCAGTCGCAGCGGCAATCCCCGAACACAGTGGTGGACACTGGAAGTAAGGGATGCCGTCAAGCTGAAGAAGGAGTCCTATTGAGCCTGGTTGGCTCGGGGGACTTTGGAGGCAGCTGAGGCATACCGGCAGGCCAAGCGAACTACAGCCGTGGTGGTCTTGGAAGCAAAAACTCGGGTCTGGGGGGAGTTCGGTGAGGCCATGGAGAAGGACTATTGGACGGCCTTGGGGAAATTCTGGCAGACTGTTCAGCGCCTCAGAAGGGGTAAGCAGCTCTCTGCCAACACTGTTTACATTGGAGGTGGAGAGTTGCAGGCCTCGACTGGGGATATTGTTGGACGGTGGAAGGAATACTTCGAGGATCTCCTCAACCCCACTGACACGCCTTCCGTAGAGGAACCAGAGGCCGAGGACTCAGAGGTAGATTCATTCATCACCCAAGCTGAGGTCACTGAGGTAGTTCAGCAGCTCCTTGGTGGCAAGGCACCGGGGGTGGATGAGATTCGCCCTGAGTACCTTAAGTCTCTGGATGTTGTGGGGCTATCTTGGCTGACACGTCTCTGCAACATAGCGTGGTGGTCAGGGACAGTGCCTCTGGACTGGGCGACTGGGGGGGTGGTCCCTCTTTTTAAGAAGGGGGACCGGAGGGTGTGTTCCAGCTATAGGGGGATCACACTCCTCAGCCTCCCAGGGAAGGTCTATTCCAGAGTACTGGAGAGGAGAGTCCGACCGTTAGTCGAACCTTGGATACAGGAGGAGCAATGCGGTTTTGACCTAGTCGTGGAACACTGGACCAGCTCTATACCCTCCACAGGGTGCTCGAGGGTTCGTGGGAGTTTGCCCAAATAGTCCACATGTGTTTTGTGGACTTGGAGAAGGCTTTCGACCGTGTCCCTCGTGGCATTCTGTGGGAGGTGCTCTGGGAGTACGGGATCCGTGGCCCTCTGTTAAGGGCTGTTCGGTCTCTGTATAACCAGAGCAGGAGCTTGGTTCGCATTGCCAGCTGTAAGTCAGATCTGTTCCCAGTGCATGTTGGACTCCGACAGGGCTGTCTTTTGTCACCGGTTCTGTTCATTGTTTTTATGGACAGAATTTCTAGGTGCAGCCAGGGGCTGGAGGGAGTCCAGTTTGGGGACCACAGGATTTCATCGCTGATTTTCACAGATGATGTTGTCCTGTTGGCTCCTTCAAGCCTGGACTTACAGCATGCACTGGGGCATTTTGCAGCTGAGTGTGAAGCGGCTGGGATGAGGGTCAGCACCTCCAAATTGGAGGCCATGGTTCTCGACTGGAAAAAGGTGGCTTGCACCCTCCAGGTTGGAAGGAGGTCCTTCCTCAAGTGGAGGAGTTTAAGTATCTCGGGGTCTTGTTCACGAGTGAGGGAAGAATGGATCGTGAGATTGACAGACGGATCGGTGCAGCAGCAGCAGTAATGTGGTCTATGTACCGGTCTGTTGTGGTGAAGAAGGAGCTGACCCAGAAGGCGAAGCTCTCGATTTACCAGTCAATCTACGTTCCTACTCTCACCTATGGTCATGAGCTCTGGGTCATGACCGAAAGGGTAAGATCCCGGATACAAGCGGCCGAAATGAGCTTCCTCCGTAGGGTGGCGGGGCACTCCCTTAGAGATAGGGTAAGGAGCTCTGTAACCCAGGAGGAGCTCGGAGTAGAGCCGCTGCTCCTCCACATTGAAAGGGGACAGTTGAGGTGGCTCGGGCATCTGTTTCGGATGCCTCCAGGATGTCTCCCTGGAGAGGTGTTCCGGGCATCCCCCACCGGGAAGAGGCCCCGGGGAAGACCCAGGACACGCTGGAGAGACTATGTCTCGGCTGGCCTGGGAATGCCTTGGGGTCCCTCCAGAAGAGCTGGAGGAAGTGTCTGGGGAGAGGGAGGTCTGGGCATCCCTGCTTAGACTGCTGCCCCCGCGACCCGGCTTCGGATAAGCGGAAGACAATGAATGAATCTATAATAATAATAATAATAATAGCCTTTCCAACTGCAAACAAATTATTAATAAGCAGAAATATATAAATATTTAAGTTCATAAATTGATAAATAACACACAAAAAAACAGACTATTAAATAAACTGAGAGACAAATAGATAGATATGTAAACAACCAAAGGATAGACAGACAGACAGACAGACAGGCAGACAGACAGATAGATAGATAGACAGACAGACAGACAGATAGATGTGGAGAGAAAAGAGAGACAAACTCCAGGCCAGAGTGGCAGGTTTGTTTAAGCACGGTGAGGAGAGTAACACTCTGTGACCCGCTGCTTATTAACACTTTATTAATGCTGCTGAAGGACAGTCTGATCTCATTCTGTTGCTCTGACGTGTGTCTTTTTACTCATCACTAACATTCAACCTCAGATCTGGTCACGTGATTTAATCTGGAGTAAGAACCCTGGGTGTGTCTGATGTTCTGGACGTCCCTCACTTACCTGACGTGGGAGTGGAGAATGAAGGGGTCATATCGGGGCAGAGGAACGGAGGATGTTTAAAACTCACAGGTCTGCTCTTCTCAGGATGTTTCTGTAACACAAAGCGTGGATTCATTCTCTAGAACAGCAGCTCCGCCTGTAGCGCAGGTTTATAGTCATGCGTTTCCATAGTAACAGCTCGTTCACGGGGGACGCGTCACGTAAACTGATTAAACGGAACGCCGAAACAGACCTTCCTCAGAGCTTCCTCGCTGTAATAACGAAGTCCTTCATCATATTCCTTCCTCCATTCATCACCTTCATGAAAGGAAATAAAAAGCCTCAGTGTCATTCTTCACCATAACCATCACTCAGAACCTGTGACCTCTAACCCCGAGACTACATCAGCAGTGTACACACACACACACACACACACACACACACACACATACACTTCCTCAGGCCTGATGGCCATCACACTCTTTTCCTGCTCTCTCGCTGCTTCTAGCACTTACCTCGGACAGGACAGGAAGCGAGCAGGCATGTTGCCACAGCGATCCACAGCCCCTCCATGATGGTGTGTGTGTGTGTGTGTGGTTTGGACAATAGCTAAAGCACATGGTCAGAGCAGGTCATTATATCAGGGCCCCTTTTAGCTCACTTCACACACACACAAAACAGCTGAGTGACAAAGTTCTCACACACACACACACACACACATACACAGAGCTGCTGGGGTATTCATACAGCGCAGAGGGCATGTGGTCATATGACATGAAAGTAGGGATGCAGTTTTGTGAGTATTTTACACTGACACACACTGACACACACACACACACACACACACACACACACACACACACACACACACAATGGAAGCTGTGATTATTTGGAGCTGCATTAGCATATCATGATATCAGAAAATCTTCAACACAGTACAGACATCTGAAATATCTTTCAACTTAAATAAACTATAATTAGAAAAATGTACAAACGAATGAATGAATTGAGTTAAAGAAGTTCAGTGAGAGATTCCTCCTGATCTGGGTGGACACACCAGATGGAACCCACTCGGACACAAGGGGACAACATGTGAGCCTCCACTCATGGACACGGACAGCAGTGTGAGCTCAGGATGACCAAGAGGAATGGAGAGAACAAGGGACAGAAAGAAAGTGGAAATGAGAAGTGCAGAAAGGAGAGGAGGGAGAAAGGAGAGGAGGAGAAAGGAGAGGAGAGACAAAGAGAAAGGAGAAGAGAGAGAAAGAGAAAGGAGAAGAGAGAGAAAGAGAAAAAGAAAGGAGAGAAAGAGAAAGGAGAGGAGAGAGAAAGAAGGGAGAGGATAGAGAAAGGACAGGACAGAGAAAGGAGAAAAAGGATAGAGAAAGGAGAGGACAGAGAAAGGAGAAAAAGGAGAGAAAAAGGAGAAGAGAGAGAAAGAGAAAAGAGAGGAGGAGAAAGAGAAAAGAGAGGATAGAGAAAGGAGAGGAGAGAGAAAGAGAAAGGAAAGGAGAGAGAAAGAGAAAGGAGAGGAGAGAGAAAGAGAAAGAAGAGGAGAGAGAAAGAGAAAGGAGAGGAGAGAGAAAGAGAAAGGAGAGGAGAGAGAAAGAGAAAGGAGAGGAGAGAGAAAGGAGAGGATAGAGAAAGGAGAAAAAGGAGAGAGAAAGGAAAAAAAGGAGAGAGAAAGGAGAAGAGAGAGAAAGAGAAAGGAGAGGATAGAGAAAGGAGAAGAGAGAGAAAGGAGAAGAGAGAGAAAGAGAAAGGAGAGGAGAGAAAAAGAGAAAGGAGAGGATAGAGAAAGGAGAGGAGAAAGGAGAAGAGAGAGAAAGAGAAAGGAGAGGAGAGAGAAAGGAGAAGAGAGAAAGAGAAAGGAGAGGAGAGAGAGAGGAGAGGAGAGAGAAAGAGAAAGGAGAGGGAAAGAGAAAGGAGAGGAGAGAGAAAGAGAAAGGAGAGAGAAAGAGAAAGGAGAGGAGAGAGAAAGGAGAGAGAAAGAGAAAGGAGAGGAGAGAGAAGGAGAGGAGAGAGAAAGAAAGGAGAGGAGAGAGAAAGAAAGGAGAGGAGAGAGAAAGGAGAGGATAGAGAAAGGAGAAAAAGGAGAGAGAAAGGAGAAGAGAGAGAAAGAGAAAGAGGAAGAGAAAGAGAAAGGAGAGGAGGGGAAAGAGAAAGGAGAGAGAAAGAGAAAGGAGAGGAGAGAGAAAGGAGAGGAGAGAGAAAGAGAAAGGAGAGGATAGAGAAAGGAGAGGAGAAAGGAGAAGAGAGAGAAAGAGAAAGGAGAGGATAGAGAAAGGAGAGGAGAAAGGAGAAGAGAGAGAAAGAGAAAGGAGAGGATAGAGAAAGGAGAAGAGAGAAAGAGAAAGGAGAGGAGAGAGAAAGGAGAGGAGAGAGAAAGGAGAGGAGAGAGAGAGGAGAGGAGAGAGAAAGAGAAAGGAGAGGAGAAAGAAAGGAGAGGATAGAGAAAGGAGAAGAGAGAGAAAGGAGAAGAGAGAGAAAGAGAAAGGAGAGGAGAGAAAAAGAGAAAGGAGAGGAGAGAGAAAGGAGAGGAGAAAGGAGAAGAGAGAGAAAGAGAAAGGAGAGGATAGAGAAAGGAGAAGAGAGAAAGAGAAAGGAGAGGAGAGAGAAAGGAGAGGAGAGAGAGAGGAGAGGAGAGAGAAAGAGAAAGGAGAGGAGAAAGAAAGGAGAGGAGAGAGAAAGGAGAGGATAGAGAAAGGAGAAAAAGGAGAGAGAAAGGAAAAAAAGGAGAGAGAAAGGAAAAAAAGGAGAGAGAAAGGAGAAGAGAGAGAAAGAGAAAGGAGAGGAGGAGAAAGAGAAAGGAGAGGAGGGGAAAGAGAAAGGAGAGAGAAAGAGAAAGGAGAGGATAGAGAAAGGAGAGGAGAGAGAAAGGAGAAGAGAGAGAAAGAGAAAGGAGAGGAGAGAAAGAGAAAGGAGAGGATAGAGAAAGGAGAGGATAGAGAAAGGAGAGGAGAGAGAAGGAGAAGAGAGAGAAAGAGAAAGGAGAGGAGAGAAAGAGAAAGGAGAGGATAGAGAAAGGAGAGGAGAAAGGAGAAGAGAGAGAAAGGGAAAGGAGAAGAGAGAGAAAGAGAAAGGAGAGGAGAGAGAAAGAGAAAGGAGAGGATAGAGAAAGGAGAAGAGAGAGAAAGGAGAGGAGAGAGAGAGGAGAGGAGAGGGAAAGAGAAAGGAGAGGACAGAGAAAGGAGAAGAGAGAGAAAGAGAAAGGAGAGGAAAGAGAAAGGAGAGGAGAGAGAGAGAGGAGAGAGAAGGGAGAGGAGAGAGAAGGGAGAGGAGAGAGAAAGAGAAAGGAGAGGATAGAGAAAGGAGAGGATAGAGAAAGGAGAAAAAGGAGAGATAAAGGGAAAAATGGAGAGAGAAAGGAAAAAAAGGAGAGAGAAAGGAAAAAAAGGAGAGAGAAAGGAAAAAAAGGAGAGAGAAAGGAAAAAAAGGAGAGAGAAAGGAAAAAAGGAGAGAGAAAGGAGAGAGAGAGAAAGAGAAAGAGAGAAAGAGAAAGGAGGAGAGAAAGAGAAAGGAGAGGAGAGAGAAAGAAAGGAGAGGAGAGAGAAAGGAGAGGATAGAGAAAGAAGAAAAAGGAGAGAGAAAGGAGAAGAGAGAGAAAGAGAAAGGAGAGGAGGAGAAAGGAGAGAGAAAGAGAAAGGAGAGGAGAGAGAAAGAGAAAGGAGAGAGAAAGAGAAAGGACAGGAGGAGAAAGAGAAAGGAGAGGAGAGAGAAAGGAGAGGGAAAAAGAAAGCAGAGGAGGAGAAAGAGAAAGGAGAGGAGGGGAAAGAGAAAGGAGAGGAGAAAGGTGAGGAGAGAGAAAGAGAAAGGAGAGGACAGAGAAAGGAGAGGTGAGAAAGAGAAAGGAGAGGAGAGAGAAAGAAAGGAGAGGAGAGAGAAAGGAGAAAAAGGAGAGAGAAACGAGAAAAAGGAGAGAGAAAGGAAAAAAAGGAGAGAGAAAGGAGAAGAGAAAAAGAAAGGAGAGAGAAAGGAGAGAGAAAGAGAAAGGAGAGACTTTTTTGACTTTTACAAAACTTTATTTACACAAGTCACATATTATACACAGAGTGACTTAATGAGTAAATAAATAAATAGATAAATAAATAAATAAAATAAATAAGTGCATTCAAATAATTTTCAGTAAATGAGTTAAACAGCAGTGATGATTAGCGTAGCTCTGCTGCAAAGTTCAGTTCTCCTTCTGCAACAGAGCACACAGCATTCTCACAGCACCACACACACTTAAACATGTCCAAATCATTCATACTCTTATAAAAATTAAAATCAATTAAAATTCTTGACTTGATCAGCCTCTTTAAAATTCTTGTGGCCTCGCAGTCAGTGTTTTGTGCTACCCGGTTTTTTCGGCTCAGGTATATCGCCATTTTTGCCTGACCAAAGATAAAATTGATCAGTTGGCACCTGAACCTGTGTTTCCTGACGTACTTAAAACCCAGAATAAAACACTGAACAGTAAAATCAACATTAAAAGACCTTAAAATGCTCCGTAAAAACACAAACAGTGACTGTATCCTGGAGCAGTGAATAAAAGCATGAAGAACAGTTTCTCTCTGTGAACAGAACGGACAGTCATGTACAACATCAGGGTTTAAAACAGAGATAAAAGAGTTCACAGAGATAATACCATGTAAAATCCTCCACTGGAGGTCAGCAGCTCTTTTGGTTAACGGTGGTTTATACAGTGCCCTCCACTCTGGTTTAACATCATCATTAAAACCCAGAACACTTCTCCATGGGGTGTCTACCCTCCCACTCAGCTTCTTCTTGTTTAAAACCTTAACACAGGCTCTGTAGAGCAGCTTCCCCGACACTGACCCAAAGTCCATCTCCCCTTCGCTCCGGCACTCCAGGAGGGGGCCTGCACACCCGTCGAGGTCAGGAGCAATGTTCAGCCGGGGAAAAGATTCGTCCTCTGCAGGACCAGTAAGTCCAGAAAGGAGAGAGAAAGAGAAAGGAGAGGAGGAGAAAGAGAAAGGAGAGAGAAAGAGAAAGGAGAGGAGAGAGAAAGGAAAGGAGAGAGAAAGGAGAGGAGAGAGAAAGAGAAAGGAGAGGAGAGAGAAAGAGAAAGGAGAGGAGAGAGAAAGAGAAAGGAGAGGAGAGAGAAAGAGAAAGGAGAGGAGAGAGAAAGAGAAAGGAGAGGAGAGAGAAAGAAAGGAGAGGAGAGAGAAAGAAAGGAGAGGAGAGAGAAAGGAGAAAAAGGAGAGAGAAAGGAGAAGAGAGAAAGAGAAAGGAGAGGAGGGGAAAGAGAAAGGAGAGAAAGAGAAAGGAGAGGAGAGAGAAAGAGAAAGGAGAGAGAAAGGAGAGGAGAGAGAAGGGAGAGGAGAGAGAAAAAGAAAGGAGAGAGAAAGAGAAAGGACAGGAGGAGAAAGAGAAAGGAGAGAGAAAGAGAAAGGAGAGGACAGAGAAAGGAGAGGAGAGAGAAAGAGAAAGGAGAGGATAGAGAAAGGAGAAGAGAGAGAAAGGAGAGGAGAGAGAGAGAGGAGAGGAGAGAGAAAGAGAAAGGAGAGGAGAGAAAGAAAGGAGAGGAGAGAGAAAGGAGAGGAGAGAGAAAGAAAGGAGAGGATAGAGAAAGGAGAAAAACGAGAGAGAAAGGAGAAGAGAGAAAGGAGAGGAGAGAGAAAGAGAAAGGAGAGGAGAAAGAGAAAGGAGAGGAGGAGAAAGAGAAAGGAGAGGAGAAAGGTGAGGGGAGAGAAGGAGAAAGGAGAGGATAGAGAAAGGAGAGGAGAGAAAGAGAAAGGAGAGATAAAGGAGAGGAAGAGAAAGAGAAAGGAGAGGAGAAAGAGAAAGGAGAGGAGAGAGAAAGGAGAGGAAAGAAAAAGGAGAGGGAAAAAGAAAGGAGAGGAGGAGAAAGAGAAAGGAGAGGGAAAAAGAAAGGAGAGGAGGAGAAAGAGAAAGGAGAGGAGAAAGGTGAGGAGAGAGAAAGAGAAAGGAGAGGAGAAAGAGAAAGGAGAGGAGAGAAAAAGAAAGGAGAGGATAGAGAAAGGAGAGGAGAGAAAAAGAAAGGAGAGGATAGAGAAAGGAGAGGAGAGAAAGAGAAAGGAGAGGAGAGAGAAAGGAGAGATAAGAGGAGGAGAAAGTTAAGAGAAAGGAGAAAAGCAGCCTCAGTTAAGAATCAGACGTCACACACTCGGGTGATGATCTGCTCTGTTTATTTCGTGAAACACATCGTGACTTTTCTGCTCACTTTAATAAACACACACTCATTAACCAGCCTTTAATATACCACAGTATTAATCTGAACTTCTGCAGCGTGTGTGTGTGTGTGTGTGTGTGTGTGTGTGTGTGTGTGTTCAACATGTCAAATACAAAGACGCAGATCTTTAGCTATGAAAAACAAAATGAGGATAAGACTAACAGACAGGCTACAGATTACTGTATTACTGTACACACACACACACACACACACACACACACACACACACACCTCTGTGTACGGTGGGAAAATGAAGCAAAAAGAAGCATCTGAATGTAAAGAAATAAATACAAAGATGCAGAAAGGAACAAAAGAATAAAACACAGTAAAAAGAAAGAAAGAAAGACTAGAGGAAGGAAGAAGGCAGGAAACAAAAGAAAAATAAGCAGGAGGTGAATACAGTAATGACTGAGTGAAGATGCTCTGCAGTGTGTGTGTGTGTGTGTGTGTGTGTGTGAAGTATGAGACACACCGCCTTTGTAACAATAAAACAAAGCAAAGGACAGAAATAATGAAACATTGAGGGGAAAAAAACCACCCTAAGAGAAGAATCCTGAAGCGGAGATGATCCTCGCGTCCCTCTGAACGTTCCCCTTCTCCAGCACGAGGCTCCGGTGTTCACGCCTCACACTCGCATCATTTGCATATCACTTGTGATTGGTCCGTAGCATATAGTGACATCACAAAACGTGTACAAGCCAAGACAACTCGTATTGAGGTGAAACAGGATGCTGTGGCCTTCAGGGGAACTTTGATGGTTCTGCTCTACCTACCTTCTGTGCTGGAGAAATCTCCTCCTAATAATTTAGTTATAAATGATCTCCACTCTGGCTAGGACACACATAACATAACAGCAAAGCATGCTAATGTTGTGTTTTTTTGTTGTCGTTTTAATGATTTCCAGTGTGTTGCACTTCTTATTTAGCCTTTTAAAAATAGTGGGACAGGGTACTTTAATCAGAACCATGTTAAAGAGGGGAACACAGCAGGTTCTCACTGTCCAAAAGTACTGTATTTCACCCTGAAGAGTGCGCAATAATCTGCACACACACACACGCGAGCGAAGCCTCGGTTTGTTATTACCCTGAGCCGTACGCTATGGAGCCAAGTCCGACTTCTCTAAGCGCATGGTGTGTGTGTGTGTGTGCGTGTGTGGTGTGTGTGCGTGTGGTGTGTGTGAGAGACACCCCCGCTGAACATCATGGGAGTGGTCCGTCCCTTTAGTTAATACTGGTGCGAGTGGAGCTTGTGGCTCAGGCTCCGCCCTCCTCCCAGTCTCAGGTCTCTCGTGAGTGTCCATTCACTGCGTTCTCTGTACAGCTTTAATCACGGTCGGCTTCAGGGGCGGGGCCACCCTGCTCTGGCTGGGGGGCAGGTCTCGGTGCGGCGGGTGGAGCTCTCGGGACGGGTTGGTGCTGTCTCTGTCTGTACGCGATGACGGTACCCAAGAGCAGAGCAATCACGGTCATGAGGTAAAGATCCCACTCTGGACCCAGCAACTGGTCCAGATCCACCTGAGAGAAAAGCTCCTTCAGCTGGAGGGAGAGCGGAGACGAGATTTAAACAACAACAACAACAACAACAACAACAACAAGAAAAGGTTTTCAAATGTTCCTGTCATGTAACTTAGTTAGCTACACTAAATTACCAAAAGTTTTGGGACACCCCTCCAAATCATTGAATTCAGGTGTTGTTTTTCAGGGGTTTTATCATCTGTTTACAATTATAACATAGATCCTCTCTCAGTTCCTGTGTGTGTGTGTGTGTGTGTGTGTGTGTGTGCGTCTTACATTCAGCTCCTGAAGGTACTGCAGTGTGTAGAGCAGTCCCAGTTTGCATAGGGCGAGGAACACGGGCACCTGGGCGTCAGGACTCGCCTCTGCAGCCATGTCATAGAAACGCTTAGCCAGATGGATGTCCTGCATCAGGAGACAGCAGTGAGCACAACAAGAACCACGGTTCTAACACGGAAACCAGGAACGAAGGAAGGAACAAAAACAGAAGGAAAAAAACTAGGAAGGAAAAAAAAACAAAAAACAAACAAGAAACGTACAAATAAGGAAGAAAGGAAATAAATACACACCAAATTCTGAAATTTTAAAAAAAGAATATAAAAAAAAAGACAGAAACAGGCTAATTATAAAGGAAATAAGTAAAGAAAGAAGGTGTAGTGTGCTTCCTGCAGTCAGAGTGTAAGGATCAGTGTGTTAGGAAGCGTGTGGAGTGTGAGGTGAGATGTTTGTGGACCTGTTTAATGCCGAGGCCTTTCTCATGCATGTATCCCAGGTTGAACATGGCCTGCGCACTGTGCTGCTGCTCGGACGCCAGTCTGTAGTGGATCACCGCCGTCTCGTAGTCCACGTCAGTACCGCAACCATAGAAATGATAATCACCCAGCTTAATCCTGGCCACTGTGTAACCTGTACACACACACACACACACACACACACACTCCTTTAGAGCTTAGGAGAAAAAAAATGTTTCTACCCTTTACACCAAGAACGAGCTCGTACTACAGTTACAGCTGGGAGACATCTGATCTCTATCAGCTTTGAACATCTGGATCCTCACATGGATTTGGTGGATCCTCCATCAGACTCCTCCTCAACCCTGACAAGTTTTCCAGTTCAACAACATGACGCTACCATCACCGTGCTTCACATGGGATCAGAAGAGCAGTGTTCAGTGATCTTTCTTCTCACCAAGCCTAAGAACAGCTTCTCCTATCTGAGCTGTGGAGATCTCCATCTCCTACACCGTACTCAGGAGTCTCCTGGTGACTTTTCACTTCAATTCAATTCAGTTTTATTTGTATAGCGCTTTTAACAATGGACATTGCCTCAAAGCAGCTTTGAGAGTGGGATTATAAATCATTATAAACACTGAGTGGGGGATTATAAATCAATATAAACACAGAGATTGGGATTATAAATCATTATAAACACAGAGATTGGGATTATAAATCATTATAAACACTGAGTGGGGGATTATAAATCATTATAAACACAGAGTGGGATTATAAATCATTATAAACACAGAGATTGGGATTATAAATCATTATAAACACTGAGAGTGGATTATAAATCATTATAAACACAGAGAGTGGGATTATAAATCATTATAAACACAGAGAGTGGGATTATAAATCATTATAAACACAGAGTGGGATTATAAATCATTATAAACACAGAGAGTGGGATTATAAATCATTATAAACACAGAGTGGGATTATAAATCATTATAAACACTGAGTGGGGGATATTAAATCATTATAAACACAGAGATTGGGATTATAAATCATTATAAACACAGAGATTGGGATTATAAATCATTATAAACACAGAGAGTGGGATTATAAATCATTATAAACACAGAGAGTGGGATTATAAATCATTATAAACACAGAGATTGGGATTATAAATCATTATAAACACAGATAGTGGGATTATAAATCATTATAAACACAGAGAGTGGGATTATAAATCATTATAAACACAGAGATTGGGATTATAAATCATTATAAACACAGATAGTGGGATTATAAATCATTATAAACACAGAGAGTGGGATTATAAATCATTATAAACACAGAGAGTGGGATTATAAATCATTATAAACACAGAGAGTGGGATTATAAATCATTATAAACACAGAGATTGGGATTATAAATCATTATAAACACAGAGATTGGGATTATAAATCATTATAAACACTGAGAGTGGATTATAAATCATTATAAACACAGAGAGTGGGATTATAAATCATTATAAACACAGAGAGTGGGATTATAAATCATTATAAACACAGAGTGGGATTATAAATCATTATAAACACAGAGAGTGGGATTATAAATCATTATAAACACAGAGATTGGGATTATAAATCATTATAAACACAGAGATTGGGATTATAAATCATTATAAACACAGAGAGTGGGATTATAAATCATTATAAACACAGAGAGTGGGATTATAAATCATTATAAACACAGAGATTGGGATTATAAATCATTATAAACACAGATAGTGGGATTATAAATCATTATAAACACAGAGAGTGGGATTATAAATCATTATAAACACAGAGATTGGGATTATAAATCATTATAAACACAGATAGTGGGATTATAAATCATTATAAACACAGAGAGTGGGATTATAAATCATTATAAACACAGAGAGTGGGATTATAAATCATTATAAACACAGAGATTGGGATTATAAATCATTATAAACACAGATAGTGGGATTATAAATCATTATAAACACAGAGAGTGGGATTATAAATCATTATAAACACAGAGAGTGGGATTAAAATCATTATAAACACAGAGATTGGGATTATAAATCATTATAAACACAGAGATTGGGATTATAAATCATTATAAACACAGAGAGTGGGATTATAAATCATTATAAACACAGAGATTGGGATTATAAATCATTATAAACACAGAGATTGGGATAATAAATCATTATAAACACAGATAGTGGGATTATAAATCATTATAAACACAGAGAGTGGGATTATAAATCATTATAAACACAGAGATTGGGATTATAAATCATTATAAACACAGAGAGTGGGATTATAAATCATTATAAACACAGAGATTGGGATTATAAATCATTATAAACACAGAGATTGGGATTATAAATCATTATAAACACAGATAGTGGGATTATAAATCATTATAAACACAGAGAGTGGGATTATAAATCATTATAAACACAGAGATTGGGATTATAAATCATTATAAACACAGATAGTGGGATTATAAATCATTATAAACACAGAGAGTGGGATTATAAATCATTATAAACACAGAGAGTGGGATTATAAATCATTATAAACACAGAGATTGGGATTATAAATCATTATAAACACAGATAGTGGGATTATAAATCATTATAAACACAGAGAGTGGGATTATAAATCATTATAAACACAGAGAGTGGGATTAAAATCATTATAAACACAGAGATTGGGATTATAAATCATTATAAACACAGAGATTGGGATTATAAATCATTATAAACACAGAGAGTGGGATTATAAATCATTATAAACACAGAGATTGGGATTATAAATCATTATAAACACAGAGATTGGGATAATAAATCATTATAAACACTGAGAGTGGATTATAAATCATTATAAACACAGAGATTGGGATTATAAATCATTATAAACACTGAGAGTGGATTATAAATCATTATAAACACAGAGAGTGGGTTTATAAATCATTATAAACACAGAGAGTGGGATTATAAATCATTATAAACACAGAGAGTGGGATTAAAATCATTATAAACACAGAGATTGGGATTATAAATCATTATAAACACAGAGATTGGGATTATAAATCATTATAAACACAGAGAGTGGGATTATAAATCATTATAAACACAGAGATTGGGATTATAAATCATTATAAACACAGAGATTGGGATAATAAATCATTATAAACACAGAGAGTGGGATTATAAATCATTATAAACACAGAGAGTGGGATTAAAATCATTATAAACACAGAGATTGGGATTATAAATCATTATAAACACAGAGATTGGGATTATAAATCATTATAAACACAGAGAGTGGGATTATAAATCATTATAAACACAGAGAGTGGGTTTATAAATCATTATAAACACAGAGAGTGGGATTATAAATCATTATAAACACTGAGTGGGGGATATTAAATCATTATAAACACAGAGATTGGGATTATAAATCATTATAAACACAGAGATTGGGATTATAAATCATTATAAACACTGAGAGTGGGATTATAAATCATTATAAACACAGAGTGGGATTATAAATCATTATAAACACAGAGAGTGGGATTATAAATCATTATAAACACTGAGTGGGGATATTAAATCATTATAAACACAGAGATTGGGATTATAAATCATTATAAACACAGAGATTGGGATTATAAATCATTATAAACACAGAGATTGGGATTATAAATCATTATAAACACTGAGAGTGGGATTATAAATCATTAGAAACACAGAGAGTGCTTTTTCTAGAGAACCTAGACACACAGATAAACCCTATTGAACTAGTTATATGACTGATTTGGAGAGAGTGGCAGGAGTGAGGGTAAATACTCTGTATATTTTGTTAAACTGTAATTCTTCTGTATTCTGTATATGATGTGGATGTAGTGTAGGATGAGGTGAAGTATCTCACCTTGTGCAGCTGCTCTGGTCCAGTGAAGGAGAGCTCGAGGGTAGGTTTCATTTTCATTGAAGATCTGGGACTGCCCTGTAACACACACACGTGCACACACACGTGCACACACACACACACACACACACACACACACACACACACAGTGAAGCACTCATTAAAACCTACAATGATTTTGTGTATAACTTTCAAAAGATTTCTAAAGCATGTTTTTCTCTACACAGGTTACTTCAAGTTTAAAAACAAAAGTGAGCATGTGATGGGAAAAATCTCCAGAAGATCCTGAGAAAAATCCACGAGCCAATTTCCTTATAAAACAACACAACATGTATCAACAAAGTTTGATGTAAAGACAAAGGCTTATTTCACCAAATACTTATTTAGTATTTTTAGAATTTAAGTTTAGTGCTGTTGTGATCTTTATATAGAAAATTAAATTCATAATTTTTCAAGGCTCTATAAACTATATTGCCAAAAGTTTTGGGACGTCTGCCTTTACATGCACATGAATGTAGTATGGAGTTGCCCCGCCCTTTGCAGCTATAACAACTTCAACTCTTCTGGGAAGGCTTTCCACAAGGTTTAGGAGTGTGTTTATGGGAATTTCTGACCGTTCCTCTAGAAGCGCATTTGTGAGGTCAGGCACTGATGTTGGATGAGAAGGTCTGGCTCACAGTCTCCGCCCTAATTCATCCCAAAGGTGTTCTATGGGGTTGAGGTCAGGACTCTGTGCAGGCCAGTCAAGTTCCTCCACACCAAACTCACTCATCCATGTCTTTATGGAGCTTGCTTTGTGCACTGGTGTGCAGTCATGTTGGAACAGGAAGGGGTCATCCCCAAACTGTTCACACAAAGAGCATGAAATTGTCCAAAATGTCTTGGTATGCTGAAGCATTAAGAGTTCCTTTCACTGGAACTAAGGGGCCGAGCCCAACCCCTGAAAAATGATTTGGAGGGGTGTCCCAAACTTTTGGCAATATAGTGTATATAGGCCGTGAGTGACTATGTGTGTATGTATATATACATATATATATATATATATATATATATATATATATATATATATATACATACATACACATACACTCAAAGGAAAAAAACCCACAAAAATTCAGGCAGTAAGGAGCTTTAAATCGGTTAAGGCTCTAGCGCCCCCTGGTGTTGGCCACATGACTCACTCTGGTCGAGGACGAAGGCTACGTTACTCTGCGCCACCTCGTAGCCCTGTTCAGCCAGGAGCAGATACTGAACAAGAGCGGCGTCAATGTCTCCCTCCTTAAAGCTTCCGTAAGCACTCATCAGCCTCTCCGACCACCGGCCGCGCTCACACACGTTCTTAAACAGCTGCACACATACACACACACGAGCTAATGAGTCAAGACACTGGTGTACGAAATCTAAAAACGGAGTGTACGGACATCACCTCCACAGCCGTGTGACAGGAACGCATCACGCCAGTTCCTGTAGCGTGCATCTGAGCCAGGTTATAGAAGGCCAGGATGTGACCTGCCTGAGACGCCAGGTTAAAGAACTTCAGAGCTTGTTTATAGTCACGCTTCACTCCGATACCATCTTAGAGGAAAACACACACACACACAAAAGAGAATAAGAATGACTGATTATTAAATATTTACTCACCTTTCAACTTTAAACAACGTGTGTAGATTAGTTGTTTAGATCACAGTTTGTTTGAATGGATTGAAATAATAACAGATTTTTATATACTGTACTGTATAATGATTTTATATTATATTTTTTATTATATTCTGATACTCTTTTTACACTTGACATTCTTTTTTAGATTTGTTTCTTCTAGTTTATCTCTCATTTTTCTATTCTAGTTTTACATATTTTATTTAAATTGTATTTGTTATATTTTTATATTCCAGTTTTACATTTTATCTAAATTATTTCTTATATTTTATATTCTAGTTTTATATTTTATTTAAATTATTTCTTTTATAAACACCTGGATCGGACCACACGGGCCAGCCTTCGCTCCCCACGTGCATCAATGAGCCTCGACCGCCCATGACCTTTTGATAGATACTGACCACTGCAGACTGGGAACATGCCACAAGAGCTTACACACACACACACTTACTGTAGTACATAGTTCCCAGCTGTAGCTGTCCATCTACCCAGCCTTGCTCTGCAGCTTTCTGGAAGTACTTGAGAGCCAGCTCATAGTTCTGCAATAAACGTGTAGTAAAAGATGTATAAACACACAGCTACAGGAGAGCACTCTACACATGACTCTACAGAACAGAGAGCATGGGCTGAGAGAGTGACAGAATGACCGTGACATCATGATGCGCTACATTATCATCACAATACACGTCTCTGTAACGTCGCATTACTGGAGTCCGAATAATTCCAATGACGTGTCGTAATATTAATTTATTTTCCTAAACAATAAAAGAAAAAAAAATGCAAAGATTGAAGAGACAACTGTACTTAACTCGACTAATGCTATTAATAATAATAATAATAATGATAATATTAATGATAATAATAATAATAAGAAGAAGAAGAACAGGCGCTCTATTTTTCTCCCCGTATAGTCATCTGTGCTCTAGCTCTACTGACAATATTATTATTAAAACTTAATTATTTTTTTTAATTGATTAATTAATTAAGTTAATTAATTAATTTAAAAAAAAAAAAGGCAGCAGAGACTCACCACAGGAACACCTCTGCCGTACAGGTAGGCCATGCCGAGTCCACTCTGACCCACTGGGTTCCCCTGAAATAACACCACCATATAACCTGTAATCAACCTGAACACAGTCTTTACAGGAGCACTGACTGACCCCGCGTCCACTGACTGACCCAAAATTCACTGACTGACCCCGTGTAAACTGACTGACCCAAAATTCACTGACTGACCCCGTGTCCACTGACTGACCCCGCGTCCACTGACTGACCCAAAATTCACTGACTGACCCCATGTCCACTGACTGACCCCGCGTCCACTGACTGACCCCGCGTCCACTGACTGACCCCGCGTCCACTGACTGACCCAAAATTCACTGACTGACCCCGTGTCCACTGACTGACCGAGAGATCAGTGACTGACCCAGTGTCCACTGACTGACCCAAAATTCACTGACTGACCCCGTGTCCACTGACTGACCCAAAATTCACTGACTGACCCCGTGTCCACTGACTGACCCCGTGTCCAATGACTGACCCAGAGTTCACTGACTGACCCCGTGTCCACTGACTGACCCAAAATTCACTGACTGACCCCGTGTCCACTGACTGACCCAGAGTTCACTGACTGACCCAGAGATCAGTGACTGACCCCGTGTCCACTGACTGACCCCGTGTCCACTGATTGACCCCGCGTCCACTGACTGACCCCGTGTCCACTGACTGACCCAAAATTCACTGACTGACCCAGTGTCCACTGACTGACCCAGTGTCCACTGACTGACCCCGTGTCCACTGACTGACTCAAAATTCACTGACTGACCCCGTGTCCACTGACTAACCCCATGTCCACTGACTGACCCAAAATTCACTGACTGACCCCGTGTAAACTGACTGACCCAAAATTCACTGACTGACCCCCAATTCACTGACTGACCCCGTGTCCACTGACTGACCCCGTGTCCACTGACTGACCACATGTCCACTGACTGACCCCGCGTCCACTGACTGACCCCAAATTCACTGACTGACCCCATGTCCACTGACTGACCCCGCGTCCACTGACTGACCCAAAATTCACTGACTGACCCCGTGTCCACTGACTGACCGAGAGATCAGTGACTGACCCTGTGTCCACTGACTGACCCAAAATTCACTGACTGACCCCGCGTCCACTGACTGACCCAAAATTCACTGACTGACCCCGTGTCCACTGACTGACCCCGTGTCCACTGACTGACCCAAATTCACTGACTGACCCTGTTCCCCTGACTGACCCGTGTCCACTGACTACCCAGGTCCACTGACTGACCCCGTGTCCACTGACTGACCCAAAGTTCACTGACTGACCCCGTGTCCACTGACTACGACCCACCGTGTCCACTGACTGACCCAAAATTCACTGACTGACCCCGTGTCCACTGACTGACCCAAAATTCACTGACTGACCCCGTGTCCACTGACTGACCCAAATTCACTGACTGACCCCGTGTCCACTGACTGACCCAAAGTTCACTGACTGACCCCGTGTCCACTGACTGACCCCGTGTCCACTGACTGACCCAATTCACTGACTGACCCCGTGTCACTGACTGACCCCTGTCCACTGACTGACCCAGTGTCCACTGACTGACCCAGAAATTCACTGACTGACCCCGTGTCCACTGACTGACCCAAAATTCACTGACTGACCCGTGTCCACTGACTGACCCAGTGTCCACTGACTGACCCCAGTGTCCACTGACTGACCCAAATCGCTGTCACTGACTGACCCCGTGTCCACTGACTGACCCAAAATTCACTGACTGACCCAGTGTCCACTGACTGACCCAGAGTTCACTGACTGACCCAGAGTCACTGACTGACCCAGAGTTCACTGACTGACCCAGAGTCACTGACTGACCCAGTCCACGATGCCATTCACTGACTGACCCAGGTCAATGACTGACCCAGAGTTCACTGACTGACCCTAGAACTCACCTGCTCTGAGGCCTTCTTAAAATAATGCAGCGCTGTCTCATTGTTCTGGGGTAAAAACTCACTGCCCTCTGAGTACATCTGGAACACACACACAGTACACTTAAAAGGAAGCATTAGTGACCAGCATCTCACTCACATCACACACACATACACAAACACAAAACAACACAGAGACACACACATGCACAGAAAAGACAGAGACGCAGATAACACACGCAGACACACACACCACAGAAAAGACAAAGACACAGGTAACACAGAGACACACACAACACAGAAAAACACAGACATACACACAGAGACACACACACAAAGACACACACGCAGAGACACACACACAAAGACACACACACAAAGACACACGCAGAGACAACACAGAAAACCGCAGATACACATGCACAGACAGAGACATACACGGGGAAATAAGAGGCTGCTCACAAAACACTCACTGCACACAGACACAACACACACAGAGACACAAAAAGGAAGATTAGTGACCACACTCACTCAGTCCACACAAAACACACACACACATACACATACACACACAGACAGAACACAAACAAGACAGAGACACACACACAAAGACACACCCAGAGACACACCCACAGAGGCCACACACAAGACACACAAAAAGACACACACAAAAAAACACAGACACAAAGACACACACAGAGACACACAGACACACCCACAGATACACACACAGAAAAGAGACATCCCCAAAACAGAGACACACACAAAACACAGAGACACACAGACAGACACGAGACACACAAAAGAAAAAGAGACGCACACACAGACAGAGAGACACACACAGAAAAACACACACACAGACAGAGACACACAGAGACAGAGACACACACACAGAGACAGAGACACACACACAGAGACACCCCCAACACAGAGACACACCCACAGAGACACACACAGACACAGACACACACCCACAGAGACACACACAGACACACAGACACACAGCACAGAGACACACACAGACACAGAGACACACCCACAGAGACACACAAAAGACACAGAGACACACAAAAGACACACCCACAGAGACACACAAAAAAGAGACGCACACACAGAAAACAGAGACGCACACACACACAAAAGTTTGTTTACCTTTCCCAGGAAAGCCATAGCGTGTGTGTTTCCTGCATTAGCAGCCTGGTTAAAGTACTCATACGCTCTCTGCAGGAGAAACAGCAGCACTGAGTTCACATGTGTTTCATGGATCAGGATCTAACTCAGATGAATGAAGAGCTGGAGTGATACCTGATGATTCTGCTCCACTCCTCGACCTCCGTGTAAGTGTAACTGACCCAAACCCACCTGCAGGAGAGAACGATGAGGTCAACACATGATTCAACACATAACACACACACACACACACACACACACACACACACACACACAGTACCTGCGCCTGGACGTCCCCCTTTTCAGCAAGAAATTGGTAGTACTGGATCAGATCCTCCTCCAACATCCCGCTGGGAGAACCAGGGTTCTCTAACTCATCCAGCAGCCTGATCCTCTGCACTGCGCTGCCTCCAGTCAGGGACACATCACTGGCCACTGGCACACATCATCATCATCATCATCATCATCATCATCATAAGATAGTGAGCTGAACTCATTCAGAATGAGGAGCACAGCATCTTTACCGTGATTGGCCACCAGTCTGTAGTGAGTGAGGGCAGATTCACAGCTCTGAGGAACCCCAACACCTCCCCAGTACCTGTAACCCTACACACACACACACACACACACACACACACTTAACAATTAAAACTGATTAATATAAAATAAACCTACTCACTGTAATCATCTTACCAAGATCATGTGTGCCACCAGGTTTCCTCCCAGAGCTCCAAATGTGTAGTACACCAACGCCTGTGTTCAATCACACACACTGTTAGAGACGTGATCACACACTATTGTGTAACACAACACAATAATAACATTATAACAACACTATAACACAACAACAACACAATAACAACACAATAACAACACAATAACAACACAATAACAACACATTAATAAAACAATAACAACACAATGTACATTAACAATAACAAATTCACAAACGTGGCTGTCACTGAAGACGTACTTTAGCTTGACTGGAGTTCACTCCTAATCCAGCTGCGTAGAGGAAACCCAGAGCCTGAGGGACAGAAGAAAAAACCCAGTGAGATCAGACCACTACAGATACACCAGTGAGATCAGACTTCAGTGATCAGACCACTACAGACACACCAGTGATCAGACCACTAAAGACACACCAGTGAGATCAGACTTCAGTGATCAGACCACTACAGACACACCAGTGAGATCAGACCACTACAGACACACCAGTGAGATCAGACCACTACAGACACACCAGTGAGATCAGACCACTACAGACACACCAGTGAGATCAGACCACTACAGACACACCAGTGAGATCAGACCACTACAGACACACCAGTGATTAGACCACTACAGACACACCAGTGAGATCAGACCACTACAGACACACCAGTGAGATCAGACCACTACAGACACACCAGTGAGATCAGACCACTACAGACACACCAGTGAGATCAGACCACTACAGACACACCAGTGATTAGACCACTACAGACACACCAGTGAGATCAGACCACTACAGACACACCAGTGATTAGACCACTACAGACACACCAGTGAGATCAGACCACTACAGACACACCAGTGATTAGACCACTACAGACACACCAGTGATTAGACCACTACAGACACACCAGTGAGATCAGACCACTACAGACACACCAGTGAGATCAGACCACTACAGACACACCAGTGATTAGACCACTACAGACACACCAGTGAGATCAGACCACTACAGACACACCAGTGATTAGACCACTACAGACACACCAGTGAGATCAGACCACTACAGACACACCAGTGATTAGACCACTACAGACACACCAGTGATTAGACCACTACAGACACACCAGTGAGATCAGACCACTACAGACACACCAGTGAGATCAGACCACTACAGACACACCAGTGAGATCA
The DNA here is from genome assembly GCA_033459395.1 of Hemibagrus guttatus. Classification (NCBI taxonomy): domain Eukaryota; kingdom Metazoa; phylum Chordata; class Actinopteri; order Siluriformes; family Bagridae; genus Hemibagrus; species Hemibagrus guttatus. Next base: position 18,680,320 of record JAUCMX010000019.1, read on the forward strand.
GACTTCAGTGATCAGACCACTGAAGCTTTTTGTGTTTGATTAAATCTGTCACACAAAGTTACTTAAACAACTTGCAAACACAAATAAAATAAAGTGTAAAGCATAAATATAATAACTGAAATAAATAAGACTAAAATAAAAATAAATAAAACATTACGTTAAATAAAATTAAATACTAACATGAATCTGATTGCTTCATCTATAATAATACAATAAATAATTCAATTAAAATTACGTGTATTATATAAAATACAAAGATAAAAGAATCAAAAACTACTACTAGTACCAAAAGATATATATATAAAATAAATGTTTAATATTTAATCCTTTTTTTAACAGTATTTTAATACACAATAATTATTTAATTTACTTTTAAAGTTGATTAATTGACAGAATAACTATCAAATATTATTTGAATATTTTTGAACAGAATTAAAGTTTTAATTGAAGTGCTTATGAAATGATGTAATAAAGCTTAAATGATATAAATATACAGATTGTAAATGTTCTATGGCTGTATATTATGTATGTAATATATTATTACACTTTTATTGTCACTATAAAAATATTTTATTATTAATATAAAGCGCTAAAGGTGTCATGGAGCCGGCGTGAGCGGAGCTGCTTACCGTCTGAGATTTGGGTGAGCCCTCCAGCGCCAGCTTCTCAAAGATCTCCCTGGCTTGTTGAAGGTTCTGGGGCAGGTAATCCCCCAATAGCATGGCGTAGCCCACCTTCTCCATGGCCTTGGTGTGCCCCATCTCTGCCACCTTCACCAGCTTCTCGTACAACCTCACAACACAAACCGTACACCTTTAGACTTCACAAATGCGTGTGGGAGACAAAACTGGAGGTGGATTAATTTTCTGGAGCTGCAGCTCTGACAGCACAGCACTAGCCGCTCTCATGGTTTCCATAGCAACAGCTGATTGACTCACTCTCTCTTCTGACTCCGCCTGCTGGTGGTGTTCAGGAGTCGGAGTGTGTGTTGGTACTGCTCCTCCGCCTCCTCTGCCAGCCTCCGCTGCTCCGCCTGCTCCTCCGCTGACGGGGGGAGACACGTGGAAACGGTGGTTAAAACACACACACACACGAGAGCATGACAAACAAGCTCCGCCCACATCGTGTTATGAAAGCTCACTTTCACAGAAGCCCCATTTCTTGTCGTGGTCGTAGTCGTAGGTGGTGGAGCACCACAGCCGGCCGTCCCCCCTGCCCTCGGTGGTACAGTCCGAGTACTCGTGCCCCATGAACAGGAAGGGGAACAGGCAGGGCTCCCCGGAGGCTGTGCCACCGATTACCACAGGAACTGCATCATAACACACACACACACACACACACACACACACACACACACACACACACACACACACACCCCAGTCAAAATCATACACATTTACTGTACCAGCCTGCAGGGAAACCACACTCACACCCACACTCACCCCACACACACACACACTCACTCCCGACCCCACACACACACACTCTCTCACTACACACACACACACACACACACACACACCCCAGTCCCCAACACACACACATTTCTGTAAAAACCCACCTCTCGTGAAACCACACACACACCCCACACACTCACTCTCACACCACACACACACTCTCTCACACACACAAAACCCCCACACGCTCTCACACACACACACACACACACACTCTCTCACACACTCTCTCACACACACACACACACTCTCTCACACACACACTCTCTCACACACTCTCTCACACACACACTCTCTCACACACACACTCTCTCACACACACACTCTCTCACACACACACTCTCTCACACACACACTCTCTCACCACACACCTCTCACACACACACTCTCCCACACACAACACTCTCCACACACACACTCTCACCACACACACCTCTCTCTCACACACTCTCTCTGACTCACACACACACTCTCTCTCCACTCACACACACTCTCTCTGACTCACACACACACTCTCTCTGACTCCCCCACACACACACACTCTCTCTGACTCACACACACACTCTCTCTGACTACACACACACACACTCTCTCTGACTCACACACACACACACACTCTCTCTGACACACACACACAAAACACTCTCTCTGACACACACACACACACACACACACTCTCTGACTACACACACACACACACCTCTCTGACTTCACACACACACACTCTCTCACACACACACACACACCCCACACACACACTCTCTACCACACACACACACACACCCCACACAACACCCCACACACACACTCTCTCACACACACACCACACACACCTCTCCCACACACACACTCTCCACCACACACCCCCAACAACACTTTCTTACAACCTCAGGAAACCACACTCCCTCACTCACACACACCCCACCACACACACACTCCTCACTCACCACCACTCCTCACTCACCACCACTCCTCACTCACACACCACACACTCACTCACCACACACCACTCCTCACACACCACCACACACTACACCACACACCACCACACACTCTCTCTGACACACACACACACTCTCTCTGACTCACACACACACACACACACACACACTGACACCAATCAGAGTCATACACGTTTACTGTACAAGCCTGGAGGGAAACCAAACTCTCTCTCACACACACATCACACACACATGAATGAGTCTCACTCTCACAAGCGTTTCTCCAGGGAATACATACAAAAAAACACTGCCTAACACCTGGGTGCAAAAGTTTGTGCACCCCGTACAGCAAACTGTAACAATATCGAATGAGCTCGAAAACAATATTAAATATTATTAAAATATAAATAAATAAAAGTTATCTCCTGTTTGTTTTGGCTCAAAACACCTCATCTGTTTATCCTGAATAACTGATCATTCATTTACACCTCTGATATTAACACACACACACACACACACACACACACACACACACACACACACACACAGTAGAAGGATTCACACGACCATCCTCTGAGAAATAATCTAAGACAGCTCTAAGGAGAGACGTGAAACCCAACACAAGCGCTAGCTCACTTCATTTTCTTTTTTTTTTTTTTTAAAGAGATGTTCTATTTTTGTTATGTACAGATTGTGATATTTCCCAGCTCACCCTCCCTGGGCTTGGTGTATGCAGGAGGAGGTTGGCTTGGAAGGTCCTCCTTCAGGATCTCCTCAGGTTCAGCCTCCTCTCCTCGCCCTCTCCCGCGTTCACGCTGAAGCTCGGCCTCCATCTCGGCCGCTTCCTCGGGGGACACCGAGTGTCCGGTCACGACAATCTCGTCCTCGTCACTCTGCTCGTGGGGTGAATACTGCACAGAGGAGATACCAGGCATGAAGTGACCGGAGTGGGAGTGTGTGTGTGGTTAATTTCCTTATACGGTGCACCAACAGGCTACGACATCACTTCCTGCGCTCATGAATATTCATTCCTCAGAGTGACAATTTTTATATCAAGGTTTAACACGCAGTATGATTTATATCATTCCCTCACACACACACATTGTTGGTCATGGTCGTTTTAATGGTCATGTGACTGTTTAAAAAGCAAAGGCAATAAAACTGAACAATGCTGTTTACTTCCTTCCACAGGGTGCTTGACTGTAATCCAGACAGGATATAACCAAAAAGATAAACAATGCAGAACAAACAAAACGCATACACTAGATTGACAAAAGTTTTGGGACACCCCTCCAAATCATTGAGTTCAGGTGTTGTGTTTCAGGGGTTGGGCTCAGCCCCTTAGTTCCAGTGAAAGGAACTCAACTTTTGGCAATATAGTGTAGTTCCTCCTGCAGCTGCAAACCTCCGAGTGTCCTTCTGCGTTAAGGGGGAATGTAAGAAATAATTTATCGCCAATCACGGAGAGATGTTCGTGCGTCTTTGTAAAAAAAAAAAAGCTAAGAAACGAAGCCTGGTTTCAGCTTTTAGTCAGCGCTGTGTTTCTGTCTTACACCAACAGTATGACATGACCTCTGAGCAAACAGACAATCACGCACTGTGACAGATCCTGGGATCGGTCATTAAAAAAAGAGCCGCATCTTTAGACACCGTCTGTCTTTAACGAGCAACGATCTCCTTCCTGTGGTGCTGGGAAGTGTTGTGCACTTTAAACAGCGCCCCCTACAGCACAGGAGACCTGGTACGCCACGAATCCCACGAAAGTAGTTCCATTTCAGCTTCACGACCATCATACATACACACATACATACATACACACACACACACACACACACACACACATCAACTATTAGAATATCATCACATGTAATGTGTTTAAAGGAGTTCTCCTTTCACACATGGTCTACCTGAGAGGAAGCGGTCTCCTGGACATCATCGACTTCCTGTTCCACATCTGCAAAAGATCATTTCACGTGGATTTGGTTTTTAAAAAAAATAAAACACATATAATATTCTGACACAGACGTGAAATGGTCAGAAAGGTGCGTGCTCTTACTCACCAGCTGTCACTTTAAGGCTGATGATTGAGAGGAGCAGCAGCAGAAAGCAGGTCTTATGTGTCAAATACATCCTGCCTTTCAAACCCATTAACACAATGTAAATAAACAGATAACTAATTAACTAGAACATCACTCGGGCTAGGCATAAACACACACAGCTAGCTAATTAGCTAACAAGATTGTAGTCAAGACCTGCAAACAAAACGCAAGCACTCCATGTGTTCATACCATTCACAACACAGCTAGTTAGCAGACGCTCCGAGGTTAAACCGCAGCTAGTTAACACAACAATACTAGCAAGCTAACTAAAGCTGACGCAAAGACATGCTAGCATGTTTCCTGTCTGACCAAACTTACAAATAACCCGTCACTTATAACTACTATTATTATTATTATTCCTCACACCCTACACAAACGTAGCGCAATTCAGTTTATATCAGAGATTAACTGCTCATTTGTCTCCAGCTCGAGTTTTTATCATTACTAGCCGACCATCAGCTTTTTCTCCACCCGTACTCCGGATAACCCCCCATACAATTGGCTGTTCAGAAACATAGGAAGATATCAGACCAATCAGAGAACGGAATCTGATTAATACTGACCAATCCTAACACGGAAGGCGGGATTAGTCCGAAAGCGGTTAGGAAAAAAAATAAGTCTGAAAAAGTAATTTCCTGGTTTTTATCCACGACCAATCGCGAGGTGCAACGACAAAAAAAGCCAGCCAATAGGAGACGATCACCAGGACATCGTTGTCCAATCGGATGCGCACACACACATACCGCTGATGTACACGACAGCTGCTGTAAACAAATCCGCTCCCCGGCTCCAGCGCCTCCGTGAGCTCCAGCTTGTCTTATAAACATTTCCGTTTAGACTTTTTAATAGAATATTTCATGTTTTTGTTTTTTTTTGTTCTTTAAGAAATAAACCGGGTCAGATTTGTCCAAATGTTATCAACCGGTCAACCACAAACCGATATAAAGTTTTGGAGTTGATTTTATTAATGAATAGTTAATGCTTTATTAACGGTAATTAATGCTTTATTAACGGTAATTAATGCTTTATTAACTGTAATTAATGCTTTATTAATGAATAAATCAATTAATGGCTGAAATTCGAGTTATATTTTAATTTTTATTAGAATTTCAATACACAATCATAAACAGGGGTATTAATTCTTAAAATGAAGTATAAATATACAGTATAAATGAATAATGAAAGTATAATCAATGTCAAAATTAATAATTAAAAATTAAATTATATTTGGATTATAATCTGATGAGATTTTATATAGTGTTAGATAGATAGTGTTAATATGCAAATCGTCAAACACCAGATACCAGTGGCAGCATGCGGAAGGCCCGGGTTCAATTCCCAGCCAACGCCCAAATCCCAGCCACTGGATGTAGTGCTGGTCCCAAGCCCTACAACAAATGGGAGGGTTGTGTCAGGAAGAGCATCCGGCGTATAAACCTGTGCCAAGTTGTTGTGCGGACCAGTTGGTCCACTGTGGCGACCCCGAACAGGGAGCAGCTGAAAGCAACTTACTCCAAATAACATATACTTAGAGTTTGTGTTGTTGTTCTGACTCAGACTCACTTGATGAGATGTTCCTGATCTGTAATGTCCATCATCCTATCTACCGTTTCTATAGTAACCGCTCATTCAAAGAGGAGAAAAAAAAGAAGTGTAATCGTAGATGTGGTGAATTTTCCGTGTTTATTTATCATGTGTGGAAGGAGTCTCCATTGTCAGTGCTGTGTAACAGTCGGAGCTGTAAGTGTAGGTTTTCAGGACAGAGGAGGTTTTCTGTGGTGTAAGGGGAATAAAACACTCGCTGGTACAGGAAGATAATTCATTTCCGCTTGGCTAACAGCGACTCACTGATTATTTAATTATAACAGCGCCACATATAGAGTGTGTAACTTCTTATTTATTAGACAAACACTTATGTTTAAGATGATTTCACTCTGATCATCACTGCATCGTTGTGCTTTTAAAAATACATGTGAACGCTGTGGCTCAACAGAGCCGAGCTCCGTAACCGAATGTCTGCTTAATGGCGTCAAAGTAATATCTCTGCCATCCCTCCTTCATCCTCTCTTCCTCACCGCTGGGGACGCCCTTGGCCTCCATAGACAGGTCTGTCTCACTGCCTCGGTCTGTGAAGTCCAGCGTGACCGTCGAAAAGTGTCCTGAGAAATAAACAACAACAACAAGGGCACAAGTACAAAATGTAAAAAAAGATGAAAAGTTTTTCACGGATATATCTGTGAAAAAGGTTTTTTATTTATTTATTTAAAAAATTTTTTTTTACAAATATTTTACTCAGAAGTACACTAATGATTCTTTTCCTTGAGTAAACACACCTGCTGGCCAAGATGAAAACCTCCACCTCATGACGATCTCCTGGTCTGGGACCTGTGAGGTAAAATTATGAGATGAAAGTGTGAGGTAAAGGTGCGTTATAAAACGGCAAGGTAAAGATTGAGGTGAAATTGTGAGGAACAATGATAAGGTACAAGCGTGAGGTAAATATCTCAAATAAAATTATATGACAAAAGCTCGAGGTAAACTTCTGAGGTATATGTGTGATATAATCATGTGAGGTAAAAGTCTGGGAAAAATATCCCGGAAAAAAAGTGTGAGGTAAAATGGTGAGGCAAAATTAGGAGATAAAAGTGTGAGGTAAATGTCTGAGGTAAATGTCCGGGACAATCATGTGAGGTAAAAGTCTGGGGGAAAATATCTGAGGTAAAAGTGTGAGGTAATGGTCTGAGGTAAAAGTGGTAGGTAAAAGTGTGTCGGTGGGCTGTTAATAATCACGTCTTTTCAGTCCTTTGAGGTAAATGTCCGGGATAATCATGTGAGGTAAAAGTCTGAGAAAAATGTCTGAGATAAAAGGGTGATGTAAAAGTGTGAGGTAACGGTCTGAGGTAAAACTGTGAGGTAAAAGTGTGCGGTTGCGGTCTGAGGTAACACTGTGAAGTAAACGTGTGAGGTAGTGGTCTGAGGTAAAACTGTGAGGTAAACGTGTGAGGTAGCGGCCTGAGGTAAAACTGTGAGGTAAAAGTGTGCGGTTGCGGTCTGAGGTAAAACTGTGAAGTAAACGTGTGAGATAGTGGTCTGAAGTAAAACTGTGAGGTAAAAGTGTGAGATAGCAGTCTGAGGTAAAACTGTGAGGTGTCAGTGGGCCATTAACAATCACGTCTTTTCAGCCCTCACCAGTTCAGTGAACTCTCCGTGCACGTTTCCCTCCAGCAGGCGGAACTGTCCTCCTCTCACTCCGTCCACACAGGCGGCGAGGTGTGTGAACGCCTGAGCCATCTACACACATTAAACACAATCATTTACAGAGTGATGGGGTGACCTAACACATCTCGCTGTTCATAATGGCAGTCAATCAGCAATACAGTGTGCATCTGGTTAGAACTGAGAGCAAGAAGCCTTTATTATCGCCACACATACATTACAGCACAGTGGAATTCTTTTCTTCATGTGTCCCAGCTGAGGAAGTAGGGGCCAGAGTGCAGGGGCAGTTATGATACAGTGCCCCCTGGAGCAGAGAGGGTTAAGGGCCTTGCTGAATTGTCCAACAGTGGAGCTTGGTGGTGCTGGGGCTTGAACCCTGATCAACAACCCAGAGCCTTAACCACTTGAACCACCACTGGTTCTGACTGCGTGGCAAATGTTGCTACGTACCAAGATCTAAACTAGGGCTGCAGCTATCGATTATTTCAGTAATCGAGTAATCTACTTAACTTTCAAGTTTCAGTCTAACTACAACTCAAGCAGTACATCAGCCTTTATTGTCTTCCTGAAAGACTTTGTGGCTTTTCTAAGAGGCAAACATTAGTGGACAGAAAGGTAACCTGGACAAAGAACAAGAGTCCATACACATAAAATAAAGAAAAACACATTTATCTGTAACATGAAATTAGAGTTATTTGGAGAATAAACACTTTTAAATGTCTCGAATATACTGGTGTGTGTGTGTGTGTGTGTGTCTGTGTGTGTGTGTGTGTGTGTGTGTGTGTGTGAGTGTCAGAGAGAGAGTGAGGCTATCAACATGAATGATGCTTAGGCTTTCACAAAGCTTATCTAAATTAGGGACATCATAACTAGCCGCCATACTGATTTACGGTCTTAAATAGTCACTACATGTATCCACAATCCACATACATTTTTACGGGCCTTAATTTCAACTAGTAATCATATTGATTTAAGCTAAGTGCGAATGCTAATGTTAGCTTGTGTGGACTCCGTGGAATGTGTGTGTTGTAATGAGATATTGAAGTATGGAACTTGTACTGTTGTGGTAAATCAGTTCAATCTTACAGTAATCACACTGTACAGAGTTTTCTTTCTTTTAGTTTGTAATGATCCCAAACTTTGAAAACTTTCTGTCGTTTTCTTCGGCCTGAATCTTTTCTCCCTGAGTTTAGCGGGTTGCGCGTCAGTAATAATGGTCCGTGGGGAAACGCAGCGCTCTGTGTGTAGTTACAGCAAATGGACTAAATGAAGCTTCGAGGCAACTCATTTGCCACAATGATTTTTTGTATTCGAGAGTTACTCGAGGAATCGTTTCAGCCCTAATCTAAACCCAAGAACTGCTTGTCTCTGCCCGGAGGTTACAACCTCGCTGTAGATGGATCATTTAACCAAATATTTGAACACTGTTGAAAATCTTTGGTTTAAATTAAAGTCTACATTTTTCCCCATTTTTTAATTTCTGCTTTTCTGTTTATTTATTTATTTATTTATTTATTTAAAAATAAAAAAACATATATGATAAACAAAAAAATATTTTTTTAAACAAAGAGTGTCAATAAGTGAAGCTGAATGTCATTAATTTTCTCAAAAATATTTTAAATAATATGAATTTTATATTTTATATAATAATTGATATGATAATACTGATATGCTGTGAAGCATAATATCAGGTCGTACAGTTGCCACAACACACAATTCCATCCCTATCATCATATCCAACATCACAGAGAGAGAGTAAATCAGAGTTTACTTATCCTACAAAAAAAAATAATAATAATAATTTATCTGAATAAAGTGAGGCATTCTGGGAGAAGAAGCCTGACCTCCTGGTTGAGGAAGACTCTGTAGAGTTCCTCAGACGAGGTGAGGAACGTGTCCTTCAGACGAAACGAGGTGGTGGGGATTTTCACTCCAGAGCTGGGAGATTTAGAGGTGGTGGAGGAGCCGCTCTGCATGAAGATGACCTTAATTTACTCCACCGAATTGTTCATTTATAAATAATACTAATATTTACAAATATTTAATTTATTTAAAAAAAATAGTAGTAAAAATCTATCATTACCATATTCATCATCATCATGAAATGAGCTACAGCTTTTGTTAGATAGATAACACACACACACACACACACACACACACACACACACACACACAGATGTGAAAAAGCAGTGAGACTGTACCGGGTTCTTCTTCTCCAGCTTGACGTGAGTTTGCTGCTGTTTACTGACCCCTTCAGCTGTAGGCAGGATCATACCCTGAGAAAACTCTGCAAAAACACAACATTTCAACACAACACAACATCTCCAAAAGCCTAAATAGTGAAAGTTTACATTTTTTAAAAATGTATTTCACCTTTTCTCAAGTGCAGCATGTAGCTCTGTAGAGCCAGTTTGACCTCCTTCTCTCCCTCCTTCTTCATGAGGGCAGTTAGGGGTGTAGTGGGCTGGTCTTTACATGCTGTAATGCAGATCTGTACAGAGGAGAGGAAATCATTTCAACTGCTTGATAGTGTGTTCTTATGAGGAACTGACTCATTTACCAGGTCATTTTTATGAATCTTTATGAGTCAAATCACGACTTTTCTACTCTGACTCTGAGTCAATTCACGACTTTTCTACTCCGACTCTGAGTCGATTCACGACTTTTCTACTCTCACTCTGAGTCAAGTCACAAGTCACAATTTTTACACTCTGAGTCTAAGTAAAGTTATGACTTTTCTACTCTGACTCCGAAACAAGTCACAATATTTACATTCTGAGTCTGATTCATTTCACTAGTTTTACATTCTGAGTCATAAGATTTCTATTCTGAGTCAATTGACAATTTTTTTTTAAACCTCTGAGTCAAGTTAAATCATGAGATTTCCACTCAGAGTGGACTCAAGCCCGTGTCAAGTCGCAGTTTTTCATTTGGAATCTGAACTGAATCATAAAGTTTTCGACTCGGAGTCTGTGTCAAATCATGATCTCGAGTCTTCTCACGAGATTTCCACTCAGGGAATGAGTCAGGGATGATTCACGAGTCAGATTCCATTACATTTGACTCCATTACTTTAGCAGACTTTATTGACTCACATCCAGGTCATCGATGTCATTTTCATCTGAGAGGTTCATCACCTCAACATTCCCCTTATATTTAATCCCATTTTTTGAGGTTCCTAAAAGAAAAAAAACATGAAGAGAACTTGAAAAGGTTCATATCGCCGTCAAATAACAAAATCCTTCCCCTGAGTGCAGCAGCGTGAGCATACCGGTCCAGGAAGCTTTAATGGTCCACTCGTAGAAGAAGATGAGTTTGCCTTTGCGGTTGTTGATGGAAGCCTCGCCCTCGATCTCGCTCACGTCCGTGATTTGGCAGAAGCCATCTTCATTTTCCACACGGACTCTGAGAAGAAGCTCGTTCAGGACTTCCTGTGACCAGGCAGTGACATCACGCTCTGTCCTGTAAGAACGTTTAACCATAATATTTTAAATCAACTCCAGAAGTATTGGCACCCTGCATGAGCAGAAGACAAATACGCCAATAAGACGTGTCTGGAGAGAATACGTCCACCTATACGTTTATTTTAACACAACTTTCAAACTTTCTGCAGACTCTGATGGGTCAGGAGATGATTAATTGACCATAACAGCAGCTCTGAGGTTTAATTTAATGCACTCGATCGAATATATTATTGTTTCTATAGTAACAGATCGTTCACAGGAACTCAGAGTTCTCCTCCTCTCACACTCTGTACTGGACACTCTGACCATCTGCTGCTTCTGTCCCCACATGACACGTTTCTATTAATGGCCTTCAGGAACAGAGGAACAAAATTCCAGAGGCTCCTCGCTCACACAGGAACACTGAGTATACAGAAGAGTGAGAGATCTGCAAAAGCAGAGCATTAATACTTTAATATGAGAAGAGGGAGGAGGCGTTGCGCTGAGACCGTGAAATTCAACTAAAGTTAAAATGTTGTGTTTAAACCTGACTAAACAAATCTTAACATCTGATTTCCTTCCTGAGGATTCATTCTGATTGGTCACCATGATGGATTCTCTCTCTCTCTCTTCTCTTTATTTCTCATTTCGTGAGCTTTACATGTGTTTTTGAAAGTGCATACAGTGTATATTATTAAAATATGACTCTACTAATCGAGAATCATGGTGAATTATTAATAAAATAAAATATAGAAACGTTATCAACAGGCCAAAATACAGGCCTCAGATTAGGAACATTAATCCTGAAATGGATTTTAAACCTGAATATATGGTTAGGAAGCAACAGGATTACGTTCATTTAGCAAATGTAATACATTTAGTCTAAAAATGAAAACTAGGATTAAATAAATAATGGCGAATGGAATGATTTTAAGCGATGTTGTGTCGTTGTTTGTTTTTTTGGTTTTTTTTTTACCTCAGTCTTCAAGATATCCTCAAGAATTTGTGCATTTTCGGTCGTATTGCTATATTTATTCGCACAATCCTCTGAAACTTGCATATTTAATCGCCATATTTATTCATTAGGGGACATAATTTCACACCTCGAATTATTTCATTATTCTGAAAAAAAAAAGGATTAAAGATTTATAAAAATGTAAACCCAGTTTTTAATCCAAGTAAGTGTCACTTTTGGTGACGTAAATCAATCTAAAGCTAGTATTATTTTAACATGTAAACAAATGAAATCCAATTGAGAGATGAGTTTTAGTTGTAATAATAATAATAATAATAATAATAATAATAATAATAATAATAAGCAAACATGCAGAGTGTCGATCAGTTAGTAGAACGCCACAGCAGGCTCTGTCTTCGCATTCACACACACACTTTCGCCACAAACCGAAACCACTCAGTTACAGTAAGTTTTGATTTATTAATTCAGAAAAAGTATTTAGCTGAGTGTTTAGTAAATGCATTCATGCTGAAACACCGATATTAAACCCCACCAGTGCCAGTTGTTAACATTTGTAGCGTCGGCTCTTTCCTCCACAATCCAGCGCGGATCTCCTTGTCCCCACTTCGCCATGACTCACTGCCTCGCTCCGCCCCTAACCTCTCAGCTAGCACGCTAACCTAACCTAGCTTAGCTTAGCCTCCCTCTTGGCTTAGCGGCTATTTCAGTCGGAAATTTCACCGATAGAGCGAATAACTACCCCAACAAATCACTTTACGTGAGAGTTAAGACGTAAAACTTGTAAAAACAGCCCTGTGTGCGCAATAAAGCTCAAATATAAACTTTTAATAAGCTCTTGTTTTGTTCAGCTCAGTGTGAGAGCTTCAGCTCGGGTATTTATTCTCCTGAGGGAAGAAAGTACCAGAAAGTTATCAAATATCATCGGTGTGGAAGTGAAAAGAAACCATATAGTATGCAATAAACACCTCATAACAGAGAAATAAAATAAATAACTAAACTATGAGCACGTTGTAAATGAATGAATGAATAAATTTTTTTTGTTTGTTATCGTACTGTAGGCCATTCACTTACAGGTTACACTAACAAAGATATTCAGCGTTAACTTTGGGATTAAATCTAAATGTTATCAATTAAAACAGCAATACCACACTTCAAACCTAGTTTAAAATAATACGGCTTGTATTTAACCCTAATTTTACTTCTACAATAAAGTCTGATGAACATTATTTGCTCCTACAATACGGTTAAGAGCGCTGATACGATGTGGTCTCGATATAAATACTTGAAGTTTCAACTTTTAGTTATTCCTTCGTTCACACTAATGAAGATTAACATTAATCTGGATTTATACGGCGTGCTGCGCACAAGAAGCTAGTTGAAATATGTGTTATTGTTGATATGGCGAGGTTTTCTGTAACGCTTATGGAACAGGCTAGGGAAGGAGTCTCCGGTGTCAGTGTTTTTGTAACAGTTAGAAGATGAATAAGTTTTAGTTTTCACACAATTTTCAGTATAGAAGCGTTTACAGTTTACACGGTATATTAAAACTTGGCACATGCTTTACAGGAAAATAAAAACCTGGTTAAAAACACTGCGCTAACGATGTGCTAGTGATTTATCTCTCTGATGGAAGCATTATATTCACCAATGAAAAAATTACCTAGTTATTTATTATTATTATTATTTTTTTCTATTTAACTAATTGAACACATCAGCTTACTGGTCATGTCGTTGTTCCAGCTAATCGTACTAACTTTAAAGTTTGGTAACATTTGGAGTCACTGATATGGTGAAGTTTTCTGTGAGGAGTCTCCAGAGTCGGAGGTAAAGCTGTAATTTTAAGTTGTCTGACATTTTCAGGACAGAGGAGTTTATGCTGTACGGTTTCTCTGTAACGTGACAAGTTGCATGAAGGAATGCAGATGTTCCATGACACTACATGTAAGTATGTTGCTGACAAATTTCTGTGGTATAAGTAACTCAGGACTGGTTACAGAAACAAATGAATACACTGTATTGCCAAAAGGCTTTCCACAAGGTTTAGGAGTGTGTTTATGGGAATTTTTGACCGTTCCTCTAGAAGCGCATTTGTGAGGTCAGGCACTGATGTTGGACGAGAAGGCGTGGCTCGCAGTCTCTGCTCTAATTCATCCCAAAGGTGTTCTATGGGGTTGAGGTCAGGACTCTGTGCAGGCCAGTCAAGTTCCTCCACACCAAACTCACTCATCCATGTCTTTATGGAGCTTGCTTTGGTCACTGGTGTGCAGTCATGTTGGAACAGGAAGGGGTCATCCCCAAACTGTTCCCACAAAGCTGGGAGCATGAAATTGTCCAAAATGTCTTGGTATGCTGAAGCATTAAGAGTTCCTTTCACTGGAACTAAGGGGCCGAGCCCAACCCCTGAATTATTCAATGATTTGGAGGGGTGTCCCAAAACTTTTGGCAACACAGTGTACATTTCAGGGTGGTAACAGAGACCCTACTCCATCACACCATGTAGTGTGTTTTATTACTTAAATTAATCGTGATGAAGGAAGGCATCGTTTTCGACTGTACATCTAACACACACACCATGACGTCACACAACTTCTCTTTAACCTTTTATGTGTCTGAGTAAGTTCTGTGTATTTGTTGGTGTACAGGACGTCCAGCAGGTGGCGCTGTATGTACTAATACACACAAAAAACGTTTTCATTTCATCTCCACAGCAGAAAACGGACATTTATCTAATCCCACTACTCAACTAACCACTTGATTAAACACTGAAGTTAAGTTGCTGCATGTGACTTTCGAGCACTTCCCCATGCTACTCTTTTGATGTTGCCTTCCTCTTCATCCTCACTGGCCAACAACAGAGCTGTTTATATTCTGCATTACTTTTTTAACAGGACACATTCCACTACACACACAGAGCGAGCCGATTTTGTGAATGTATGTTTATTTGTTAACACACTGATCTGCTACAGCAGTATTGCATAGAACACGAGTGATGGCGAACACACGCTGCGTCGTTATTTACAGGACAGAGAGCTACGACTCGAACACCATGCAGTCATCAGTCCGTCAGGTAAAAACACACTCGTATAAAGTTCAGTGTACTCGTCTCACACACAGCGCCGTGTGTGTGTGTGTGTTTATATTGCACTTGGGACAGCGGTTTACAATTGTATCAGGATAATTCACTCAAAGTCGTATTAAAAACACATCCAGGCCTGTAAATACCAAGTTTAAAGCTAGTCACTGCTTCATTGCTTTGCAAAAATAAAGCGGGAATATTTAAAGATTTCCCAGAGAACACGATCTTAAAAATAAAAATGGCAGGAAGAACCAAAAAAGGGTGTTTTCACAGCAATGGTGAAGAATTTTTGGTTCCCCAAAGAACCTCTTGTGCAATGGAACGGTCCTACGGATGTTAATGGCTGCTAGAGAACCATGTAGGAGCTTTATATTTTTTTTAAGAGCGCTCGTTCTAAAGGAAGGTGTGGTGCAGCCAGCGCTTTACTGCGAGTCGTGATCGAAGGCAGTTTCGTATCAGAGCTCTGTACATTCGTTGCACTGCAGTATAGCTTGATGTGCTAGGACATGCCGAGGAGATGAGGAACAGGCAGCTTGCTCTTCGTGATGTCACGGTAAAAAAAATAAGAATAATAAAATAAAAAATTCTGGGATATTAAACAAAACAAAATGAACAGAAGTGTAAAACACCACATTACTGACAGTAAGGCTTCAAACGATGTTATTATTACTATTATCATCATTATTATGATTATTTTCACTTCAGCTTCATTATCTCAGTGTGAAAACAGTGTAAAGGAGCTGCCAGATTAACCGCCTGGTCCGAGGACGATGAGCCGAACAAAATACACTCTTTAAAGGATTTCATACAAATACTTATTTTCATATGTACGTATAGATAGATATAAAACTCTTTATACTCTTCATTCATCGACTATTTACACACAACGGTAATTATTTCTCGAAAAAGGAAGTAAAAGGTGAAGGATTCTACGCTACAAAAACGACGCTGAATATTCACTCAATTAAATAAAAGCAATAAATTAATCACTCGGTTTTCTAGTCTTTAACAGACCAGGAAAAAATCAACAGAAAGAAATATATACAAATGTTTAGATTCTTACAACAAGAAAAAAGGAGAAATATGCGGTCTGATTCGAATCGCAGCTCTCAGAGCAGTGCAGGCCATTAGGAGGCTGCTTTCTGGTTGCGCTGGAGACGTCCAGTTCAGGACGGGAGTGTAAACTGGAGTCGGGTTTCTGCCTCGCGAAAGGGACGAGGAGGAGGAGGAGGATGTTTGTGAGCCTGAGCTGAAGGTTTTATCAAAGAGAGAAGTGTTAAATAATAACCCGTTTTTGTTCAACCCATTGGATCAAAGCAAAAGAAAAAGGAGGCAGGAATCTAAGCATGACACATGAAGATATTTCAGCATGTGAGTCCTGAGCAGAAGGGTGTTTTACATGAAGCTCCACCCCCAAACCACACTGATTGGTTGAAAGAGGAAAAACAAGCCCTGGGGCCTGATTTTGGGGGTTTGGACTTAGGATTTACAAACAAACAGGTTTCAATGCAGCCTTTTCCACAACTTCCTCCATCCATGCTACAGTGCTCAGGCATTAGCTCCTCCTCCTGCTGCGCTCTCTCCCTCCCCCTCCTACCTCCTCGCTCAGCATAAACACCGCCGCCTCTCCACATCCCTGCTCTCTCTCGGTCTCTCTCTCTCTCCCACACCGTTTTTCCACAGGACACTGTAGCTACTCCGAATGCAGGACTAGCTGCAAAAGTGGGAGGAGTTTCAAGGGGCGGAGACTAGCTCGCTGGAAGATCAGGTTGTTCTGAGATGCAGAGAATTTGGCGCAGTGGTTAAAATGGCATGGTTAACCTTCATTTTATAACAAGATAAAATAAATAAAAGCTAATTTGACGTATGAACCTGGAATGATTTGCCTACGTTTTAAATTCCCTGATATGAACGCGCTTTCTAAGCCCCGCCCCTTCCTTTCATCTCACGTCATTAATTGATGTTCCAGCTTGCCAGATGAACGGTTTGTTTGCTTTAGCTAACATTAGACCTATGTTTAGCTAACAGCACAGGATAAACACAATGCAGCGAATAAAAAGCCAATATTTTAACGTAGCACCCATGTAAGAAATCTAAACAGCATCAAATATCCATGAAAAGAAAACACTACCGCCGGGTACGTAAATCAAAACGACTCGAGAATTGTCGGTTTGCTTCACCTGACCAGTCGATGTGCTGCGATGGTTCAAGCTCCGCCCACACTCGACCGTCATCTCGGGTGCTCATTTTAGTCGTTGTGTGTTACAGGAGGAGAGTGCAGCACACCGTTCCGTGGGAAAAGATTAAACATCACGCAAACATTTCACACAGACCGCGCCGTACGTCTCCGAGAGATCTGGGACGCAGATCTGACCGTTCGGATTCGGTCGGAAATGTGTCCTTAGACACCCAGAAATCTTTCTGTAGCGTCATCTTTGTGAATTTTTAAGGTTTCAGAGCATATCGTGTACAAACAGCTGCAAACATGGCTTTAGAAAGACTGGACTCTCTTCTACTGAAAAAATAAAATGAAAAAATAATAATCATAAGTCTGTGTGTCCACAGTGTGCACATCCGCCATCGCTAGTCTTCATCCTCCGTTTGTAGGCACTAGAGTTCATGATGGGGCCTGGTTTCAAAATATATACACAAGGAAAAAAAAAAAAAAAATGTAATTCCTCCTTCTGTAGGATCTGAATAAAGAGAAGATGAGGAGGAAACCCATCTCTCAGAGCAGGCTGGGAGATGCGTGTGAACATTGCTGAACAGAAATAAAAAGAAATAATATTTAGATTGCTCTTGGGGTTTTTGTCAGAGGTAGTGCGAGTGTGTGTGTGTGTGCATGTCATGATCCGGCATAATTGCTGATTAAAATATATACGGGGTGTGTGTATATTATAACGCTTGAGAAATACTCTCAGGATCAGTTCATACACATGAAATAAAAGGTCTTTCTCCTCAATAGCGATCATTTCATCCTTTTTTTTTTAAAAAACGTTGGTTATAAATAAAGGATCAGTGGTAATACTTCATTCCCTGCAGATACAGATCTTTGCTTAAATAGGAAAAGAGCAATGTGCATCCTACAGTGTGTGTGTATGTGAGAGAAAATCGAGTTTTTTTTATTTATAAATATCAGTTCTTTGTATAAAAATAGATTTAATTACATTAAATAATAAAAAAAAGCTTTAAAAAAACCCAAAACAAAACAAAACAAAAAAACCCAGAAACTTTTCATTCAGTGTAAATGTGAGGATGGCTTGTTGAGGATCACGCGCGCACCAGGATGTCCATGATGTGGTCGAGATCACTGAGGTCAGTCAGGCAGAGCTGCAGGTTCGACAGGTTCTTCAGTCCGTCTTCTCTCGGCGTGGAAAACGCCAGCACGGAGATCTCAGACGAGTCGTACATGGACGTGTCGATGTCCTCGAAGATGTCGTCGAGCTGCAGGTCCGTCAGGTAGCTGGTGGAATTTGTGATCTCGAACGTGCCGAACAGAGAATCCGACGTCTTCGAGTCCGCCTCGTCCGAGCGCTCCGGAGAAGGCGGTCTACTCTCGACGTGGTCCTCGACATCCTCACCGAGCGTCGATGATGATGATGTGGACATGGGTCCAGAGAGAAGCAGTGAAGAGTCAGGTGGGAGTTCCGGGACGTGGCGTGGAGTGGGTGGAGGAAACGGAGAAGGTGAAGTGGGAGGCAGAGCGTCTCCACCCTCCAGCCTCATCTCCTGCTGGATTTGGCGCAGAGTGTTGGCCAGCAGCACAGAGCGGTGAAGGCTGGGCTCGGCACGTCCCTGGCAGCTCTGCAGCTTGTCCAGGCACAGGTCCAGCACCAGCTGCCTCTGCTGGGGATAAGGGAGATCCAGTGCAGACTCCTCACCATCGCTCAGTTTACGCTTCACTCCACGGCCCAGTCCGTACCTGCACGGAGACACAGTGACATCCACAACCTCCGTCACATGCAAATACACAACCATGTAAAACTTAACATTTTAATCACGTGTGTGCGATTCATCATCTCTACTAACGTCAACAATCGGTTACACCACAGTGCTGAAGAACTCTGGATTCTGATTGGTCAAAAGTTCTTTAAAACAGCAGCTCTAAAAGTATCACTGGTGCGTATTAACACGCTCATTCTAATACGGTACTGTTTCTATAGCAACAGCTCATTCACAGGAAACGCGCTACTAACAACAACCAGACTTTACAAACAAGTGCGTTTGTCGACATGATCGTCGGAGAAGTTTACGGAAGGAGTCTTCAGCATCAGCGCTTTGCGGTTATTTACACAGTCTGGCTTCTCCGTAAGAGAAAAGTGAAAAACAGAGGCAGGTGAAGGAATGAGTGTTTATAGCTTGGGTAATGTGAGTGATGTTTAAACGATGCTAAACGGATAGAAAGTGTTGATGTTCTTTAATCAATACAAATTATACTCATTAGCATGCTGTTATGTAAGAGGAATAAAACACTGTTAGAAGAAAGGTATCAGGTCCAGGCTGGTCATAATATCTGCTGTCACACAATGCTTTAGTGTCATCTCAATGCCAAATAAATCTAATAATTAAAATTGAGGAACATATACATTATATTGCCAAAGGTTTTGGGACGTCTGTCTTTCCATGCACATGAATGTAATATGGAGTTGCCCCGCCCTTTGCAGCTATAACAGCTTCAACTCTTCTGGGAAGGCTTTCCACAAGGTTTAGGAGTGTGTTTATGGGAATTTTTGACCGTTCCTCTAGCAGTGCATTTGTGAGGTCAGGCACCGATGATGGACGAGAAGGTCTGGCTCGCAGTCTCCGCTCTAATTCATCCCAAAGGTGTTCTATGGGGTTGAGGTCAGGACTCTGTGCAGGACAGTCAAGTTCCTCCACACCAAACTCACTCATCCATGTCTTTATGGACCTTGCTTTGGTCACTGGTGTGCAGTCATGTTGGAACAGGAAGGGGTCATCCCCATACTGTTCCCACAAAGAGCATGAAATTGTCCAAAATGTCCTGGTATGCTGAAGCATTAAGAGTTCCTTTCACTGGAACTAAGGGGCCGAGCCCAACCCCTAAATTCAATGACTTGGAGAGGTGTCCCAAAACTTTTGGCAACAGAGAGTGTATATATATAATATATAGAAACTTTATTAAACTCTAGTCTCAGTTGCTCCTCCGTTCCCACCAGTCCTGATTATCCATCTACATATAAAGCCTCCACTCTCTGGCCTGATGCTCGAACAGAGAGATCGTGTTTTTATACAGATTTGTTTTTCTAATACAGACATGTGAGCATTACAGCGGTAGCTCCACCGTGACGAGCGTGTGTACAGGGAGGGTGGAGACGAGCGGTCGTGGCTGTCCACTCTTCTCTGTGCTGTAGTGTGGGCGGCTCAGCCTCCTCCATCTTCACGCTGCTGCACACAGGAAGACAGCATCCCCCCACAGCTCTGACCGCAGACTGCACCGCTCTGTGCTTCACTGCAGACACCACAGAAGCCATGAGGAGCCTCGCCTCGCCTTTGTGTTCTAACCAGCAAGAGGAAACATTTCAACTAATACACTACTCAACATAATGGAGCACGAAAAGGAAAGGAGAGTTATTTATCCTGTTTCTTGTTTCATCATGAATTAAAAGTGTAGAGGAGTCTGCATTATGCATGGTGGTGTAAAAAGCCTATTTTCTGGGGGTTTTTTTTAAAGAAGAAGTAAAACTTCGCTACTCAACAACCACTTTGCAGCCCCGCCTTCTTGTTTTTTATTGGCTCACAAACCCAGACTCGGTCATTTACCAGTCAAAGATTTTCTGCAGCCTTTCCTCTTTAGTGATTTTGAATAAAGTCTAAAAGGGAAAAAAAAAAAAAAATACCCAAGCAACCGAACTGAACTTCACTAGCATCACACAATTTCATATACACTGATCAGCCATAACATTATGACCCCCTTGCCCAATATTGTATTTGTCCCCTTTTTTGCAGCCCAAACCGCCCTGACCCGTCATGCACTGTGTATTCTGACACCTTTCTATCAGAACCAGCATTAACCTCTTCAGCAATTTGAGCAACAGTAGCTCGTCTGTTGGATCGGACCACACGGGCCAGCCTTCTCTCCCCACGTGCATCAATGAGCCTCGGCCGCCCATGACCCTGTCTCCGGGTCACCACTGCTTTCCCTTTCCCTTTGGGCCACTTTTGATAGATACTGACCACTGCAGACCGGGAACACCCCACAAGAGCTGCAGTTTTGGAGATGTTCTGATCCAGTGGTCTAGCCATCACAATTTGGCCCTTCGTCAAACTCACTCAAATCCTTACACTTGTCCATTTTTATACATACACATACACACACACACACACACACACACTGAAGCGGATGCAGCTGGAGCTGTGATTTAAACCGAGTCTCTGCTGTTAGATTGGCCTCTCTGGTCTGTTCGCCATGGCAACGGCAACAGACTGGCGGCTGGGAATCGAGTGGCGTGCGGACTCGCCTCGGCTTGGCTCACTTGTCCAGCACAAGAAACAACAAACGGACGCAGAGAGAAGCATCGCAGTGCAGTGATTCATCTCATGACTCCTCAGAGTCATATTCAACACAAAGATCAGTGGAGACATTTCCTAACACACACACACACACACACAACGTTCTGAGCGCTACGCTAACAAAACAGACCATGTGACACACCTCATGTGATGTTAAAAATGTTCTGTAAAAGAAAGAAAGGTGAGGTGCCATTTTGTTTGAAGAACATCTTTGCATATTCCCTCCAGGTTCTACTTCCTGGTTATTAGCCCAGCAGGCAGAGATGGACAAACGGGGGATTTTAGGATGAAAAGATTTCCTGTTTGGGGTGGAGACTACAAATCCACAAGCAGAGACAGCTGAGTTTTTGCTGAGGTTGTAAGTTGACCAGGAGAGCCCTTCCCTTCTCTGGAATCTTTAAACTGGTCAGTTTCACTTGCTCTATATTCACACACTGAGCTAGCTCATGCACCTGCTATATATTGTTAGCTACATGAGCTACCAGTGTGTAGCCTGGACACGCGATAAACTGATGAAGGACGTTTAATATCCTCCTACTATTGTGCTGAGGGGAAAATCTGTCTGTCCATCCATCCATCCATCTATCCATCCAGCCTTCTATCTATCCATCCTTCTATCCATCCATCCATCTATCTATCTATCCATCTATCTATCCATCCAGCCTTCTATCTATCCATCCTTCTATCTATCCATCCATCCATCTATCCATCCATCCATCCATCCATCCATCTAAAGATCCATCCATCCAGCCACCTATCTATCTATTCATCCATCCATCCAGGAAAATGAGAGCATGTTTGGTGCTCTTCCAGAAAACAGTTTAAATCTTCATTCTTGGTGATTCTGCACATGGCTTCATGTGTAACATCCACTACATCTCCTTTATTTCTCTTCAGGCAGTTTGAGCTCAAAGCTAATAAACGATTAAACACCTTTACATGTTCAGGTTGAAGTATCAGTGAAACGGTCTCTTCCTGTGTGAGCAGGAAATAAGCCATCGTGTTTAAAAGAGAAATCATTTATAAATAGTAATAATAAAAAACCCAAACTTTCCAGTGTTTGGACATGTCTGAATATTAAATACAGGCTGGGGTCTGGGTTTAAATTATGTACAAAGCTTCCTGTTTTTTCACACCACAGGAACAGGAAGTAGTCTTTATTATTAACACACACTGGGTTTTTCACTTCGACTACGAGAAACTTTCCTACACAATGCTTACATAAACACTGTGTGTGTGTGTGTGTCGTAAAAGTTAAAACAAATAAAATGTGCTGTGAACTCTTCTGTCCTTAAGATGTCAGTGCTGATACTAGAGACTATCTATCCATTTATCCATCCCATCTATCTATCCACCCGTTCGTCTGTCTATCCATCCATCCATCCCATCTAATCTATCCACCCATTCGTCTGTCTGTCTATCCATCCATCCATCCAGCCACCTATCCATCCATCCCATCTAATCCATCCATCCATCCCATCTAATCTATCCACCCATTCGTCTGTCTGTCTATCTATCCATCCATCCATCCATCCCATCTAATCTATCCATCCATCCATCCATCCAGCCAGCCATCTATCCATTCAGCCCATCTAATCT
This sequence comes from Hemibagrus guttatus, assembly GCA_033459395.1. Classification (NCBI taxonomy): domain Eukaryota; kingdom Metazoa; phylum Chordata; class Actinopteri; order Siluriformes; family Bagridae; genus Hemibagrus; species Hemibagrus guttatus. Next base: position 18,703,658 of record JAUCMX010000019.1, read on the forward strand.
ATCCATCCATCCATCCCATCTAATCTATCCATCCAGCCACTATCCATCCATCCCATCTAATCTATCCACCCATTCGTCTGTCTGTCTATCTATCCATCCATCCATCCAGCCATCTATCCATCCATCCCATCTAATCTATCCATCCATCCCATCTAATCTATCCACCCATCTATCCAGTCATCCATCTATCTATCCATCTAACGATCCATCCAGCCATCTATCCATCCATCCAATCTAATCTATCCACCTGTCCATCTATCCATTCATCCATCCAGCCATCTATCCATCCCCTCTAATCTATCCATCCATACATCCCATCTAATCTATCCACCCATCCATCTATCTATCCATCCATCCCATCTAATCTATCCACCCATCCATCCAGTCATCCATCTATCTATCCATCTAACGATCCATCCAGCCATCTATCCATCCATCCCATCTAATCTATCCATCCATCCATCCCATCTAATCCATCCATCCATCCATCCCATCTAATCTATCCATCCATCCATCCCATCTAATCTATCCATCCATCCATCCATCTACCTATCTATCCACCCATCCATCCATCCATCTATCTATCCAACGATCCATCCATCCCATCTAATCTATCCACCCATCCATCCATCTATCCATCCATCTATCCACATATCCATCCAGCCACATATTTATCTATCCATCCATCCCCCTATCTATCTATCCATTCATCCAATCTAATCTATCCACCCATCCATCCATCTATCTATCCAACGATCCATCCAGCCATCTATCCATCCATCCCATCTACCCACCCATCCATCTATCCACATATCCAACGATCCATCCAGCCATCTATCCATCCATCCCATCTAATCTATCCACCCATCCATCCATCTATCCACATATCCATCCAGCCACATATTTATCTATCCATCCATCCCCCTATCTATCTATCCATCCATCCAATCTAATCTATCCACCCATCCATCCATCTATCTATCCAACGATCCATCCAGCCATCTATCCATCCATCCCATCTACCCACCCATCCATCCATCCATCTATCCACATATCCATCTATCGATCCATCCATCTATCCACATATCCATCTAACGATCCATCCAGCCACCTATCTATCTATCCATCCATCCCATCTAATCTATCTACCCATCTATCCAACCATCCATCCATCTTTCTATCTATCCATCCATCCCTCCATCCCATCTAATATATCCATCCATCTATCGATCCATCCATCCATCCATCCATCTAATGATCCATCCAGCCACCTATCTATCTATCCAGCCATCCCATCTAATCTATCTACCCATCTATCCAACCATCTTTCTATCTATCCATCCATCCCTCCATCCCATCTAATATATCCATCCATCTATCGATCCATCCATCCCATCTAATCTATCTACCCATCTATCCAACCGTCTATCTATCCATCTATCCATCCAGCCACCTATCCATCTATCTGTCCATCCAAGGATCCGTCTTTCTATCCATCCATCCATCTAACGATCCATCCAGCCACCTATCCACCTAAGGATCTATCTATCTATCTATCCATCCATCCATCCCTCCATCCCTCCATCCACTTATGACTCTCTTGTAAAAGTTTGAAATAAAGTGTGTTAGGTGTAAACTGTTCTGTCCTGAAGGTGTCAGAAAGTGCTGATACAAAGTGCTACCACCGGAGACTCCTTCAAAAAAAGAAGTTGATCAACATTTCCTTTCTTCACTGTCTGACCAAAACGAGTCAAAACTTCAACTGAGGAATCTTTTGGAGCTTACAGAGATAGGTTCGGACATGTACATGACTGCTGATGCTGACTTCACATCATGAGACACACTCGATTTTTATTTTCTGCTCATGCACGGTCATTAAACACCGCCACTGCTCTCGCCTAAACCTCAGATGATTTTAGCTTCCAGTTTCTCACCTGTCTGGCCGGGACATTATCCGTCTTTCACACATCCGAGCTCACTGTTCAAATGCTTCGAATGTGGACTTTACAGAACCACTCAAAATATTTAATCCAAATATTCGAATAATCATCCAGATGTATTTCATAAACAAATTACTAAACATGATACTCGTATCAATTTTAAATGGATCATCATCCACCTGCCTTTAATATTTGTAAAGTTGTTGAGTCAAAGTATGAAAGAAAGAGCAGAATATAATGGAAGGAATTGGAGAGGTTCTGTCTACAGTACCAGAAACAATCATGCAAAAAAGAGGAAGAAAGGCATGACTCGGAAAAGCTTGCGTGACAGCAGAAGTTGAGGAGGGAGGGAGGGAGAGAGAGAGAGAGAGAGAGAGAGAGAGAGAGCGTGCAGAGGAGGGAAGGAAAGAGGGAGAGAGGGAGGGAGAGAGGGAGGGGCGGAGAAAGTCTCGCAGATCCTCTATAAGGATCCAATGAAAAGGCAGATGCTGACAAACAGGAAGTCCTAATATGGGCAGAGGTGATAGACAGTAAGAGACAGCAGTGAGTCAGAGCGGTGAGACAGGAAATTAGTCAGCTTTCACCATCACGATGCACACGTTTAACAACATGAATCTTAAATGTATTTTAGTTTCTCTTATTTGAAAGATCTCATGTAATCCATACGTTTCATCGGTTTTCTCACTAACACGGACACAGCAATGCGTGTTATTTTCTGTAAAGGAGTAGTAGCGCTAATATGACCAACATCATTTATAGTTCAAGAAAATTCAGCACAGAAATCTGACAAGGAGTACAACTTTTTAATGCAAAAACAAAAATACTTTTTTTTTTTTTTACACCCTTTAATGGAAGCTTTTAACACTGACACATCTGTGAAAAAGTTATGTCATGTTCTGGCTTACGTTACAGCAGCTATAAACCTTTAACCCTACCTTTAATCTCGTTAATGTGTGCATAAAAATTAAATCCAAAACAAAGCTCATCTCTGTCCTGGAAGTGATGTAAAGCTAAAACTTACAGCTTTACCTCCTGACTGTTACAAAGCCCTGACACTGGAGACTCCTTCTAAAAAAATGTGAAATAAACGTCTCCTTAACTGTAAACACAAATATTTACATTTTTAAAAATAGTTGATGTAAGATTGCCCAGTGTACTAAACCGCTGTGACTACTGAAGCCATGCAGCATTAAAGCTCCTACTGTAAACCAATCAACCGCTTCTGACCAATCAGAATGCAGCATTCAGCAGCACGCAACACATCCTCCAACATACCCGAGATCGCGGAAATCTCGCGAATTATCGCGATACGATAATTATGCATCTTCCGCTTAAATCACTCCGGCATTGAGTGAAGAACTTCTTATTAATAATTGTATTAATTTTATTTCTCGTTTGCTGTTTAACTCATTTATTAATTTGAACTTTATCCATCTGTTTGTTTATTTATTTATTGTTTTGCTTTTATTTTTTATTTGAAGACCCAGAAAGCGCCATGTTACGTAACTCACTGACGCATTTGAATGGACTCTCACATGGAGCTGAAACACGGGTTCTGTCTTTCGTTTTCAGACGATATTATACACAGTTGTGTATTTTACACAACGTCGGAGGAAAAAAATGTTAAAGTATGAGGAGAGTGGTGAAGCAGCTCTTCTGAGGAGAGCTAACTAAGCTAGCGTACTCCGGCGGGAGACACAGTTCTCCATCTAACATATAATGTCCTAAAGCAAACATCTGGTCCGGTTTTATTGACCATCATCACTTGATATGTTTTCTGTTTATGTTTATATATCGTTTTCTTACCTTGCTGAGGAAAGGGCATCTCTTTGGCCGGGTTCAACTTCCTTCTTCAGCACAGAATCCACGTCCAGTCGACACATTGAAGTGGCCTTACCTTTCATGGACGCATTCAGTGATAAAATCTTCCTTTGTCCCATACCATGTTTCTTTTAACAAGGTTTGCTCAAGATATAAAACTTCCTTAGCGTTATAATGGTTGGTATAAAAAGTAAAACAAATCAGCCCGAGCTTTTCGATTATTCGCTACATCCTTACGGTTAATTAAAAAAAGCAACGCTAACTTGCTTGTTTTTAATTACAATGATTATATTTTCCGCTAAACTTGAGCTAAAAACATTCTTGTCAGAGCCGGAGCCGAGCCGAACACCGAACTTGTTCCGAGTGTATGAGAGAAGCTCCGGGAAAAACAGCCCAGCTGATTGACGGTGGTCAGGTGAAAGAGCGCTGATTGGCTCAAAGAAATCTAAGCGCGGCACTGATTGGCTCAATTGTATCTCGAGCCCGCCTAGTAACTGCGTATAATTGGTTGCTCACCTCACGACTCTTTTCTGATTGGCTACTCGGCTCTTCCCACAGGCTTGAGCATGTGACTCTTCCTTGCACCGATAATTCGACTTAAAACTGTAAACGAAACAAAAAAAGAATAAAAATACATAAACTTATTTTATCGACGTAACACACGCAACTTAATGCAAATGTTTTCTGTATAATCAGCAAAAACATCAATCATTTATTTATTTTTTCGAAGCCCGGGCTGGAGATTTAAATGGTGGCGTAAAAGCTCTGACGTACGTCACTACGTCATCTGTTGTAGTATTTACGACTTTAAAGGTTCGATGTTCTTTTTTTTTTTTTTTTTTTTTTAATATAACGTTCTTACGTATATGAATAACCTGAAAGATTTGTGTATGTATGTATGTATATATGTGTAGGTAAACATGATAAAATATATACTATGTATTTTAGGTTTGAGGTTTAATCCGTGGAATCGGTTGGGAAAACTGCTTTCCGGCAGTTTGATTGTGATTGGATTAGCCTTCTGTCAATCATTTCAGGCATTTCAGGTAGATCCTGCGGGGCGGAGCTTCGTGAAGATGGTAGTAAGGGCGTGGGAGGGGCACAAGGAGTAAACAAATTTTAAATAAATAAATAAATAAATATTTTTTTCTCCAAACGTCAGATCCGCCTATTTAACGTTCAGAGACCTAATCTTACCTTTAAAAATTTACAAATAGCCCAGATTTCACAAGTTTCTGACCCAAAGGTCTCAATATGGCAGAAATTTATGTAAATTTTAATAAAGAGTCCAGCTTCCCCTTGGTCAGTAATAGAGGTTTGTAATAGAGGTAAAGCGCGAAGTTTTCCCACATCTTCCTCCCACACTTCGGGATAGTGAAGGTTTCTCAAACTGTGTTTTAGTTTTTAAGAGAGAGAAAAAAAAAAGAGGCTGTTGAGGGAACTACTGTTTATAGCTGCTATAATGTAACTGGATATTAAATTTCACTGTAAATGCTAATAATAAAACATACAGTGGTGTGAAAAAGTGTTGGCCCCCTTTCTGAGGGATTTCTTTGCATGTTTGTCACACTTTAATGTTTCAGATAATCAAACACATTTAAATATTAGTCAAAGATAATACAAGTAAACACATCATGCAGTTTTTAAATGAAGGTTTTTATTATTAAGGGAAAACAAAATCCAAAAGCAGCAAAACAGCCCCAGACCATCACATTACCACCACCATATTTTACTGTTGGTGTGATGTTCTTTTTCTGAAATGCGGTGTTACTTTTACGCCAGACGTAATGGGACACAGACCTTCCAAAAAGTTCAATTTTTGTCTCGTCAGTCCACAGAGTATTTCCCCAAAAGTCTTGGGGATCATCAAAACTGAGACGAGCCTTTATGTTCTTTTTGCTCAGCAGCGGTTTTCGTCTTGGAACTCTGCCATGCAAACCATTTTTGCCCAGTCTCTTTCTTATGGTGGAGTCATGAACACTCACCTTAACTGAGGCAAGTGAGGCCTGCAGTTCTTTGGATGTTGTTGTGGGGTCTTTTGTGACCTCCTGGATGAGTTGTCGCTGCGCTCTTGGGGTAATTTTGGTCGGCCGGACACTCCTGGGAAGGTTCTCCACTGTTCCATGTTTTCTCCATTTGTAGATAATGGCTCTCACTGTGGTTCGCGGCAGTCCCAAAGCTTTAGAAATGGCTTTATAACCTTTTCCAGACTGATAGATCTCAATTACTTTCTTTCTCATTTGTTTTTGAATTTCTTTGGATCTCGGCATGATGTCTAGCTTTTGAGGATCTTTTGGTCTACTTCACTTTGTCAGGCAGGTCCTATTTAAGTGAGTTGTTGATTGCGAACAGGTGTGGCAGTAATCAGGCCTGGGCGTGGCTAGAGAAACTGAACTCAGGTGTGATAAACCACAGTTAAGTTATATTTTAACAGTAATTCCCACAGTTAAAATACTTTTTCACACAGGGCCATGTAGTTTTGGATTTTGTTTTCCCTTAATGATAAAAACCTTCATTTAAAAACTGCATGATGTGTTTACTTGTGTTATCTTTCACTAATATTTAAATGTGTTTGATTATCTGAAACATTAAAGTGTGACAAACATGCAAAAAAATAAGAAATCAGGAAGGGGGCCAAGACTTTTTCACACCGCTGTATTCTGAATATTGTGAATGTTCAACAAACCACACAGGAAAGAGTTTTAATTTGTGCTTTTTTATTAAAAATGTTATAAAAATGCTACAATGCACATATAAAATGTTTTAATGCTCTACTCTAGATTTATATCATAATTAAAAATGAAACTGACGTAAAGCAGACAGGAATTGCATCCACTCGAATGAATGTACTGTGAATGTTTTTTTTTTATTTTTATTTACTAAGAACAGGTTTGAGAATTGACGACTTGAGGAATTCCAAGTTTGCGTAACAGGAAGACAACCGTTTTTTTGTTGTTTATTTATTTTTTTTTTTTAACCCTGTCCTCTTTTAGACGGTGAAAAAAAAATACAAAGTCAAAGTCAATACTGTACTTTAAAATGTGCTCGAACACTTTGTGCATAGGAAGTGTATTGCGACACTCAATGCATAGGATCAGAGAAAGTGTATAGCTCATAACGAGGCTGCGTTTAGACAGCAGGCTGCAAAACACCACCGGATCAGACTCAGGATTCGGACCTGAACAGAGACTTCCTAATGAAAGGCAGCCGGAAATAAAGCTACGACTGAATGGCGTTATCTTCAGATCTGTAGACGTGCATGGACGGCGTTACATGGACGTAATGCATCACCACCGTCAAAGGCTTTAAACCAGCAAATGAATAAAACATTTATGATTCAAACGAACTACTGGTTGAGGGATTTTTGGGGCGAATCAGGCCCATGAAGTCTCTTCTGCCCTGAGTTTGACCAAAGCCAACACTCAACATGTAAAGTTTGCAACAAATAAATAAAAATAAATTAAAAGTCACTATATAGAATGGGGCGGCCCCATTATTCTTCATTTGTCGATAAAACAAATATAAGAACACTATGACTTCTAATATCCAACACAGGCTGACGATTTGCCCAGATACTGACGGGGAAAAAAATACGCTGGGTGCCAAAATGCACCGAAAAGTGTGCTACAATAAAATAAAGTCATGCATCGCCGTATTCTTACTTCCTTTTCTGAATCCTGAAAAAGCCACAGCATGACGTGGATAACTGTTCTGCGAATCTGTTTAACGCTGGAAACCGATAACGAGTGCACTGTAACAGTTAACAAGCAGTATCTATTGTAAAAATATATATTTATCACTTTACAGTTAGGCAATTTCATCTTTATGAAAATATCTTCTTTTCATTTTTGTACACATCTGGTTTTGCTCTCCATCCTGTATGTAGTGTTAATGGATGCAAGAAAGAAATAAATAAAAAAAAAATAAAAATAAAACAGGGGGGGGGGGCATACAAAGGGTACGCGAATAAGATAACTGGTCAGCTCATAAAATCAAGGCCATTCTTTAGAAGACACACACTCCTTTCCCTGAAAGGACTGCAGACCAAACTTCCACAACAGGTAGAAAAACATTAAGAGGAAATTTAAGCGTGCTAAGTCTCAGAGCCGACTCCGGTCTATGAGCCGACGATGATCTCCATGATGTGGTCGAGTTCGTTCAGATCAGAGCGGCAGTTTGATGGCGAGTTTATAGACGTGGGCGTGTGAGAGGGACTCAAACTGTCCAGCAGGTCGTACGGACCCATCTTGGGCGCCGTGCTCTGAATCCCCGTTAGCATGGTGTCGAGGTCATAATATGACGCGTCCACGTCCGAGAACAGTTCCTCGAGCGCCGAGTCCGGACCCGAGGAACCGTTCTTGATCTCAAATGTCCCGAAAACTTGCCCCATTGCCTTTGGGTCCTCTCTGGAGGAACATTCTTGTTCGTCGTCTTCATCCTCGTCTTCTTCATCGTCTCCGGGACCAAGCCTGGAGCTTTCATGCGAGTCCTCACTCGTGTCCCAGCAACGACTCGAGGTCTCCGAGAGACACACGTCAGAGGCGGAGTCGTTCACCGTGACCGAACACAGCGTCTCGTCCGCCACCACCTCCTCCTCACGGCTGATTCCTTCGTAGCTGATTACCGAGAAGAGCTTAGGCTCGGATTCCTGCTCTCGTGACCGGCAGAGGACCTCGGTGGCCACCAGGCGCTCGGGGGGCCCCTGGGTGCCGCTGCAGAAGGCCTCGGTGACCACCCAGCTGCCGTCGTGCGTCATTTCCTCCTGGATCTGCCGCACCGTGTTGGCGATGAGCACCGAGCGGCAAAGGTTGGGCTCCACTAACATGTGGCACAGCTGCAGCTTGATGAGGGACATGTCCAGTAGAGACTGGCGCTGCAGGCTGTACGAGGAGGATACCTTGGCTCCGGCCAGGTTCTCGTCCGACATCTCGTCGTCATCGCTGGGAAACTTGCGCTTGGTTCCTTTGGAGAACATGTCTACCCTGGAAAAGGAAATAAAACATTTAATCATATTAAAGGTCATATATTTGTAATGCTATTGATGATCTCATCACACCACATCATATGCAAACAGACAGAAAAGCATGACAGATTAATGCATAATAAAGCCGCATTTGGGCAGGTCGAGGGGAAGTGAGGGACAGCACCTATTAGCACCTATACTGGTATCGGGTCTGGTGCCGAGCTCATTAACATCCGATACCAGGTGATTCTACATGGCATAATCCTAGCATATGCCCCCACACCAACAAACAACAAAAAATGACCTCATTCTGGACGATTAAAGACTGAAGCAAAGCAGCCTGCAAATTGCGTTCTGAGAACACTACAGCTTCTTTCTACAACACAAGAACAAACATGTACAAGTTATCGATGAATTCTCACCAAAAACCTTTCCCATCTTTACCCAGGAACCTTACCGTCCACTCCAGAGTCATGGTCACTCTTCAAGAGAAAGGACAAAAATGACTGAGGAGAGCTGAGGAAGAAACTTAAGAAACTGTTTAACAAAAGTAAGTCTCTAAAAATATTTTGGCAAAATGACAGACACTGCTAAAGAACATTTAAAAAAATTGCTAGTAAACTGTCCACCCACAAAATCAACCTTTTGTTTTACCTGTCCAAATATGACCATGTGAAACTCCTTCACTGTCCGTCACCACGGATTAAAATCATGGCTGCACAAGACAATGAATGACTATATTACACAAGTTCAGTGAGGCCACAGCTTCGTTTAGTTTCGATTCGTCATGTTTGCGAATCGGCTGTTAGACGCCGGGTTCATTAGAACAAGATGGTGGAGTGGCACAAAACAAGCTCTTCTTTTACCAAACTTCAGTGGAGTTACGACTGGATTCATACTCGGGTTCAGATTAGATCGAAATCCAATGATTTGGCCACAAATCAGGGCTTTAAATACAAGGAAAAGCCTCCAAGCCCAAAAATATGGACATACCTGATGGTTTGGTGTTCTTGTGTCATGATTTCTGATCTTTTAACCCAAATCACTCTCCAAACCCCAAAGGTTTTGAATGCAGCACGGTTAAAAGAGGAACCCACAGCTTCTGTAAAGCTCAGCACATTACTCACGGTGGGTTTGTATCTACTTTATGTACACTCCTGAAGGGTGCCAATAATTCTGGAAATCTTCTCAAAACTTCTTAATCAGACTGGACCTTGACGTGCTCAGGAAACACGTTCTGTAGATGGTCATTTAGCTGTTTATAGCACAGCGTTGAGTTCTGGACTCTGATGATCAGGTACATGTTCACACGGTAAAGTTTTCTGAATGATTGACGGATAACTGACACCTACAGAAGGAGTCTCCAGTGTCACGGCTGTGTAATCGTCTTCAGGACAGAGGAGTCCTGTTTAGCAGGCGATTTTTAACTTCCTCTGAGGTAAGGCATGAGGCTGATGAGGGAACAGAGGTTTATACACAAGAAAAAAGAAGCACTAATTTGAAGGATCATGGACCTTCCGCTACATTAAACATAACTATGAACATATAAAACGTATGAGGTTTCGTTCTTCCGTTCAGTTCAAAGAGGAGGAATAAAACACTTTTGGGCATGCTCTTACAGGAAAATAATCATCTTCTGGGTGGAATCAGTGGTCACTTTGTCACAGCTGATTATTTTACTAAAGAAAACGACACAGACAGTGTTTTATTCCATACACGATTAAGTACATCAGGCATTCTTTAGTATTTTCACACAAGACAAACCAACAGGTCCATTAATTTCACTCACTTCATGTTAAGACTGGTCACTTAACATAATGGAAATGGTCTGATTGACTGTTACCTTTAATTACACAAACACACACACACACACACACTATAAACACACCACAACTCTATCCCAACTGACCACATGTTATCCAGATAGACTGGAGAGGGTTAGGATGAGGGCGAGGGCACAGGGGCGTGTCGCCTACCTGAAGCACGAGTGACATCCCAGCACTGTAGAGACACAGACCAGAGCGCAAGCTGACAGACAGCACAATCACCACAAAACTCAACCAAACTAACTAAAACACTACACATGATCATCACATTCAAAATTCTACTGCACACCTAGTTTTAATAAAAACCGGCGGGTTAGATCTTTATTATAAGCGCTTGTTGAGGGGGCGTGGTCATGTGTGATCATTAGGAGGTCACATGATAACACGTAGATTTTACTTTTATGTGTTTGGAAAAGAAAGAGTGCTTTCTGGAGCAAAGAAACATCTCAAAAACTATTTTCTCTCAGGATACAACACAGTCTTTACAGACTTATCTCTACCCTGTATTGTACACTATACAGCCGAAAGTATGTGCACCCCTCGCCATCACACCCATATCTGCGAATTGAACTTCTCTTTCCACATTTATTCCCTACATTTAGCCGTTATAGCGAGCTCCGCTCTTCACTTCTGGAAGATTTTCCATTAGATGTCGGATTGTGGCTGTGGGCATTTGTGGGAATTCATTCAGATACTAGAGCATTAGTGAGATCAGACACCGACGTTGGGATGCTGAGGAGACTCCAGGTTCATCCCAGAGGTGTCCAGGTGTTCACTAGAGTTCTTCCACTGCAACATTAACCTCCACACCGTGTCTTCACGGTTGGGCTTAACAGTTTATGAAAGAACCGCATAAAGGTGTGACAACCACGGGTACACATACTTTTGGCCATTTTGTGTATATAATGACATAATTCACCTCCGTGTGTAAAACTAATCCCGTCAGAATAAGGCTTTTGTCTCGCCTGTCAGTTTCAGATCCTATCTGTTTCATAATTTCTCAGAAGTTTGCTATCTTAGACTTAAACACTTTACTAAACCTCTCCTCACATTAACTCACTTCCTAAATGACTTGCAATGACCAAAAACATAAAAACACAAATCTGACCGAATCATGTAGCACCATTTAATCCGGGGGAATTTTCATTAAGAGATACATATCGCTCTGTTATTAATAATAACCATCATTAAATGTTACTGAAACACGCGACATTTACCATTAAACGTCATTTCCAACAGCGCACTGAGAAGAAGACGGGGGAATTCTCTTGCGACGCCGACGTGACGTCACCCCGAGAGTATTTAGTCAAAGCTCCGCCCCCGCTTCCGTCCTGTCCCCCTCCCCCACCGCCCTGACGTGGCCGGTAACCGGGCTAAGCTAAGCGCGGCACAAAAAAAATAAAAAAAAATAATAAAAACAGTTTACTGCATCACACGTTTAAAACTGTATAACGCGCAACAAGCAACGATTTTCATTTGCAACAACACGCCCTTCGGGGTCCTACACAGTATGCTTTTAACGCTGAAAACATGTGAAAGCTCAGCCGAGTCGGGCTAGCGTGAAAACGACAAAGATGGACGCCATTTTGGATTTTTTTTTTTTTTTTCCACGCCAGCTCTCTGTGTTTAAAGCGGTGTATTTTTCTACGCTTTGACAATATAGTCATGAGAGTGAAGATTACATGTGATGAAAATAAAATAACCCGGCCTGATTGAGCCACGGTTAAACGAGCACCGCGTGTAGGAGTACGTGAACCGCGGGCTAATGTTGAACCCGACCCGCGGGAGCGAGCTCCCACTTCCGCAAACACGCCGTTATTCGAAATCGGCCGCGCGGTTTAACTATGGCGTCTCACACGCCCGGGTTAACGGGAAAAAAATACATAAATACACGACAAGAAAGCTAAACGAGGATGCATGGGAGAGAGCGTACCTGGTATGAGTTTAGTTCTTTGGTTGCTGAGCGTCATGCGCGGTTCTGCAGGCCGGCGGCGGTGTTAAAAGGTGCAGCTCCACTCGGCCACTCCGGTGTAGTGAGCTAGTGAGCATCCGGCACACAGGCAGGGCTGATGGGGGCGGAAACTTTCAGCTGCATGGACAGCAGGCCCTCCGAGCATCTGCACATACCCCGGTACCCCTCTAACACAAAGCCTCGGGGGATGGGGCACTTGTGTGTGTGTGTGTGTGTGTGTGTGTGTGTGTGTGTGTGTGTGTGTGTGTGTGTGAGGGAGTCATGTACTGTCTGTATCTTTAACCTGAAATCAAAATGGTGTTTCAGGCAGTTTTGTTCTTTTCTGCTTTGGACACCAATGGGAAGAAAGCATCAACTGCAGAAAGCTTTTACAGGAAAAAAAAACCCAATACATGTATATTGTAATACATGTAAGTTTCCTATGACACAATATAAATAAAACAACTACATTTTTGTTTGTATTTATTTGTTTGTTTTTACATTCTTATGTATGTCCGTAGTGTCCGTCTGAACCAGGCTGTTTTCTCCTATCACATCCATTATTGCCTTATAATAATAATAATAATAATAATAATAATAATAATAATAATAAAGTATTAAGCAAAAATTTTGCTTGGTTAATTAGTTCTAATGTGAAAGCATTAATTAACATACACTGTATTACATATTATTTATTATATGTGTTAATCTACCCCATTGTGCAATAAAAATATGTGCAGTAAACTTATATTTGTTTGTTACCACTCTACACCCGAGTACATCCCTACATCTTATTGTATTCTATTCTGTACGTACAATTTATTTTATTTTTCTATTTGAATATGTGTATATTTTTATTTCTCATCCTTTTTTTATGGTGTGTGTATTGTTGGTGTTGTCTCAGTGCACTGGAGCTTGTGACATTAAAACAGATTCCTTGTGTGCACAAACATACTTGGCAATAAAGCTCTTTCTGATTCTGATTATTAAAAAGTTTTGGGACGTCTGCCTTTACATGCACATGAATGTAATATGGAGTTGTTCCGCCCTTTGCAGCTATAACAGCTTCAACTCTTCCGAGAAGGCTTTCCACAAGGTTTAGGAGTGTGTTTATGGGAATTTTTGACCGTTCCTCTAGAAGCGCATTTGTGAGGTCAGGCACTGATGTTGGACGAGAAGGCCTGGCTCGCAGTCTCCGCTCTAATTCATCCCAAAGGTGTTCTATGGGGTTGAGGTCAGGACTTTGTGCAGGACAGTCAAGTTCCTCCACACCAAACTCACTCATCCATGTCTTTATGGACCTTGCTTTGTGCACTGGTGTGCAGTCATGTTGGAACAGGAAGGGGTCATCCCCAAACTGTTCACACAAAGAGCATGAAATTGTCCAAAATGTCTTGGTATGCTGAAGCATTAAGAGTTCCTTTCACTGGAACTAAGGGGCCGAGCCCAACCCCTGAAAAACAACCCCTGAATTCAATGATTTGGAGGGGTGTCCCAAAACATTTGGCAATATAGTGTATGTAAAGTAAATAATAATCACAACGCATTTCAGCCAAGTCCCACAGTGAAAGTGCAGCCCTGTTACTGACATGCATTTACCTGGTTACAAGAGCAAAATAATAAAAGCAATAAATCACACAACAAACAAGAAGTTTCTTTATAAAGATCCTTTCTATCAGCATGGCACAGAGAAAAGTTAATTCCCTCAAATATTTTGTAATATTTTTCAAATAAAGTCATAATGCCTCTGTGGTACTGTACTGGTGGATATTTTCCTCATAACATCATTCTTTTTTTATATGCAGATTTACTCCAATCGTCGGTTAGTGCTGTACATTTGCACTAAAACCGAGAGAGTTCTGTGTAGGAAAATATTGCTGAGGGTCTTTCTCGAAATAAGAAGACTGACTAACCAACTGGCCAGTTGTTAAATATTCAAATTATGTGTTCATATTTCAGAGGTGCAGCTAAATGTTATAGCAGAGGTGGTCAATGATTATACCTAGTGATTAAAACATGTTTAACACTAATGCTAGTGACTGTAACAGCAGTGACACTAACACCAGTGATTTTAACACCAGTAAATGTAACACCAGTAACTATAACACCAGTGACTGTAACACCAGTGACACTAACACCAGTGATTTTAAGACCAGTAAATGTAACACCAGTAACTATAACACCAGTGACTGTAACAACAGTGACACTAACACCAGTGACAGTAACACCAGTGAATGTAACACCAGTGACTGTAACACCAGTTACTGTAACACCAGTGAAACTAACACCAGTGACTGTAACACCAGTGACAGTAACACCAGTGAATGTAACACCAGTGACACTAAGTCTGGTGACTGTAACACCAGTAACTATAACACCAGTGACTATAACACCAGTGACTGTAACACCAGTTACTGTAACACCAGTGAAACTAACACCAGTGACTGTAACACCAGTGACAGTAACACCAGTGAATGTAACACCAGTGACTGTAACACCAGTGACTGTAACATCAGTTACTGTAACACCAGTGAATGTAACACCAGTGACTGTAACACCAGTGACAGTAACACCAGTGAATGTAACACCAGTAACTATAACACCAGTGGCACTAACACCAGTGAAACTAACACCAGTGACTGTATCACCAGTAACTATAACACCAGTGACTATAACACCAGTGACACTAACACCAATGACACCAACAGCAGTGACAGTAACAACAGTGACTGTATCACCAGTAACTATAACATCAGTGACTGTAACACCAGTTATACTAACACCAGTGACACTAACACTGGAAGTGGAAGAAATCTAAACTCGACACAGACCTCATCTCTTATCGCACGCTCCTGTCCAAATTCTCCTTGGACGTGACTTCTGCCAAGACCTCCTTCTACAAGGAAAAGCTTGAAACTTCTGCTCAAGATCCCCAAAAGCTCCACAACATCTTCTTGTCACTACTCAACCCTCCGGCTCCACCTTCTCCATCCTCCCTGACCACCGGAGATTTTGCCACTGCTCTCAACTGTAGCATCAGAAGATTCATTCATTGTCTACCGCTTATCCAAACTACACTCGAGTCACGGGGAGCCTGTGCCTCAGATCTCAGGCGTCATTGGGCAACACACACACACACACACACACACAAACACACACACTTTAGAGATGCCAATCAACCTACAATGCATGTCTTTGGACCGGGGGACCAAACCGGAGTACCCGGAGGAAACCCCCAAGGCACAGGGAGAACATGCAAACTCCACACACACGGCAGAGGCGGGAATCGAACCCCCAACCCTGGAGGTGTGAGGCAAATGTGCTAACCACTAAGCCACCATGCCCCCAGCATCAGAAGAGGTTTTGCAAATTACCCGGTCCTGCAATCCTACCACATGCCCACTGGATCCAATCCCTTCAGCTATGCTCCAGACCATCTCACCTGACCTCCTACCCTTCATCACCACAGTCATCAATGGATCCTTAACATCTGGTCATGTTCCAACTGTCTTTAAGAGAGCCAGGGTCATCTCCATCCTGAAGAAACCTGCTCTGGATCCCTCAGACATCAGCAACTACAGACCGGTATCACTTCTCTCATTCCTTTCAAAAATTCTTGAACGCGTTGTTTGTAATCAGCTGTCTGACTATCTCATGCAGAATAACCTCCATGACCCCAACCAGTCTGGCTTCAAAGAAGCACATTCCACAGAGACTGCCCTTTTGGCAGTCACTGAGAAACTACATGCTGCTAGATCAACCAAACTGTCATCGGTCCTCATCCTCCTCGACCTGTCTGCAGCATTTGACACAGTAAACCACAAGACTCTCTTGTCCACCCTCAGGAGTCTTGGAATTTGTGGAACAGCATGGGAATGGTTTGCTTCCTACCTGGATGGTCGCTCATATCAGGTAACATGGAAGAGATTGACATCTGCTCCACGCAGACTCTCTACTGGTGTCCCACAAGGCTCAGTACTTGGTCCTCTCCTTTTCTCCCTCTATACTCACTCTCTTGGCAACGTTATATCCTCACATGGATTTTCATACCACTGCTATGCCGATGACACCCAACTTATCTTCTCCTTCCCTCATTCAGATACCACGGCTTCTGCTCGGATCTCAGTGTGTCTGGCGGACATTTCATCTTGGATGACTGCTCATCAGCTGAAACTCAATCCCAGCAAAACTGAGCTGCTGATCATCCCAGGTGATCCATCCCCAGCCAAAGACCTTGCGATATCTCTGAGCAACTCCATGATTTCCCCTTCAGCCACTGCTCACAACCTTGGGGTAACCATGGACAATCAACTATCCTTTTCCTCCAATGTCACTAATGTGACACGCTCATGTTGGTTTCTTCTGTACAACACCAGAAGGATTCGGACATTTCTATCCACACAGGCTACTCAGGTGCTTGTTCAATCTCTGGTCATCTCGAGATTGGACTACTGCAACTCTCTTCTGGCAGGTCTACCTCTGAACGCAATTCGCCCACTGCAAATGATCCAAAATGCAGCTGCTCGACTTGTTTTCAACCTGCCCAAGTACTCCCACACCACCCCACTGCTGCGTTCCCTCCACTGGCTTCCGGGAGCTGCATGCATCAGATTCAAAACACTAATGCTTGCCTACAAAGCCAAGAATGGACCAGCGCCATCTTACCTCAAAGCTCTCATCACTCCTCGCACTGCACCTCGCTTACTCAGATCCACTAGCACTGCTCGACTGGTCCCACCATCTCTCAGGGAAAAAGGTAGGTATACATCTAGACTCTTCTCTGTTCTGGCACCGAGGTGGTGGAACGAACTTCCCCTAGGTATCCGTACGGCCGAGTCTCTGACCGTCTTCAAACGGCAACTGAAGACTTACCTCTTCCTGAAGTACTTAAACTAGCTCTTATTTTTCCCTGTTTACGTATTATGTTACAAAGTTTAAAAAAAAACAAAAAACAAAAACCCAACCAAGTGTTTAGGCTAATGGTATCCCAAGTTTGTGTCCTATTGAACCAGTGTTAATGTATTCAGTGACTAAGAACTAAAGCACTTTTGTACGTCGCTCTGGATAAGAGTGTCTGCCAAATGCCAGAAATGTAAATGTAAATGTAACACCAGTGACTGTTACACTAGTGACAGTAACGCCAGTGACAGTAACACCAGTGACACTAACACCAGTGACTGTAACACCAATGAGTATAACACCAGTGACTATAACACCAGTGACACTAACACCAGTCACTGTAACACCAGTGGCAGTAACACCAGTGACAGTGACACCAGTGACTATAACACCAGTGAAACTAACACCATTGACACCATTGACTGTAACACCAATGAGTATAACACCAGTGACTATAACACCAGTGACACTAACACCAGTGACCATAACACCAATGACTATAAAACCAGTGTCTATAACATCAGTGACTATAACACCAGTGACTGTAACACCAACGACACTAACACCAGTGACTGTCACACCAGTGACACTAACACCAGTGACAGTACCTCCAGTGACTGTAACACCAGTGACACTAACACCAGTGACTATAAAACCAGTGTCTATAACATCAGTGACACTAACAACAATGAGTATAACACCAGTGACTGTAACACCAGTGACACTAACAACAATGAGTATAACACCAGTGACTGTAACAATCTCAATCTGAAAGATCTCATTATTTCAAAGCCCACAACATGAAAGCACAAATGAAAACTAACTAACTAAATCTTTGTACTGTAGCATGTACTGTAAACGCTAACCACGTGTCAGTCCTAAGAGAATATTTTCTGCACTTTATATTGCTTTTAAAAAGTTTAATATTGAAGCCAAGTGCATTCAATAAAGATTCTAATTATGAAAGTGTACATTCAAAAGAACACTAATTATATCATAGATGAAATATAATATATTTTCCATACAGATTATTGTTGCTCGTAATGGCCAATAGAGGGAGCCAAAACATCTTATCATGTCATTTAGCCTCTCTAACGCATACATTAATCTTTCAGTCCCGCTCTCTGTAATTTTGTGCTTTTGGTGCACATAATATTTTTGTCTTTTCTCTCCTTTAAAAAAAAAAAAAAAAATTAAAATTTAAATATCCTATTTTATCATCAAATCTTTTAGGATTGCCTGAAATATAAGAGTTAATATAGAGATAGAGAGCGAGAGAGAGAGAGAGCGAGAGAGAGAGAGAGAGAGAGAGAGACCTTGATAAGGTGGAAAGCAAGTTAATAAAGATAATAAATATAGTCTT
Source organism: Hemibagrus guttatus (assembly GCA_033459395.1). NCBI lineage: Eukaryota > Metazoa > Chordata > Actinopteri > Siluriformes > Bagridae > Hemibagrus > Hemibagrus guttatus. The sequence goes on from JAUCMX010000019.1 coordinate 18,722,421, forward strand.
TAACACTTTCCATCACGATGACACGGCATGAATGACCAGTACAGAAAAGGACACAGTAAGAAGATCCAGTGTTACATATCTTCATGCTGCCAAATAATGCTTAGTTTTGATTGGCTGATGGACGCACGTACGTCATTTCATTTTATTAATGAATGAATGAATGAATTAATTAATTAATTAATTTATTTATTTTTTCGTCATTCCTTTAAATTTCGCTACGATTCCCCCCCCCACACACTGAGCAGGTCTGAATTAATGACTAAAAAATGTTATAAAAAAGTCACCATTATCTCTCCCCTACAGTCTCAAACCGGAAGCTTCGCCACTTTTTTTTTTGTTTACTTTCACTTTCTCTTTTCATCAGACGTGCACATACGTTTGTTTGTTTTTTGTTTTTTTTGCTTCAGTTCTCAGGGAGTCGAAAAGAATCAAAAAGTGTTTTTGAAGTGTAGAGACTCGTCGAGTGGTAAGCAGACAGACATTCAGGAAATTCACGAAAACCTTTCAGTTGTGCTTCAGCCGAGAGTAAAATGGCCGAGTCACTACTTAACGATAAAGATCAGTACAACTGCTCGGTGTGTTTGGAACTGATGAAGGTTCCCGTGACGATTCCCTGTGGACACTCTTACTGCATGAGCTGCATTAATGACTACTGGGAGCAGAACCAGTTCAAGAAAACTCAGTGTCCTCAGTGCAGACATGAATATTCTACAAGACCTGCACTGAACAAAAACACACTGCTGGCTGAAATCCTTGAGAACCTGAGCAACCCTACGTTTCAGGATTCTTTTCCTGCTCCAGGGGAAGTTGAGTGTGATTTCTGCATTGGTAAAAAGCTGCGAGCGGTGAAATCATGCCTGCAGTGTCAAGCATCATACTGCGAAATGCATCTCCAGCCTCACTACACCGTTCCTGCTCTTCAGAAACACAAGTTAGTCGCCGCCACCAACATTCCCACGTGCCCGAGACATGATAAAGTGCTGGAGGCTTTCTGCCGCACGGATAACGTGTGCATCTGTATGAGCTGCGTAATAGACGATCACAGAGGACACGACACTGTTTCATCTGCCCAAGAAAGAGAGGATAAACAAGTGGGACGCTTTTCTCTTATTAAACTTTTAATCTTATTACAGAGTACTCTCGGAAACAAAGGTACATTTTCTTGTAGCTGGGGTTCGAGGTGTACGTGAATGAATATGAGCATATACTGCTCAGAACCAATAGATAACGTGTTCTAAACAGACCAGGAGGTGCAATGTTCATTCTTTGTTTAGAAATTTTCACTGGGATCCAGTGGGAAACATCGGAGCCGAATGTTTTCATGAGCTTGTGGTACAAACACCATGCTCATTAAATGGCATGAATTTTTAGAGCTCATTCATTCATCCTTAGTTACTGCCTGGTCAGGGTCGTGGTGGTTTACATCAGGTTGCATGCTACCACCTACAGCATGGAGGAACAAAGCTGAATAACAGCCCTGTGTAAATCTCTAGTGATGTAGCTGAGCTTGAGGAGCTGTCGGATGCAGAATTCACACACACACCGTTCACATTTTTACGTCTGAGATTCATCCAGTGTTTATGTTGTTGTTATAATTTTGGGTGCTCCCTGATCTCATGGGTCACCACAGCGGATCATTTGGTTTGCATGTTTTGATTTGGCACAGGTTTTACACCAGATGCCCTTCCTGACGCAACCCTCCCATGTAATCCAGGCTTGGGACCGGCACTGAGAGTTAACTCCTCAGTGGCTGGGTCAGCACCCTGCCTGAGAATTGAACCTGGGCCATGGCAATGAGAGCGCAGGATCCTGCCCCTGGACCAGCAGGAGGCCTAGATTGGTAGAGTTTATAATCAGAGTAAAAAAGAAAGAAAGAAACTCTTACAATTTTGGCCACGCCCCCTACAGATTAAAATCTAGATGCAGATCCAGATAGTTTCATTGTGTTACATTACTATATTACTGTGGTACTATTTAGAGCACATCTTTTATACCTTCAGAGTTTATGTTTATATGGAACATGATTTGGACATTAATAACCACTTGAATGTTTAAATGCTTTCATCCATTTGAATTGGTGTGTTTTGTGATTTATGATTAAAGGATTTATTCAAGGCAGCACGGTGGCTTAGTGGTTAGCATGTTTGCCTCACACCTATAGTGTTCTGGGTTCAAGTCTTGGTTCTGCTCACTGTGTGTGTGTGTGTGGTGTTTGCATGTTCTCCCTCTGCTTGGTGGGTTTCCTCCCACAGTCCAAAGACATGCTTCTAGGCTGACTGGAGTCTCTAAATTGCCTGTAGTGTGTGTGTGTCCTGCGATGGGTTGGCACTCTGTCCAGGATGTATCCTGCCTTGATGCCTGAGATAGGCATAGGCTCCCTGTGACCTGAGAATAGATCAGATAAGCGGTACATGGAATGATTTATTTAGCTATGACTTTTTGTTCTTTCTGCTCGGGTGAATTTTGTGATTTCTAATAAATCTATAGTCTTTTTAAAATCGATTTTAAAGCTGGTTTGTTTGGATCATTTTTGTACAGTAGGAAAACAAACACAAGAATCAGCATTGCTCTGATTGAGGCTCAGTAGAAGTGGACCAACTGGTGTGCACAACAACTTGGCACAGGTTTTATGCTGGATGCCCTTCCTGACGCAACCCTCCCATTTTTCCAGGCTTGGGACCAGCACTGCATCCATTGGCTGGGAATCAAACCTAGGCCTTTCGCATTGTAGACGAGAAACCTACCACTGAGCCACCAATGGCCCTGATTGATCGTATCAGTAACTGGACTAATATGCATGAATGTCTTCTATAAGATAATTAAAGGATCCATGGTCACCTTTTTATACTCGCTAAAGATCACAACAAAAGGGTTTCCACATTGGCAACAAGGAAAAAGTACAGTTTTGTAACTTTATTTCTGAGAGTGTGTATTGTAGAGTGTGTATTGCCTTTGCTCATTTTTGATTCATACACTTGCCTGTGTTCTTTACAGGTCATACTGCAGGCCAATAAACACAAATTTGTGGAGAAACGGCAAGAAAAAGCGAAAGAGCTTGACGAGCTGATGAAAGCCACTGAGGCTCACGCAGTAAGTCATGAAACACTGTACAAACATAGCATAAAGAGGAGACATGGGTAAAAACATGGGTTGTTTCCTCACCAGCCACTATTTTTTCTCTCTCTTAAAATAAAAAAAACTAAATCTCAGCTTCAGCTGTCACATTACTGAGAAACCCAAAGCAGTGTAAACTCCTCTGTCCAATGGAAGCTCCTTCCACACAACATACATAAACTTCTCCTTACGGAAATTAGCTTATTGTCTCCACTGTAACAAGACTCTTAAACCCCCATTAGTGCGTCTGTGTGTTAAGTATAAACATATCATGTACACCGATCAGCCATAACATTATGCCTAATATTGTTTTGCTGCCCCTTTTGCTGCCAAAACAGCCCTGACCCATTGAGGTATGGACTCCACTAGATCCCTGAAGGTTTGCTGTGGGATCTGGCACCAAGATGTTAGCAGCAGATCCTTTAAGTTCTGTAAGTTGCAAGGTGGGACTTACAGGACTTATAGGACTAAAGGATACTTATAGAACTTAAAGGACTTACAGGATTTAAAGAATACTTTTGATAGATACTGACCACTGCAGACCGGGAACACCCCACAAGAGCTGCAGTTTTGGAGATGTTCTGATCCAGTGGTCTAGCCATCACAATTTGGCCCTTCGTCAAACTCGCTCAAATCCTTACGCTTGTCCATTTTTCCTGCTTCTAACACATCAACTTTGAGGACAAAATGTTCACTTGCTGCCTGATATATCCCACCCACTAACAGGTGCCATGATGAGGAGATACTGCTGATGATGTTATACCTCATTGATGTACAGAATAATAAATGGTGTGTGTGTGTGTGTTTTTCAACAGCAGGCCACACAGCAGACAGTGGACAAGACAGAGCAAGCCTTTAGCTCACTAATCAATTCCATTGAAAAAAGCTACTCTGAGTTGATCGTCAAAATCCGGGCTCAGGAGTCGATCTACAGGGATCAAGCTGCGGATGTTCAGGAACAGCTGGAGCTGGAAATCGCCACGCTGATGGGACAGGAAGACGCCATCGACAAGCTTTTACAGACGGAGGATAACGTCTACTTCCTCCAGGTCTGAATGTATCAGAGAGTGTGTGAGAGTGTGCTCTTAACATGTTATTATTAGGAAAAGAAAAAGTATTCAGAGTTGAGCTGAGGACAGGGCGAGGATTTAATGCTGAAATTCACAAACTACAAAACTTGTGCTGTAAATACACTAAAACACAACATGGGGTGTCATTCAAGGGCGATATTAAATACATAAATATGGCCTCAGAATATGAATCTAGAAAATAATAAACTGTTTTTTGTTTTCTGGCAGAACTTCGCGAGCATGCCCAGTTCCTCTGCAGCTGAAGAGGTTCCCTATCAAAGTTTAGAGCCACTCGAATCTTTCAGTGATGTGAGGGACATGTTTTCTGAGTTTAAAGAAAAACTGGAGGTTTTCTGCACACAGGAACTGGACAAAATCTTTGCAGAAAATACTAGTAAGTACATTTTCAGAAAACAAAAACCTAACTCCTAATTTTCTGGAGAGATCTTCATTCTTTGAGAACTGGTTCTTTTTTCTTTGTTAGGCCACATCAAGGTCGGTGACAGAGTTCGAGTGAAACCGTCAGTGAAAACACCGAAATTTAACTGGGGCTGCATTGTCACACACAAGAGTGTAGGCGTAGTCAAATGTAAGCGTTCTACAGGTTTTGATTCCAGTTTAAGCACAAAGCAATCCAGAGTCTTATTAGAATTTTGAAATCTGCTCCATGTTACAGCTATGAATGAAGAAACGCTGATCGTTGACTTCCAAGACCATAAAAACTGGAAAGGACTCCTGTCTGAAATGGAGCGTGTAACTCTGGCTGATGAGCCAAGTATGTAAACACATGCAAAAGTGTGTGTGTGTGTGTGTGTGTGTCTGTGTGTGTGAACATGTAAAACTTTTGTATCATGACTCAGTAAAGTAACTGAGATCTTGTGTTTGTTATTGATTCCACTGCTGACTGAACCTCAGTGTAATTATGTACCAGTACTCAATTAAATGCCCAAATATGGACATATGGGCGGAGCTTGCATCAGTGCAGACAATTGACTGGTCAAACACAATCGTCTTGATTGCAGCTTTTCTACCAGAGAGAGATCTTCAGTAGTGTAGTTACTCATTCTCGGTTATAATCTCCTCTCAATTTCTAAGGTATATTTGCAGGAAAATCACAGTTTTATTGTATAATCTAAAGTTTCAAGTTCATTTTTTTATTCTTTAACTGCAGACATCGTTTCCACTTTCTCATATTTTGGACCATCTTCACCATCGTAAGGCTCAATAGCGAACGGCTTTCTGTTCAGCACTGCAGCATGCCGACTACATCATGGTGTTATTGATGCATTGTGTACTTTATAGTCTAGAGAACAACATTCAGGATTCAGCGCCATGGTTGTCTTCACTGTATTTTTAAATCATCTGACAAGATTTGTTATATTATTATAAGATCTGTTTATTGATACCATGTGACATCAGCAACTCTGTTCTGTAGAAGTCTTTTAGCTACTAAAATATTCCAAGGATTTTTTTTGAATTTCAGCCCAGCAGAGGAGAATTAAAGTTGGAGATCGAGTCCGAGTGAAGCCGTCGGTTAACACTCCGAAACAGTGTTGGGGAAGGGTAACTCACCAAAGTGTGGGTGTGGTCAAGAGTAAGACTTTTGATTGATACATTTCTTGAAGCTGTACTGCAGACTTACTGCATTTTTATCGTGTGACTTGCTCTAGTATGCACATTATTAACTCTTTTTTTTTTTTTTCCAAAAAAGGTTTTTGCTGGGGATGAAATAACTGTGGACTTCCCGGAACATCGTGACTGGATGGGTGGCGTCTCCGAGATGGAAATTGCTCCTTAAAATCCGTTTGAGTTGTAATTATTGAGATCTTCAAATTCTATATTACTGTCTTTTTTTTGTGTGTCAAAATGCATGTATATTGGACACAGAAGTGAGGAATTAGGGAATAAAATGATTCATTTTATTTTGTTTTGAACAGAAATATATTAAGCAGTTCATTCTGAAACAATTTAGAAGGATTTTGTTTGCTTTCTTGTTGACAAGCAATGAAATTTTCCTTTTTTTTTCTTTCCTGTAACATTAAAATGTTGTTTTAACCTTGACATCCTCCTGCAAAGATCATGTTTAATGTGAAATAAATAAATAAGACAATAATAAGCTGAAGATCTTAGCGAAGGATAATTTTATTGCAGTGCAGCAATGACATATGTCCCCCCAAAAAATATTGTAATATTGATATGAAGTAGGGGGGCACGGTTGCTTAGTGGTTAGCATGTTTGCCTCACACCTCCAGGGTTGGGAGTTTGATTCCCGCCTCCGCCGTGTGTGTGGAGTTTGCATGTTCTCCCCGTGCCTCGGGGGTTTCCTCCGTGTACTCCGGTTTCCTCCCCCAGTCCAAAGACATGCATTGTAGGTTGATTGGCATCTCTAAATTGTCCGTAGTGTGTGATTGCATGAGTGAATGAGAGTGTGTGTGTGCCCTGCGATGGGTTGGCACTCCATCCAGGGTGTATCCTGCCTTGATGCCCAATGACGCCTGAGATAGGCACAGGCTCCCCGTGACCCGAGAATCGATCGGATAAGCGGCAGACAATGAATGAATGATATGAAGTAAATTGAGCCACAGAACAGCTGTGCGTGAATGAATCCGATTTATTCATTAGTGTGAACAGAGATCAGTGGGGTGAAGAGACGAAAACGAAGCTGGTGTTTAAACTCTACGAGTGAATCTTACCTCAGGAGTTCAGACAGACTGATGAGGATGATGCTGATAAATAACGCGAGAACTCATTTCCTGTTGTATGTTTCTTAAAAATGTCATCTATATGGCCTCTAGATACTGCAGAAAGCGTCAAATTGTTGATGCGAACAGTTTTCCTAGGCTGACACACACTCGCTTGTGTTTTTACAAGACAATAATTCTGAAAAGTATTCCTTATTTAGTAAAGACTAAATGAAATGTTGTAAAGTGGATGAAAATATAAATCTGAAATGTGAAATTTTTTTTATTTGGGTTTCGTCTTTGGCAGAATTACATAAAACCATGAGGCGTGATTTAAAGGTATTTTACTATTATTAAAGGTATTTTTTGTTAAAAATTTTAATAATGAATCTACTAAGAATAAAACTAGTAGCTTCTTTTCTTCATGCAACCGATAAACAGCAGATTGTGTGATATCTTGTTCTGTCCCTGGATGCAAATCCTCTCCTGTGGTGGAAAGTGGAATTTGGCTTTGATATGTTCAGTAAAATCTGGCATTTAAACATCTCTACTGTTTATCTGTAAGTTTTCCTTCACTGAATTCTGTTGCCTTTTGACTCACTACACTTCTCTATTATCATATATGTAAATCCAGGTGACTTTTTGTCAAGCGGCGGATGTGACAGTGGGAAGGAAAACTAACAGTCATCAGTGTATTCTGCCTGCTGCTACATACACTCTGTATGAATCACAGCTAACTTCAGCATACAGATTCAGTTTCTGTTTCAACCTTAAAGGTTTGTGTGCATAAGGATGGAGGATGTGATTATACACACACACTGAATTGGCAGTAAAAGAAGGAAATGGTGCACCTCTTGTGCTGTCTCTTAGAAAGGTCTAAACACAAGCTTCGATCTCATTTCCTTTTTAAATAGAGCTACAGCTAAATATATAACACAGGTGATGCTGCACAAAATGTGTGAACAGAATTACAGAGCAAGAATAATAACGTCAGACGGTTAGAACGACACGGACAACAGTTAAAACACAGTTTTATGAAGTTTAAGACCTTGATTTTAAAACCTTGCGCCATATTGTAAGGATAATAATCGTAACGCAGAGAACTCCGAATCTTGAAATGGAGAGCCAGAGGAGCGCACGCATGTTAGCAGTACAGCTATCACCTACAGGGAGAAATACAATTACTGTGAGGAATCATTCAGTTTCTGGATTCTGATTATTCAGAACATTATAAAGTCTCTTTTTTTAAGCTTTATACATTGGCTTGTGTTGTATTGTTTTGGCAAATTGCTGTGGAATTAGGAATAAATCAAAAATCTGCAAAAGAAAAGAATTAAATTCAGACTGTATCTAACATTTTTTTCTTAAAACTCTTACATGTTTCAATGCTGCTGATTAAAACTCTTTGTATAGTTCCAGATGTAGGACGGTGTGGTGTCTCTTCATCTTTACAAATAAATTAGAAAAGCAGCAAATGAACAGAGATGATACTAAATATGAATAATGTTTAATGTATATATACACAATTCTGGTTAAAGTGCTGATCTGGAATTAGCAGGTTATCAGAGTAAAACTGTTTACCTTCAAATTGCAGATGTGTTCCAGATGTGAACTTTAGTACAGTTCCTTCCATTTCTCCACAGAAATATTGTCCTTCATCATCTTGCCTTGTTTTGTTAATATTGAGATCAAATTTATCGTCATTTACATTAATACTGAAGCGACTATCATTAAATCCTGGAGCAAATTTGTAGCCCAAAATGTTCTGGTATGGTTTTACAAAATACTGAGGCAATTTTCCTGAGCTCTGTCTGTACCAAACTAATTGATCTTTCTTTGTGCTGCTGCAGTTACACTCCATAGTTACATCTTCTCCACTCTTTACTGTTTTCACATGAAACTTCTTGATGTCAGAAGTTTTCACTGAAAAAAGTGTTTAATATTTAATGTCAGTAAATTAGTTAAATATGAAATATTACTGTTAAAGTTTCAGAAGGTTACTCACCAGCTGTGAAGAAAGAAAAAAGAGCACAAAGAGCGACAAAGAGTGTGTTCATCGTTCCTGTTCAGATAAAGTGATATTGAAATAATGAACTTGTGTGTTCAGTAGAAAACCAGGTCCAAACTCACGCCTGATTGGATCTTTTGAAGCTGTGGACTGATCTGATTGGTCCATTAGCTATAACATGTATTCTGATGGTCACATGTACTAGTTTCAGTCAGAAATACGCACTTCCTCAGTTTGGAGCTCTAAAACACGCACAGGTCATTAAACTAGACACTCTGACTACAGCAAAGAAGTAATAGAGTGTAAAAATGACAGCATTATTGTTGTACTGACCATCAGACTGCTGTAGTCTCTAAAAGAAAGGAAGTGTGTGCTGGAGAATGCTAAGTCAAGAAGTCAAAAAGCTATTTATTGACATTCATTCATTCATTCATTGTCTACCGCTTATCCGATCTATTCTTGGGTCACGGGGAGCCTGTGCCTATCTCAGGCGTCATTGGGCATCAAGGCAGGATACACCCTGGACGGAGTGCCAACCCATCGCAGGGCACAAGCACACACACACACACACTATGGACCAGGGGAGGAAACCCCCAAGGCATGGGGAGAACATGCAAACTCCACACACACATGGCGGAGGCACACCCTGGAGGTGTGAGGCAAACGTGCTAACCACCAAGCCACCGTGCCCCTATTTATTAACATTTTAACCATATATAGCTGATGCAGTACATAGTAAAATGAGACAATCCAGGACCATGGACCACAATACAGGGATACATAAGACAACACAGAGCTACAAAAAACAACAAAGAGCTAAGAACTAAAGAGTAAGTTGTTCTAGCTATATTAATTGCATGGTGTGCAACCTAGTGCAAACAGTGCAAGACAGACAGTGCAGACAAACAATACAATATGCTACAGGACCGACACAAAAATAGTGCTGACCAGAATACAGACTGTATTTAATATTGGGCAAACTGGGGTTGTAAACAGTGAGAGGGTTTTTTTTAAACATATGCACACAGTATGCATACAATAGCAGCATTGAATTTTGATGTGCAAAACAGCATTAAAGTGACCATACATAAACAGCATAATATCAGTGTTTAAATGTGTTAGTTTACTTTCTCATGCTTTACACGGCTATTTATGTTAAAACCCACCAAAGATATGAAAGTCCTGCTGCAGCCACCAGCACTTTCAACTGTGCTACTGAGTGAAAGATGTTAGTGTTCATATTAATGTTAACATAATAAAATAAAGATTCAGTATAAATGCATTTCGGCATTTCTGGTCTCACTGAAGATGGTCTTGCTCTTGACCAAGAAACTTTCAAAATAATGTTTGCGTTGTCTTTTTATGTTGCAACACAAAGATTGACAAGAAATAATGATTTCTTCCAGGTTTTTCCCTAAGGTATGAAAGAAGCCAACTATCTGAGGGGACTAGTATAATGAATTTAGGTATAATGAGTATAATGAGTTCAAGATCATATTTAAGAACATATTTAAAGACAAGTTAGCAGAGTCCAACAGCTTTTCAAGTCAAGAAGCTTTTATTGTCATTTCAACCATATTTAGCTGATGCAGTACATAGTGAAATGAAACAATATTTCTCCATGACCCTGGGACTACATAAACCAACAGAGAGCTACATAGAAAACACAGAGGTATGGATTAAAAGTAAGTTGTCCTAGCCACATAAAGTGCAAAATGTAGAACCCAGTGCAAACAATACAAAACAAAATACACAAAATAGAGCTAACCAGTATACACATTCTGTATATTATGTTATACAGTGCAATGTGCAAAATAGGAGAACCGTAAACAAAGAGGGTTCTTGTAAACATATACACTTCTGTATAGCAACAGTTGGTTGCGGTTTGAAATGTGTGCAAAAACAGCTACAGCAGCAACTGAGTAAATGTGCAGCATATAAACAGTTACAATATCAGTGGTGCTACAGACATCGATGAATATTGAATTGAATTAGGTGTTTGAATAGGTGTTTCAGTTTTGAGTTCACAGTGTGTGTGTGTGAGTTCGGTACAGTTCAGTTCTGGGTATTGAGGAGCCTGATGGCTTGAGGGAAGAAACTGTTACACAGTCTGGTTGTGAGGCCTTTCCAGACGGCAGGAGGGTGAAAAGTATGTATGAGGGGTGTGTGGGGTCATCCACAATGCTGTCGGCTTTGTGGATGCAGCGTCAAGTCAAGTCAGGAAGCTTTTATTGATATTTCAACCACATATAGCTGACGCAGTACATAGTGAAATGAAACAACATTTCTCCAGGACCCCGGTGCTACATAAACAACATACAACATATAGTTACAAACAGAAAGAACAACACGGAGCTACGACAGAAGTTTGTGGCAGCATGACAATATGAATTGTGCAAAAATGCAGTAGCAGCGGTTGAAGTGGTGCAAATAAGAAGTAAACATTATGGCAGTGGTTGAAACATTAGAAGTAGTGCAAATAAGTAGTAAACATAATATTGTGAGTCTGTTCACACAGGTGAGTGTGTGTATGTGAGAGAGAGGGAGTTGGTATAGTTTCAGTTCTGGGTGTTGAGGAGCCTGATGGCTTGAGGGAAGAAACTGTTACACAGTCTGGTTGTGAGGGCCCGAATGCTTCGTGTTGATTGTGTTGAATGCTGAACTGAAGTCTATGAACAGCATATGTAGGTATGAGTTCTTATTGTCCAGGTGGGTGAGGGCAAGATGGAGGGTTGTGGTGATGGCATTGTCCGTGGAGCGATTAAGATGATATGCAAACTGCAGGGGGTCCAGTGACATGTGCCTCATGACGAGCCACTCGAAGCATTTCATCATGATGGGTGTGAGAGCGACGGGACGATAGTCATTAAGGCAGGAAACCATAGACTTCTTTGGCACAGGGATGATGGTCCTTTTCTTGAGGCACATAGGAACAATGGCGCTGCTCAGGGAAATGTTGACGATGTCAGTGAAGACATCTGCTAGCTGTTCTACACGTTCCCTGAGCACTCTGCGAGGAACGTTGTCTGGTCCAGCACACTTCCGTGGGTTAACTTGGCATAGAGTTGTCTTCATGTCAGCCGTGTAAAGACAGAACACCTGGTCATTAGGTGGAGGGATGGTCTTCCTCACCGCTATGCTGTTTTGTGCCTTAAACCGAGCGTAGAAGTCGTTCAGTGTGTCTGGGAGGGAGGCGTCACTATCACAGACAGGTGATGTGGTCTTGTAGTTCGTGATCACCTGTATGCCCTGCCACATGCACCAGGAGTCTCTGCTGTCCTGAAAGTGGCCATGGATTCTCTCGGTGTGCACGCTTTGTTTGTCTGATGGCTCGGGACAGTTTGGCCCTTGCTGTTTTTAAGGCCATCTTGTCCCCAGCTCTGAAGGTGGAGTCTCTTGACTTCAGGAGAGCATGCACTTTTGCAGTCATCCACAGCTTCTGGTTGGAGCGTGTGGTGATGGTCTTGGAGATGGTCACGTCATCGATGCACTTGCTGATGGAAATGTGTGTGTTGTAAATGTCGATTTGCAGGAAGTAGAGACCCTGCTGGGCTTTCCTATTGATGGAGCTGGTGTTGAGTGACCAGGTGAACTCTGCGCCAGAAGAACACCAAGGAATTTGGTGCTCTTGATGATCTCCACGGAGGATCCATCGATATACAGTGGACAATAGCCACTCTGATGTCCTGGAAGTGGCTGCAGATTCTCAGGGCATGTACGCGCTTTGCCTCTCTGATGGCTTGGGACAGTTTGGCAATTGCTGTTTTTAAGGCCGTCTTGTCCGCTTCAGTCTCTAGGCTCGAGTCTCTAGGCTTCAGAGGCACATGCACTTTTGCAGTCATCCATGGCTTTTGGTCGGTGCGTGATGGTCTTGTAGACGATAATGTCATCAATGTACTTGCCGATGTAGCTGGTCACTGATGCCGTGCACTCCTCCAAGTTGATGGAGTCGCTGTTGATTGCAGCCTCCCGGAACATGTGCCAGTCAGTGCACTCAAAACAGTTCTGAAGAGCAGAGGTGGCTCCTTCTGGCCAGGTTTTCAACTGTTTCAGAACCAGTTTACAGCATCTAACAAATGATCTGTATGCTGGAATTGGAATAACAGAGATGTGGTCTGAGTAGAGTATGCACCAGTAATGTTTGTGTATACAAGACCCAGTGTGTTCACCCCTCTTGTTGCAAAGTCCACATACTGATGGAATTTAGGGAGCACTGATTTGAGATTTGCATGGTTGAAATCTCCGGCATTCTGCAGATCACTAATAGCCCCATAGAGTTCACATAGAGCCTCCTTAGCATTAGCGCTGGGGAGAATGTCCACTCCAACAATGAAAACAGTAGCGATGAACAGTAACTGGAAACAAGGACAGCGTTCTTGCACCATTCCACATTGATGTAAACACACACACTGCCACTGTGACTCACTGCACGGCACGAAATCCGGCTAGCTGAATGGCCAGAACTCACAGCTGTTGCCATGATTGAATTACATTGGTGTAGCTGAACACAGTCACAATGACATGACCCACACAGTCCACAGGACAACACCACCAAGGACTGCAGTCTGGGCGGTCTGCTAGTACTGTGGGCAAGCCAGGCACTTCCAAGACCAGTACCATCTATGGTGGTGGGGGTACTAGTTTGCATCCCTGATGAGCCACAGGCTTCCCATGCTCAAGCTGGGATATAATGTATACAAGGGAGTACGTATGACACTTTGGTGGATTCAGGCTGCAATCAGATCTCAGTTCACCAAAGCCTGTTTCAGCATGAGGTTTTGGTAGCAGTATGTAGGGTGAAGGTGAGCTGTGTGCATAGGGATGCACATGAATACCCTTTAGTGGCATTCCCTATCCAATTCAGGGGATAAAAGCATAGAAATGAGGTGGTGGTTAGTCCCCACCTCACCCATCCACTGATTTTGGAAGTAAATTGGCCAGTATTTCAGCTTTTATTGAGGGGAATGTGTGTGGATGGATCCTCCAATAAAACTGCACGGTGTGGGATGTGTGCTGCGATGGCTGAGGATACATTGCCTGGACCATTGCATCAATTCCCTTTGAGGAGAATGGAGTGGGAGGAGGGGCCACCCTTGGTGGACTAACGCAGATATGAGATGAAACTCTCTGGCCCACCTTCAGTTGAATGAAAATAATTGATGGACCGCTAATACAACCAAACATTGCACTTTCCTTAAACATTTTCCTATTTTTTAACATACACTCAATCTAAAGAAGAGACAAACCAGTTCTTAATGCCAAAGAGCCATCAGGAATTGTCATTCTAGGCGGCTCATCGTAATCCAATGGCTGGGCACTTAGGACAGGTCAAAGACCATTATTGTCTCATGGCCTATTTCAATTGGTCGGACATTTACCCAAAAAGTGCCATTGAGTCCATTACCATTGATCAGGCTCCCCTTCAAAAGAACTGGGATGGATGTTTTCAGGCCATTAGAACGGACTGCACTAAGGCAAAAAACAGATGTCCATGTGGAAAGGTTTAATATGTTCTAGAGCAAATCTCCGCATACTGCAGCATTTATCACTGGAGAATTTGCTACAGGCACAAAAATGTCAATCCTGGATAATATGCAAATTTACATCAAGGATAAACAGCAAGAGAGATATGTCGATTATGATGTCAGGCGAGATTAGAGGTGGGACATGGAAAATTTAGCACCTTAACCTCCTTAAACTGCTGAAAGAGAGGTGATCCCTGTGGTGTTGGCAACAGTCTAGTTCCAAAGAGAGAGTAGCTGGAATCGGAAGTAAATCTAAAAACAGCAGTTTATTCCACCCCAGTCCCTTATGAAGTACTCCTCTCGTGAACCGCTTCAACTCACAGAGGTTGTTATGTTGCAGCAGAAATTTTCAGACATGTATGCAGCCAAACTATGTTTGCTCAAACACAAAAAACAGGTAATTCAGGAAGAGCTCACAAAAATGCTTGATACTGGGGTAATCAAGGAGTCCCACAGTGACTGGTCCAGTCCAGTGGTCTTTGTGTCCTAGGCAGATGAATCGGTCCGTTTCTGTGTGGACTTTAGAAAAGTCAATAATATGTCAAAATTTTATGGATATCTGATTTTTTTTTTCAAAATGCTTTAATAACAGAAATGTGTGGTGGACTGGGTAAATCAGTTGGATGTCGTTATGGCATAATTCTAGAAAAAGCAGAAAAGACCACACTGTAAAATCAAATAGTATACTTTACTAGAAAAAAGCCAGTATGTTTACTTAATTTTGATCAAAATGTTGAGTTTACTAGAAATTATTAATTGTTGTTAAAATGTTCAAATATATAGCTGTCAAAACTAACAAAAATTCAGTAAGATTACTTGAAATGTTCAAGACGTCCTATTGAGCATGCACAATGAAGTACAACCCCCCTCCCCCAAACCCTGCTCAAGCACGTGCACGGAAGATTTTGAGCCTCACCAAATTGAAGGTATTTATCATATTTTTTGTTTATCTTTTTTGCTATTCATAATTTTGTCACTTTATGGAATGCATGTTATCGTATGAAAAGTGTTAGGAGCTTAAAATGTGTGTTTACCCAAAGGTTTTGACCCTTACGTGTCATTCAAAGCACTTGATGTTCTTAAATTAGTTTTTGTATGCTTTAGGTGTGTAAAATCTTGTTGTCTGTTAATAACTTTAAGAATGCTTAATTTTTATTTACTTGCGTAATTGGTCCTGATAATACAATAAAAAGTAAGGTACATCACCACCAATGCCATGAACATTTTAAATTGGGAATTGTTTCAAGTACTCAATTTAGCCACACAGATGAAGTTCCAGCTCACCCCCTTTTTGACAGTTCAGGCAGTGAAGATGAGTGCAATACTTTAGAGGAACAGGACCAGTTGGATGATACAAAACAAAAGCTTGAACACAATTTGGCATCACTTTTTCTCAAAATGCAGACAATCTTGCATATTTCTGATAGCGCCACACAAGAAATTATTCAACAGTTGAATCAAATTCATATACTGTCTAACTCATTGTTAAACAGCAAAATACAGCAGATTATTATTAAACACTATGGTCAGGCAGACAGCTCAGTTGTAAAAGAGCTTGTCAGAGCAGTCACTGACAGCAATGTGTTGTTACTGTGTACAAAAGAAGGAAGTCCTCTTTCCACAACCAGTAGGAGAACATCATACTTTTTGGGAGAATTTCCAGTTATCATGCCTGTAGAATACAAAATTGACGATGATCAATGTTATGTGTATGTCCCGATTATTCAAATGTTGCAGAAATTGCTGAATAAAAAAGAAATTTTTGATAAACTGCTGACTTCAGGTGAGACTTCAATAAAGTACAGCAGTTACAGGGATGGCACACATTATAAGGATAATTCATTTTTTACAGAAGATGATTACAGAATAGCCCTTAACCTATACATAGATGATTTCGAGGTGGCCAATCCACTCGGAACATCACAAAAGAAGCACAAATTATGCGCTATCTATTGGGTTCTTGGAAACTTGCCAGCAAAATACATGTCATCTTTGCATACCATTCAGCTAGCTCTTCTGTGTAAAACAAGTGTAGTTAGGAAGCATGGCTACTCAAAAATACTTGATCCTCTAATTGAAGACTTGAAATGTCTTGAACAGCAGGGAGTATATGTTGAGCAGTTAGGCTCATTTGTAAGGGGATCTGTTCTGCATGTCCTTGCAGATAATCTGGGTGCTCATTTGTTAGCAGGTTTTCAGGACAGCTTTAGAGTGAAACTCCCATGTAGATTTTGCATGGCCACAAGGGAGGACATTCAAGTCAAGGAAGTTAGGTCACGCTTTTTTGAAATGAAAACAAAAGTAAAACACCAAAAGCATGTCCAAGATGTTCAACAGGACAATACTTTGGTGGTACAGTATGGTGTGAAGAGTAGCTGTCCCCTGAGTGATGGTTTGAAACACTTTCATGAAGTTGGTGGTTTCCCCCCAGATATATTGCATGATCTGTTGGAGTGTGTTGTCCCTCTAGAGGTGGCATTGTGTTTACAGGATTTAATTGGCAAGCGTTACTTTTCCCTGGAGTCTTTAAATGGTGCCATCAAACAATTCCCATACAAATTTTCAGATAGGACTGACCAACCACAACCTATTCCACAATCTTTCAAAACTAAAACAACAATAGGGGGAAATGGCCATGAGAATTGGACCCTCTTGAGGCTCCTCCCACTCTTGATTGGCCATCATGTGGGAGAGAATGAAACTACCTGGGAAATTCTAATGTTGCTAAAAGATATTGTTGAATCGAGTACGTCTGTTCAATTTACTGATGACACTGTGGAGGTTTTGAATTGTAAGATCTCAGAACACAGAGCTTTTCTTCAAGAAGTGTTTCCTAACTTTGTTCTGTGTCCAAAGCATCACTACATAGAGCATTATCCTCAGTGAATCAGAATGTATGGGCCACTGAGAAATCTATGGACAATGAGATTTGAAGGGAAACACAAGTTTTTTAAGAAAGTGATCCGTGATGCACAAAACTTTAAAAACGTTCCCTTAATGCTGGCCAAAAAGCATCAAATGACAACAGCCTATCACATGGATGCATGTTCTTTTTTCAAGCCAGGCGTACAAATGGATAGGGTCTGTAGTTCACCTGTAAGAACATTTCCTGACAATGTTCAAGAGTATCTGTGTCTGAGGAGTCCCAATTCTAGTACAGTGCTTGTTTCACCCTGTGTTACCATTGATGGCATAAAGTACTGCCCAGACATGGTGGTTTCAGTTGGATCTTACTCAGGTTTGCCAGAATTCATGCAGATTGTAAAGATTTTGGCAATCAACACTGACATAATGTTCCTTTGTAAGCCCCAGACTGCTTGGTACGTTGAGCATTTGCGCTCTTATGAACTATGTAGTTTGCATTCGCTGCAAGTTATTCTACCTTCTAACC
Organism: Hemibagrus guttatus; assembly: GCA_033459395.1. Taxonomy (NCBI): domain Eukaryota; kingdom Metazoa; phylum Chordata; class Actinopteri; order Siluriformes; family Bagridae; genus Hemibagrus; species Hemibagrus guttatus. The sequence continues at coordinate 18,740,210 of JAUCMX010000019.1, forward strand.
CCTTCCCATTGTCAGCATATAATGTCAGAGGCCGGTCCTTTGTCACATTGAAGCATTACATCTGCTGCTAAATTACATGATTGTATTTATATTATTACTATTGTTTGTGTGACTTTTTTTTTCCTTTAGAATTTCAGCGAGCCATGTCAATGATATTTCGCGTTATTGTGCACGACAGTGGCATCCGAAAAGTAATTATTTCAGATAAACCAGCTGATGTTGATGCCTTGAAACATGTGCTGAAAGAGAAGCTGCAAGTCTCATATTCTTTCAATGTTCAATATGAAGACCCTGATTTTAATCATGCATTATGCAACGTCAATGACATTAATGACTTACCAGAGAGGGCAACACTGAAAATAATTCCTCTGTCCACATCTCCCTCCTCAAGTCAAGCTGACACTGTACTTCTCTCAGGTTCTGATACATCAGATCAGTTATCTGCTAAACGACAGAACGACTGGCCTGAGGATTTTGAAATCCCCAAATTTTCAATTAATGTTGAATATCGTCTTCGTCAGGGAAACCTCGCTTTTATGAAAGATGGTACAAGTCTTAATGTTGGACGAGACATTAAACATGATATACTGGAGACACTTGCAGGGGCTATGTACACCTTTAAGGCATATCCAAGAGATGAAGATTTTGCCCAAGTTGCAGCAGCACTTGTCCGAGCACACCCATGTTTGATCAAGAGGCTCAGCTGGTTGGAAAAACAGCCTGAAATTTAAAATGGCCAACTATAGAACAAATCTGCGCAAATATGGCTGTAGTGATGTTGCTGTTGAAGGAAAGAGAAGTGCAACAACTGATGACATGTTTAAGAAAGGCATTAAAAAACCTAGACGATTTGAATTAAATTTCTTGCCAAACTTTCCCAATGGGGAAAATGAAGAAAGTCAAGAATGCCCAAGAGTACAGCTTATAGGAGAAATGAAAAAGAGAACCCAAAACATTCTGTCTGATTGGTCAGAAGATGGACAGCACATTTGCACTGAGAAGGAAGGAAATCATTCATTCTGAACCTCCTGTTTCTGAGATTGTGGAGAAGTGGCCAGCACTTTTCACTGAAAGCCAGGTTTGTTTACTCCTCTTTACAACCTATTTAATGAACTTCTTATTTTTATGTAAAAAAAAACAAAAAAAAAAACCCCACCATTTTTGTGCTTAGATCTTTGCAGAATTCAGTCGCATATCTGGCAAAAATCTGAGATCTGAGTTTTATGCTGCATTGGACAAACACTCTACATGCTTGATTGAAATTTTCCAGAAAAAAGGAGGAAATCAGGGAAGAATTCTTGATGAAATGTTGCGTCAGGTTGATTCAAAGGTATTCCTATTATGTGGTTAACTGGTGTCATCTTTGAGTCATAATTTGAATATGATTTTTACCCTCATTCTGTTTTTTCTTGCACAGTTATCTGATGTAACATGTGTGCGCACTGCAGTACTTCACGGTCTTCCAGTCCTCTGGGGGATGATTCTGAGCAATTTTTCAGGATGTGCTTTGTAAGTAATGGTGTTGGTGTTTCTGCTTTTTACAATTATTTTGTTTCGTTCCCTTAGGGTATGGATGAAGTGTAAAGTAAACAGATCTAATTGCAAACAGTGGATCATTGCATATTTTTGAAGTTTACAAAATGCTTTGCAAAAATTAGAGCGTTCATTCAAAAATGAAAATGTATTGATTATTTACTCGCCTTTGTGGCAGTGCCATCACAAAAGTTTCTTAAAATAATTGTGACTTGTGCAATAATTTTGAAGTTAAAAAGTAAAATATACAACTACCATCAAAATCTGCATATTACTCTTTCTTCTGTGGAACAAAAAAGAAATATCTCGGGGGTTTTGGGTTCATACAATAGAAGATAGTTGTTACAGACACGCCAGGCTCTGCTCACACTCAGTCACAGCGCACTCCCTCACCCGAGTTTTAACGAGACGCACCTGAACACCATAATCACCTCCCCTATAAATAACACCACGACACACTCCCCACTCGTCCGTTATCGTTAACACATACCTCACGTAGTGTTGATGCTCTGGACTGTCTCGCTAACTTGCCTTTTTGTGTTCATAGAGATCTCTACCTGTCTGTCCTCACGCAGCTCCACGGCACGCTCCGGTTTTCCCGTTCACGCCACGACCACGTTACAAGTCTTCGTTTTGTCTGCACGCTCTCCCCTCCTTCCTTTCCAAATAAACACCTCAACGAGAACCGCTGCCTCCGTCCTCGTTCTTAACAGAATAACGGACCAACACCGCCTGGACAAGGAGGATGAGCTCACGGGATCCGGTGGAAGAGCTGGCCGAAGCGCTGCGCCGCGCTCTCGCTAGCGCAGCCGGCTCCGCGACTCCGGCAAGCGTTTCCGCCGCCGCCGCGGCCGTTTCTTCGCCGCCTGTGTATGCGAGCCCCATGGCCGTCCCAGCACCATACTCCGGCGCGGCGGAGGATTGCAACGGGTTTCTGCTGCAGTGCTCGCTGACTCTGGAGATGCAGTCACACCTGTACCCTGACGATCGGGCGAAGATTGCCTTCATCATCTCTCGTCTCGACGGGAAGGCGCTTCGCTGGGCCGAGCCTCTCTGGTCCCAGAGCAATCCCATGATGTCTTCGCTATCCGCCTTCACCAGGCATTTCAGGGAGGTGTTCGGGAGACCAGAGGGGGACTCATCGGTAGGCGAGAGATTGTGTCGTATTAAACAAGGTAATCTGTCCGTCACTGAATATGCACTACAGTTCCGCACCCTCGCCGCAGCCAGCGGCTGGAATGAACAGGCACTGATCACCACCTATCGTCAGGGTCTGGACCCACAGGTTCGCCTGCACCTCGCTGCGCATGAGGATTCGATGGGGCTGGAAAAATTTATCCAGCTCTCCGTTCGTCTCGCGACTCGGATGCAGCTGTGCTTCGAGGAGCACCAGAGTCAGCCGGCAGCTAGCACTGCTCCCGCCCAGCCGGGACCTGTTAGTCACCCAGAGCCCGCTGACGATGCCATGCAGTTAGAGCTTTCGGAGGTGTCATCGGCTGACCGACAGTGGGAGCGGCAGAGGCGGCTGGCCCAGAGTTGCTGTTTCTACTGCGGGGGCTCGGGGCATTTCGTGGCGAAGTGCCCCCTTCGCCCCGCCCGAGCACTGGTGAGTTCACTCTTTCCGACACAGAACATCAGTAAACCTCTCTCAGTTTTGGTCAGTCTTACTACCCATGAGTTTTGTGTTTCAGCGACCGCACTCATCGACTCTGGGTCGGCCGGGAACTTCATCTCCGGGGCCCTCTGCCGCCAGCTCCAGCTCCCGACTGCAGCCACGCCAAAGATATACCAGGTCCACGCGGTAACTGGGAAGCTCCTGAGGCAGGTGCGTCGTCAGGCGGGGCCCCTCCGGCTCCACATCGGGGTGATGCACACGGAGGAGATAGTTCTGATGGTGCTGGAGGACTCGACGGCGGAGGTGGTTCTGGGCCGTCCCTGGCTGGAGCAGCATGATCCCATCATTTCTTGGAGGACAGGAGAGATCCTGAGGTGGGGGCACAAGTGCTTCGAGGGCTGCTTTCCCGAGCGACCAAACCCAAGACCTTCACGACCGCACGCCCTTCAGGTCCATGCCACCTCGGTGGAGAGCCCCCTCGAGGCCCGCTCTGTCAACATCCCGGCGTGCTACTCTCACTTCTGGGATGTCTTCTGTCCCAAGAAAGCCTCCAAGCTGCCCCCACACCGGCCATGGGATTGCGCCATCGATCTCATTCCAGGCGAGCCAGTACCCAAGGGGAGGATCTACTCACTCACGCTCCCGGAGGAGAAGGCCATGGAAGAGTACATAAAGGAAGCCTTAGCCCAGGGCTACATTTGTCCGTCCACGTCCCCTGCTGCATCCAGTTTCTTCTTTGTGGCCAAGAAAGATGGCGGTCTCCGACCCTGCATTGACTACCGCGCGCTGAACAAGATCACGGTGAAATTCCGGTATCCCCTGCCTCTCGTCCCCGCAGCGCTAGAGCGTCTCCGCGGCGCCACTGTGTTCACGAAGCTTGACCTCCGCAGCGCCTACAACTTGATCCGGATACGGAAGGGGGATGAGTGGAAGACCGCATTCGTCACCCCTACCGGCCATTATGAGTACCGGGTCATGCCTTATGGACTTGCCAATGCCCCTTCCGTGTTCCAGGACTTCATGCACGAGGTGCTCCGGGACTTCCTGCACAAGTTTGTGGTGGTATATATTGACGATATACTCATCTACTCCCGGAGTATGGCGGACCATCAGCGCCACGTTGCGGAGGTCCTTCACCGGCTCCGAGACCATAACCTTTTCCTTAAGGCAGAGAAATGCCTGTTTCACCAACCCACAGTACAGTTTCTCGGATATGTCATTGACCACAGTGGCGTTCGCATGGATGAAAAGAAGGTGACCGCCGTCCGGGACTGGCCCGCCCCCACGACCGTGAAGGAACTTCAACGTTTTTTAGGGTTTGCAAACTTCTATCGCAGATTCATCCGGGGATACAGTTCAGTCACCAGCCCACTCACTAACCTCCTACGCAATAAACCCAAGACCCTTGTCTGGACCCCGGCCGCCACACACGCCTTCCAGACGCTCAAGCAGGCCTTTACCACTGCTCCCCTCTTAGTTCACCCTGATCCGGAGCTTCCCTTCATAGTGGAGGTTGACGCCTCAACCACCGGAGTGGGCGCAGTCCTCTCTCAGCAGCAGGGGAATCCACGGAAGCTCCATCCATGTGCCTTCTTTTCGAGGAAGCTGAACCCAGCCGAAGTAAATTATGATATTGGGAATCGGGAACTACTGGCCGTTAAGCTCGCCCTGGAGGAATGGAGGCACTGGCTCGAGGGAGCAAAGCACCCCTTCACCGTCCTTACCGACCACAAGAATCTCGAGTATCTCCGGGCCGCGAAGAGGCTGAACCCCCGCCAGGCCCGCTGGGCCCTCTTCTTCACGAGGTTCAAGTTTACCATATCATACCGCCCTGGGTCGAAAAATGTTAAGGCCGATGCCCTGTCCCGAATCTATGGACCAGACATTGCCAGCGAAGATCCAGAACCTGTTCTCCCCGAGAAGATCTTCGCGAGCCCCATCTCGTGGTCGGAGGGCACGCTTCCCGAGTCAGGTGCTCCACCAGGTTGCCCGCCGGGGCTGCAGTTCATTCCACGGTCGCACCGCACCTCCCTCATACACGCCACGCATGTCTCCCTGGGTACTGGCCATCCGGGGATCAAGGGGACCCTCTCGCTCCTCCAACAACGTTTCTGGTGGCCCCGCATGGCAGGGGATGTCAAGAGATACGTTCAGGGATGCAGGGAGTGCGCCATGTCTAAAAGTCCACGTCATCTTCCCGCCGGGAAGCTGCTGCCCCTTCCCGTTCCGAATCGCCCGTGGTCACACCTAGGGATCGACTTCATCGTCGATCTTCCAGCCTCTGAGGGGTGTACGTGTGTCCTCGTTATCGTAGACAGATTTTCCAAGGCGTGCCGGCTAATGCCCCTGCCGGGACCACCTACAGCCCTGGAGACAGCCGAATACCTCTTCAACCACGTCTTCAGGTATTATGGGCTCCCTGAGGACATTGTCTCGGACCGGGGACCGCAGTTCACTTCCAGAGTCTGGAGAGCCTTTTTCAAACGCCTAGGTGTGACCATCAGCCTTTCCTCGGGTTACCACCCCCAAACCAACGGTCAGACTGAACGGAAGATTCAAGAGATAGGCCGCTTCCTGCGCACCTTCTGCCATAGCCATCAGGAATCCTGGAGCCAGTTTTTGGGTTGGGCCGAGTACGCCCAGAACTCGCTGCGGCAGTCCACCACAGGTCTCACCCCATTTCAGTGCGTGCTCGGTTACCAACCCCCACTGTTCCCCTGGGACGGAGAACCATCGGACGTCCCAGCAGTGGATTACTGGTTCCGGGAGAGCGAGAGAGTATGGGGCGAGGCACATCGACAGCTCCAACGGGCTTTACGTAGACGCAGGTCGACCGCAGACCTTCGACGGTCCCAAGCCCCGGCCTACCAACCTGGACAAAAGGTCTGGCTGTCGACTCGTGACATCAAGCTGCGCCTCCCCTGTAAGAAGCTGAGTCCCCGGTTCATTGGCCCTTTTACCATAGTCCGCCAGATCAACCCAGTCACCTACCGCCTCCAGCTTCCTCCAGAGTACAGGATACATCCAGTGTTCCACGTGTCACTACTAAAACCTCACCACCCTTCTGTTCTTCTTTCCACAGGGCCTGGCGTAGCGGAGGAGCCCCCCCTTCCACTGATCGTGGACGACGGAACGGCGTATCTGGTGAAGGAGATATTGGACTCCCGGCGCCGTGGCGGCCGCCTGGAGTACCTGGTCGACTGGGAAGGCTACGGTCCCGAGGAACGGTCCTGGGTTCCCCGAAATGACATCCTTGATCCGAGTCTCCTCGAGGACTTCCACACCAGCCACCCCAGCCGACCAGCGCCCCGGGGCAGAGGCCGACCGCCGCGGCGTCGGGGCCCAAGGTCCTCGGGAGCGGACCATGGAGGGGGGGGTAATGTTACAGACACGCCAGGCTCTGCTCACACTCAGTCACAGCGCACTCCCTCACCCGAGTTTTAACGAGACGCACCTGAACACCATAATCACCTCCCCTATAAATAACACCACGACACACTCCCCACTCGTCCGTTATCGTTAACACATACCTCACGTAGTGTTGATGCTCTGGACTGTCTCGCTAACTTGCCTTTTTGTGTTCATAGAGATCTCTACCTGTCTGTCCTCACGCAGCTCCACGGCACGCTCCGGTTTTCCCGTTCACGCCACGACCACGTTACAAGTCTTCGTTTTGTCTGCACGCTCTCCCCTCCTTCCTTTCCAAATAAACACCTCAACGAGAACCGCTGCCTCCGTCCTCGTTCTTAACAATAGTGAGGTTTAATGTTGTTTGGTTATCTTTGTTCTTCCAAATATTTTGCGTTGTGCCGAAGAAAGTCCTACAGGTTTGGAATGACATGAGTGTAAATAAATGATGAAAGAATTTTTAAGTGAACGATCCATTTATGTGAAGTTAATAATTCCGAAGAATGTAAAAGTAGACAATGGAACTTGTTTAATATTCCAAATGGACAGTTCACTGAAAATGATAATACACTCGAATGGTGGTTAAATCTACATCTAAAATATGATCTGTTTTGTACATCATATATTTTATCATCTTTCTTTGACAGTCATGATTTTATAGCTTGATTACACTTTGTTGTGCTTCTTGCTTGCACTATATTTCAAGGTAGAGAAATTTATGCTTTCGTAATTTTTCTCTTTTTAGGATTCAGATGTAGATGCAGACTTCAGTGGAATTGATGTTGGCCTGCTCACAGTTTTGGCTGAAGACATGCCTGCCAGAACTTCATATGCCCTCAATGTTGACTCATCACGGGCTATAATTCTTGAGGGAAGAATTGTCATGGATGATGTCCCAAACTTGCCACATGCTGTATGTCTCCTCTTCGCTTTAATCTATGCTCTAAATTTAGACTACCCAAAGACAATGAGAAACACTTTTGATTTTATTCAGAGGGTATTTCTGTCATTGGGAGGTAAGAACCTCAAACCCAAACTCCAAACCCTTAAAAATCAGCTTTTAAGCTAAACTGTTTTGCATTAAATTCCTCTGTTGTCCGTTCAATATTTTTGTTGGCATATTTTGTAATTGCACTAATTTGAAGTGTTCAGTGTCACACTTTTACAAATGAATCATTTTTTTTAAGTTATACCACAAACTTTTCAAAGCAAAACAGCTTTATTTTAGGCTTATTTCGTAACTGCACTAATGTTTAGTGAGCACTGGTTTCCCTTCTTGTTACAAATGACTGTTATGGTTTTATAGTTATAACTTAACCTTTATAAAGGCAAATGTTTATATTTTAGGTATTTTATAATTGCATTCATTTTAATAGGTACTGATTTTACTTCTTGTTACAAATAATTTAGTTATGCATTCTTTATTATAACTGAATCCTTTTCTGTGCTGTGCCTATTCAGGAAAAAAGAAAAAGGTAATTTTTTTACATTGCTAATTATTGATTATGTAAGGTTTCAGTTGACTACTGAGTCAGACAAAAGCATTCATTCAAACATTGTGATGTTCTTAAAAATATGTCTAGCTGTTTATTAAAAAAAATAACAGTGGAGGATTTCAGGCTTGTGTTGTGTGCTTTCTAAGTTGTACTTAAAGAAAACTTGTTCTCTTTACTTTAAAAAACTTTGGAAACTGATTGCATGTAGTTTTTAAGTTGTCATAGCTTAAAATGTATAATTAAATCTGTGTCAAGAGTACTAGTATTTAGAATGTTTACAGTAATACATAAAGCTCTGTTAATTAAATTAAATTAATCTAGTTTTCTTACTATAATTTTTTATGTATTGTTATTAACCATTACAGAGTCTATTGACGGAAATTGGCATATTAAATGTACTTGATATTTATTAATTACTTTACTCAGTAAAGGTTTGTTCTACTTACTTACAGCTGATTAGTAACTTAACTTTAATTGTACTTTTAAGTTTGCTTTGAAAAAATGAGGCAATCGGTTTCCAAAGATTTTTTTAAGTAAACTGAACTAATTAGAATTTACAGTGCATTTTTTTTCCTGCCTTAAACATACACACATGAAATCTGTATGTTAATATAAAATAAAATGTATTGTACATAGAAGTTATTCATTTTGGTTTGTTTTGAACTTCCTGTCTCTGCCTCTTCACTTATATGCACATGTGCTTTCTCCTAGAGTGGTCTAAACGTGGTCTCAGTTCTCATTTCCTTTTTAATTACAGCTTCACCTAGATATATAACACACTTGTTTCTGCACAAAACGTTTGAACAGAATTCCAGAGCAAGAATAAGATACCGAATGCACTAAAAGATAAGTGTCATACACTGGAAAATACTGTGAAATCTGTCTGAAAAATTTAGTTAAAATGCAATTTTATCAAATTTAAGATCTTAATTATTTAAGATCATTTTAAAACTTTGTGGCATATTCTTCTTCTTTTTCTTTCGGCTTTTCCCTTCAGGGGTCACCACAGCGAATCATCTCTCTCCACCTATCCCTATCTTCTGCATCCTCAACACTTGCACCCACTAGCTTCATATCCTCATTAATTCCATCCATATACCTCCTCTTTGGCCTTCCTCTTTGCCTCCTGCCTGGCAGCTCCATGTCCAACATTCTCCTACCAATATACTCACTCTCCCTCCTCTGAACATGTCCAAACCATCTTAATCTGGCCTCCCTAACTTTGTCCCCCAAACGTCCAACATGAGCTGTCCCTCTGATGTACTCGTTCCTAATCCTGTCCAATCTTGTCACTCCCGAAGAGAACCTCAACATCTTCAGCTCTGCTACCTCTAGCTCTGACTCCTGTCTTTTCCTCAGTGACACTGTCTCTAAAAAACTTTGTGGCATATTGTTTTTCTCAAATGCTTGTTGACATTGTGTGGTCCACTCAAACAGACTATTTAAGAGATTAGTTAAAGGACAAATGATGGCTGCAAAATTAGGAGAAATACTGCTATAGTAGCTGGCCATCCCAATAAATCTCATCAGCTCCTTTTTAGTACAGGGAGAAGGGAAACTTTCTCCTGCAAGCCCTTTTGCATGCAAAGGATGCAATCTACCCTGACCCATTTCCTTACCCATATAAATAATTGAAATATTTACAGTCGAAATAGCCTCTATTAGACATTGGAACAAAGCTCGGACATGATTCAGATGCTCGTCCCAGCTGTTACTATACACAATAACATTGTCCAAATAAATGGAACAACCCTCTAAACCTGACTAAACAGTTGATTAACCTTTGAAAGGTTGCTGGAGCGTCAATAGTCTTTTAATAAGTCAACTTTGCTTACATACTTAGCAGAGCCGACTAGATCCACACAATCCTCCATCCGAGGAAGAGGAAATAGATCAGGTTTTGTGATTTTGTGATTTAATTTATGGTAGTTCATACAAAACCAAAAGTTTCTGGCCAATTTTCTCACTAATAGGCACGGAGATGCCCAACTGGAACACGATGGTGCCACAATGTCCTTCTCTAACATGTATTGAACCTCTGATTCCAATTGTTGATGCTTATCAAAAGGAACATGATAGTACTGATGTCGTATCTGGAAACCATGTCTGCATCATGTTCTATAAAATAAGTTTGCAATGGCACATCCTCTAAGAGTGATGGAAAATCACCTATTAATCATGACAGCTCTGCCCACTGTGAAACAGTGAAATGAGACAACAGACTCCCCAGATCTCCCCAGTGTTTCAGAATTTTTTAACCGAGGTTGCAGTACAGCACCGTCAGGGACCTTAACACTTTTAGTAACTACAGAAGATTAAACAACACCACCCAACACCGAACTGACAGCAATGGCTGGTCTGAACTGATCACTGATTTGTTTACAATCGGCAGAGAAATGCATTTTCAAATGATATAGATGACAAGCTTGAATAGATTTCTTTCTAATCTGGAGATGAAATTTCATAATAACGTGTAACAGAGGATGAGCTGGATCCATATGCAGTATGAACAGCAACTTTAATGTGGCCAAAAAACAAAATCCATAAACAGCAAGACAGTAAACAGATTGTTAAACAGGCAAAAAATGAAAAACCAAGAAAGTCTGCATGGCAAACAAATCCAATAGGGCAAGGTAAAGAATGAAAGATCCAGAGAAGATGTTGAAATTTTGGTTTTAAAACTGGTTGTTTGTTGCTGTCCCCTTTTTTTGTGCAAACTCCAGTTTGAAAGCCGCACAGTAAATTTGTCATACAAAAATTTCAGTCTAGAAGCGGTAGGCAAAAAGACACGGGTTTTTGGGTTTCAGCAACGATACTTTGTGTTAATTTGCAGCATGTGCTTTGTTTAAAGTCTATAGACGCAGAAGTGAAAAACCAGAAGTGAACTTCCGTAACCCGGAAGTACTAATATGCTGGCGAGGGTTCCCTCCAGTGGTCTGGAAGGGGAATTGCAGGTGATGTGACATAAGGTCAGATCATGAACGCACAACATTGTCTGGCCAAGCAATTTTTGCACAAAATAGGGTGCCAGGTAGACGCAGGGATGCCAAGACCTGATCACCTGGACTAAATACACGCTGCTCAGACTGGCAATCTTTATCTTAGATTTTTCTTAATTTTCCAGATAAAATCTAAAGAATTTTTTATTAGACGTTTTGCTTATTATAACTATATAAAACCCTAAACCAGGGTATGTAAAAGTCTACTTTAAAAAATGCAAAAGCCACATATAGAGTTTAACTATCTTTAATTTTGACATTTTAAACCTTAAATAAAACACAAATGTTTGTCCAGGTAGTAAGCCAGGACTTCATTTCTTATTTGAGTATTGAGGTCCTCCTCAGCTGTCTCCTCTCTGTTTTCTTCCTCACTGCTGCCTCAAGACTCAAGGAGTGAGTCAAGCCAAGATGTTGAAGATTTAGCTTCTGTTCTTACGTGGTTGTTTGTTGCTGCTGCTGCTCCATCTCCTTTCTTGCTGCAAATGCTCCAGTTTGCAATTTAGCCTGCACAGTTATAATTTGCTCAGGTGACAGAAATTTCAGTCTTATGAACCTTGGATCCAGAACAGAGGAAAGACTCACAGGATTATCTACCTGTTCAATGAGTTGCTTTCATCTGTTTTGAAGCTGCTCAACTGCTGTGGCTTGGAAGGACTTCACTGGAGCTGAATCAAAGGCGGCACCTTGAGTGGACTTCAACAGCCCTTTCACAAGTGGAGGCAATGAGGAGACTGTTCCATATTCCTGCCCACTCATAAAAACAGTTGTACATTCTAAAGGCTGAAGAGCAGTGGAAAGCTATTCAAGCAGGCTCCACTGGTCTGGTTTCAAATCAAGATATCATTTGCCTCTGTGAGTGATGGATGGGTCAGTTAGAGTAGCAGTTAAAGGCCACCTCTGCTCAATCAGTCTGTTAATCATATAGAACGTACTGTTCCATCTGGTACTTATGTCCCGAACAAGCTTGTGCTCAGGTGTGCCTATTTGTTTCTGTTTTCCTTTGAGCTTACTGCAGGCTTGCTCACTTTTTTTGAAGTGCTCCACAAGACATCTTGCAGCTCCAACAGCTCTTTCAACTGCTGTATTCTTTAAAGCAGCGTTAATCACCAACTGCAAGGTGTGTCCAGCATAGTGTATACTGGTCCACCCATGTTCCTCCTCTAGTAATTTTGCAGCAGCCACAATGGTCGCACCATTGTCATGTATGATGGCAATAATTTTCTCAAAATGGATTTCAAATTTGATTGATACTTCTTCCAACCACTCTGAAATGTTGGTTGAGGTATGTCTGTCTTTGAGTGGCATGGTGGTAAGACAGACAGACATCATCTTCCAGTCATGTAATAGCATGTAATGCCAAGGTATGCTTCAGTGGCAACACTTGTCCATATGTCAGCAGTTAAAGCCATTCTGCTGTTGGTGGTGTTTATAGCAGATGCAACTTTTTCAAATGCCTCCTGGTACTTCCTCTCCATCAATTTACTTACCGATGAGGAGGAGAAGTATCTAAAGGGTAATTTGCCTCTTTATCTTGTTCGGGGTTTGAATGGAACTGATGTTTTCACTGGGCAGTATGTCATCACTTTCTCCTCAGGACACATGTCGGCAGCAGTGTCAACAAGTATAGTAGGTTCGACACTAGGACGATCTTTAAGAATTGGGTCCAAAATATCAACAAAAAAAAAAGACAGGTCTGTTGTTCTGTCCCAGAGCAGACAAACTTAAAAAAGCGTAGCTGACCGGGAGTTCTTTGATTCCCAGCCTCAGCTAATTTGTCAGTCAGTTCCCTAAATACTTGGTTATTTCTGACTGTCGTCTAATTTGTCTTGAACAGACTTTTCTGACCATAACTGTAAGAATGTTACAGTCTCCTCATCACTTCAGTTCACTCGCTTTCCGTCTTTTGACATTCCTTACTTATTTACTTTTCTTACTTTCTCTCAAGCTGTTTACATGACACACGTTTCCTGTTACTGACGTGACATGAGCCTCGCTGCGCAATTTCTGATTGGTTGTCTGTTGCTAAGCGTCCAGCAGAAACAAGCAAACACTGCTCCGTTTCACACTGAGCAAACTTAGCACTGCAATGCAGGGTTAACAGTGCAAATGCGGTGCTAACCCCGTTCCGGAGCAGGGTTTCATAACCCCGGGTAAAAAGCCATGACAACACCACTTTCAAATTACAGGTGTGAAACGTTTCTTTACCCGGGTTTTAAAAGCAGTGTTTAGAACAGCGATAACCTGGGGTTAAGCGCAGTGTGAAAAGCCCTAGAGTTGTTTTGTTTTATTTATTTTGACATCCAATTCAGTGTTATAAAAAATTATGCTGAGGCTAAATATCTCATTAAAGGCTAATTTTATTGCAGTGTAACAATGACAAAGTATATGAAGCACTTCAGTTTCAGCATAATCAAAGCAAACCTCGAACAATATCAGCTCTGAAACTTTAAACCTGTTTGCTGTTTTAAAACCAGTTTTCCCACCTAATTACAAATGAACACACACACACACACACACACACACAACACACACACACACACACACACACACACACACACACACACACACACACACACACGCTAATGGACTATCATTTTTGCTACAAGACAGAAATTATACACCACTTCCTGTATCTGCCTCTGCACATAGGTGCATTTGTGCTTTCTCCTACAGTGGTCTGAACACAGGCTCAGAACTCATTTCCTTTTTAAATACAGCTACAGCTAAATATATCATACTTGCTGCTGCACAAAATGTTTGTACAGAGTGACAGAGCAAGAATGATAGAGCTAAAACACTATAAAAAATAAATGCCTTTCACTGGAATACTCAGTTAGAGTGACACAGACAACAGTTAAAAGACAATTTTATCAAGTTTAAGACCTTGATTTTAAAACCTTGTGGCATATTGTAAGGATAATAACCGTAATGCTAAGTACTCCGGATCTTGAAATGGAGAGCCAGAGGAACACACGCATGTTAGCAGTACAGCTCTCACCTACAGGGAGAAATACAATTATTGTTAGGAATCATTCAGTTCTGCATTCTGATTATTCAGAACTTTATAAAGTTATTTTATTGTACATTGGCTTGTGTTGTAATGTTTTGGCAAATTGCTATGGAACGAGGAATAAATCATAAATCTGCAAAAGAAAATGTAGACTGTAAAAAGAAAATGTAAACTAACTTTATTTCTTAAAACTCTTACTTGGTTTAGATGTAGGATGGCATGTCATCTCCTCATCTTTACAAACAAATTAGAAAAGCAGCAAATAATCAGAAATGATGCTAAATATGAATAATGTGAAATATTCAACGTTTAATGCGTACGTACGTAAGTGTTGATCTAAAATTGGCAGGTTATCAGAGTAAAACTGTTTACCTTCAAATTGCAGACGTGTTCCAGATGTGAACTTCAGTATACTTCCTTCCAATTCTCCACAGAAATATTCTCCTTCATCATCTTCTCTTATGTTATCGATATTAAGACTGAATTTATGGTCAACATTGAAGCGATTATCATTAAATCCTGGAACAAATTTGTAGCTCACATTGCCCGAGTATGGCTTTGCAAAATACTGAGGCAATGCTCCTGAACTCTGTCTGTACCAAAATACATTTTTCTTTGTGACACTACTAATGCTACACTCCATAGTTACATCTTCTCCAAGCTTTACTGTTTTCACATGAAGCTCCTTGATGTCAGAAGTCTTCACTGTAAAAAAAAAAAAGTAGTATATTATTTTAGTTTTAATGATAAATCAGTCAAATATGAAATATAACTGCTTTACATTAAAGTTTCAGAAGGTTACTCACCAGCTGTGAAGAGAGAAAAAAGAGCACAAAGAGGGACAAAGAGTGTGATCATCGTTCCTTTTCAGATAAAGTGATATTGAAGTAATGAACTTGTGTGTTTAGTAGACAACCAGGTCCAGACTCACGCCTGATTGGATCTTTTGAAGCTGTGGACTGATTTGATTGGTCCATTAGCTGTAACATGTATTTTGATGGTCACATGGTCCAGTTTTAGTCAAAAACACACAGTTCCTAAGTTTGGAGCACTAAAAAACATGCACAGGTCATTAAACTATACACTCTGACTACAGCAAAGTAGGAACAATGTGTAAAAATGACAGCATTATTGTTGTAATCACCACCAGACTGCTGTAGTCCCTGAAAGAAAGGAAGTGTTTGCTGGTGAAGGTGTATTTTAGTTTCTTATGCTTTACACGTCACGATGGAGCTATTTTTGTTAAAACCCACTAAAGTCTTGCTGCAGCCACAAGCACTTTCAAGTGTGCAACTGAGTGAAACATGTTAATATTTATACTAATATTTACATAATAAAATAAAAATACAGTAAAAATGCATTTTTGCATTCTCAGTCCATTCACTCGCTTCACACTTGTACACTGGTTCAGTCCTATGAGTTGCTGTAGTTTTTGAGTCTTGCCTTGAAACTTTTTCTGTATTGACTTGGACTTCTGTCAGATTCATTAGCATTTGTACTTGGACTTGTCTTGGTCTTGGGCAAGTTAAGTCAAGTCAATAAGTCAATGATTTTATTGTCATTTCAACGATATATAGCTGACGCAGTACATAGTGGAATCTGTTTCCAGAACCCTAGTGCTAAATAGAACAACATAGAGCTACATAAAATAATACCGAGCTAAGGACTAAAAATATGTTGTCCTAGGCCCATAAAGTGCATTGTCTCCCAGTCAGAGTCCAGGATCTAGTTGCAGAGGGAAGTGTTCAGGACCAGCAGGCTCAGCTTGACTTGGACTTCTGTCAGATTCATTAACAATGAATTAACATCACATAACATACTTGGACTTGGTCTCACTAACAATGGTGTTGGTATTGACAGAGAACTTAAAAATAATGTTTACTATAATGTGTGACTGTGACTTTTAATGTTACATAAATAATGTTTGACAAGAAATAATGCTCTGTTCCATCTTTTTCCCCAGTGCATGAATGAAGCCCACGATTTGAGAAAACTACTGTAATTAGTTCATATTCAAAAACATATTCAAAGACGAGTTAGCAAAAGAGAGTCCAAAAACTGTTGCCATAATTGAATTACATTGGTGTGGCTAAACACAGTCACACTGACATGGTCAACAGAGTCCACAGGGCAACACCACCAAGGACTGCAGCTCAGAAGGATGGTAGGATGAATCTTTGAATTATACTTCACAATTACAGCATGGTCAACCAGCAGTTTGTGAATGGATACTATTTCTGCATTTCTACACAAAGCACTACTTTGTGGCATATCTGGGGCAGCTGAGTCCTGCTTTCTGTCTCTATGAGCATACGTGAGTAAGCGAGTGTGTGAGCGTGGACAGAGCCTTACTTTTTTATGTCGCATTCGTGTTAGGCATTTACTAACCTAATACGAATGTAAAGGTTTAAATTGTTACTGACTGTTGTGTGCTCCATAGAGGAATGTGCTTCAGCCAAGTTAATTGGATAAATAAGGTTATTGTATGTTGGCCGAGAAGTGCAAAACAAAATAACAAATCACAAAACAAAAGAAGAAATCCAAAAACACAACAACAAATCCAAAAACACAACAACAATTCAAACAAGCTGGAAATGTAGGTATAGTTTGCAAATGGAATTCTTACCTCTGATTGGAAGAGACATCTGTCACTCAAGATATACAGGCATTGCAGCAAGCTGCAGCAGTAGAAAGTCGATTTGTGTGTGTATGAACACAGTTCTGCTCTTATAGCATTCCTTACATCATTTAATCTGGTATAGTTTTGTCTTTTATACATACCTGCTGTAATGATGGGCTAGGAACGGCAGTTAATGAATTCATTTGTAGAATTTATTCAAAGGCAAACAGTAAACAAAAGTAGAGGCAAAGTCAGAAACCAAGCAAGTAAATCCAATAGCCAAAGAGAGCAAACTGCATGGCAAACGAATCCGATAAACACAATTTAAAATACGTAAAACCAACCAAACAAAACATGGTCAAACACAACAAAGCAAACAATAGAAATAACAAGGCTTTGTAAGGCTATGGCAGGCGGCAGAATTAGTTCAACATCCTGGTCTTGGTCTACTGTGTCATGGTGACGAAAGGGGGCATTGAATTTGCTGTTCTTGGTCACTGATAAATACATGAACATGAAATTAAACCTTTTAAAGAATAATGCCCATCTGGCCTGCCGAGGGCTTATTTGTTTGGCATTCTTTATGTACATAGGTTATTATCCTCTCCTTCCCTCCCTCAGATACTATGGCTTCTGCTCGGATCTCAGCATGTCTGGTGGACATATTATCTTGGATGATGGCTCATCAGATGAAACTCTGCAAAACAGAAAGCAAAACTAAACTGTTGCTCATCCCAGGTGATTCATCTCCAGCCCAGGATCTTGCAAAATATCTGAAAAACTCTTTGATCTCCCCTTCGGCCACTGCTTGCAATCTTGGGGTAACCATGGACAATCAACTGTCCTTTTCCTCCCATGTTACTAATGTCACATGCTCATGTTGGTTTCTTCTGTACAACATCAGAAGGATACGACCATTTCTATCTATACAGGCTGCTCAGGTGCTTGTTCAGTCTCTTGTCATTCTAAGACTGGACTACTGCAGCTCTCTACTGTCAGGTTTGCCTCTGAATGCAATTCCTTCTCTGCAAATAATCCATAATGCAGCTGTGCGACTTGTTTTCAACCTGCCTAACCTTCCACAAACCTCACTGCTGTGTTTCTTCCACTGGCTTCTGGTAGCTGCACACATCAGATTCAAAACACTGACACTGGCCTACAAAGCCAAGAATGGATCAGCAGCCTCTTACCTGAAAGATCTTATTACTCCTCGCACTGCACCTTGCCCTCTCTGATCTACTAGCACTGCTCAGTTGGTCCCACTATCTTTCAGGGAAAGAGGTAGGCATACTTCTAGACTCTTTTCTGTTCTGGCACCAAAGTGGTGGAATGAATTTGTCCTATATGTCCATACAGCCGTGTCACTGACAATCTTGAAATGCTGGATAAAGACCTACTTCTTCCTGAAGCACTTAAACATGCTTCATATAATTAAGTAAAGGCCACCTCAAGCCAATGTCTCCACTCCTCTAGTGCAAAACAAAACTTGGTTTCCCCACATCATAATTTGCCTCGGCAGAGGTTAGCTTCCTAGAGAAAAATGCACAGGGAAAATCTTTACGAGGGTTGCCATGCCTTTGGGGAAAAACATGGCCCATATTCCACAGTTCAAGGCATCAACTTCCAATACAAATGGGAGATTGGAATCAGGAGAGTACAGTGAAGGAACGTTCACTTAAGTTCATCAAATGTCTCTTGGATGGTGGGTGTCCATTGCAGTTTTCTTGGATTGACACATAAGAGCGCTGTGTGAGGTGCTACTAGCATCCAATAGTTTCATCTGAACCTCCTGTGGAAATTAGCAAAACCAAGAAACCTTTGTAGGTCCTTGACACTGGAAGGAACTGGCTATTCTGTTACAGCTCACTCTTTGCTGGAGTCCATTTCCACCCCATGACAACTAATCACGTGACCCAGGAAGGCTATCGGGATCCCTGTGGAATTCACATTTTTCTGCCTTAAATGAGAGTTGATGTTGTATTAGCCTGGACAGTACTAGGTGAACAAGGCTGATGTGGGTGACGAGGTCCCCACATCATTTAACTTTTAACAAGCTGTGATTTTTTTGGATTATCTGTTTTCAGGAGGAGATTTTAACTGTACACAAAACGAATCAGTAGACATAAATCACACAAACCCTTAAGCAGCATCTAAGTATGCATTAACAAGTATTATTAAAACTCACAGTCTGGTAGATGTATAGAGAAGACTTCCAGGGAAATGAAAAACAATTTTATATTGTTTTATATTGTTAGTTAGATTAGACAGGTTTTATTGTTTTAAACATAATATTAATTAATAATAATAATATTAATTTTATAGCTAGTGAAATAACACCTGTTTGTTTTTCAGGCTAATTTTAGTCATATGTAGAGTTTTTATTGCAAATCTTAAACCCAGATGTGCATACTGGCATTTTAATGTTTCTGTATTAAATGATGCTAATTTTATTGAGTCTTTAAGATTATTCTGGTCCTATTTTAGAAAAAATAAGAGAGATCGCTCTCAAAATCACACAGGACATCACCAAGTCATTAGCTGGAGATAGAAATAGTGGAAATACAGGCCTTAACTGAAATCACAGAAAACAGAGGACATTTTGATAACCACAAAGCAAAAAAAGCACTAATGATGGATCTATTGGGCACAAAAGCACATGGCTCAAGTCAAGCATGTCACTCAGGGGGAGGATACTTCTGAGTAATAATCTAGTAGCCTCAACACTATGGCATTGCCTAGCTTGCCTGGAGACCCCTACTGGTGTGATTGAGAAAATACAATTATTACTAGTTAACTTTCTGTGGGACAAATTACACTGGGTTCCTCAGAGCATCTCCCTAAAGAAGAAAGAGGAAAGGGCCGGAAACGCTTTGCTTTCAAACTGTACAAAAATACCTGATTGGATCTGATTCCCTGGTTTGGAGAGATATTATGAAAAAAACAATGCCTTTATTTGTGATTGTACCTTTTTCATAGACTCACTGGGTTTAAATGTTTCTACCATGTTTCATTTTTATATGCGTTTTTAAAGCATGGCCTCTGCTTGAGTGTGGATCCCAAGGCCTAGCTGTCTCAATGTATTGGCTCTTAGAAGAGCCTTTAGTGGGAGAAGGATGAATGAACACTAAGTACAGTTCTTCAGACCTCACACAAACTTTACAATCTAAAAAAGTTCACCACACTGAGGAGTCTAGTGGCCACTGGGCCTGGGCTTTAAGGACATGAGAGCAGTGGCTCAGGAACTCAAGCCTACATTCACTACAGCACACGGAAGCCATCATCAACAAATGGATCAGTTAGCTGTCAGAATTGGAAATGAACTTAATAAAGGAATATCATGAAGGAACAGAAACACTGGATAAAGGTGACCCTTTTCCTGAACTGGAGCTTTTACCCAATCTAAATGGATATAACAGTTTTTATCTCAATACAGATAAAGGACCTTTTACTTTTTTTTTACAGGAATTGTTTAAAAGCTGTAAACAAAAGAAAACTGGACTGAAGGTCAGATACAGTATGGAGAAAAAAACTTTTAGATGACATTAAGCTGGCATAGAGAGTGGTTTATCAAATGCCACATAGGAAAAGAGCGGGTGATTTACATTTTTGATCAGTGGGGTCAGAGCTCTAATGAAAGCTTGAGTCAAAATAGTTTTAAAAAATTTTTTTTAAAGCAATGAATGATTTAAGTGCTTTTATGTTGAAATGTTTTTATGCAAATGTCGTCTGTTTTTTTGATGAAGGTGAACTGCTTTTTAATATCCTATTACACCAAACCTTCAAAAGTTCTTTTCTTCTGTTGTAAAATGTTGTTTATTTATTAAAACAAAGTTAAAAAACAAATCAATCTCTCATGGTTACACAGTGTTGGATGTGCATGGAGGACTGACCTTTTAATAGCAAAAATTAAATTTAATATGTTCTTGACCTGGGGGCACAGTGGCTTAGTGGTTAGCATGTTTGCAGGGTTGGGGGTTCGATTCCCACCTCCGCCATGTGTGTGGAGTTTGCATGTTCTCCCCGTGCCTCGGAGGGGTTTTCCCCCGGGTAGTCCGGTTTCCTCCCCCGGTCCAAAGACATGCATGGTAGGTTGATTGGCATCTCTAAATTGTCTGTAGTGTGTGATTGTGTGAGTGAATGAGAGAGTGTGTGTGTACCCTGCGATGGGTTGGCACTCCGTCCAGGGTGTATCCTGCCTTGATGCCCAATGACGCCTGAGATAGGCACAGGCTCCCCGTGACCCGAGAATAGATCGGATAAACGGTAGACAATGAATGAATGATATGAAGTAAATTGAGCCACAGAACAGCTGTGCGTGAATGAATCCGATTTATTCATTAGTGTGAACAGATGAATATGGACATCTCACGTGCAGCAGTCAACATACTACCTGAATGCCACAACCTGTAGGAAGTATTCAGCAAGGAATGTGCCACACAACTGCCACCTCATCATTCCTGGCTGCACTATCAAACTCCTGTTCAATGCTGAAAAGTTGCATTTACCCACTCTCGGCTCCTGAAACAACAGCCATGGAGGAGTACATTGAGGAAGCACACACGGAACGCCATAATGGTCAGGTATGCATACCCTCTACCTCTAGTCTCCCCAGCATTGGAACAACTCTGGAAGGCATTAATTTTGAGAAAGTTGGACTTAAGCAGCATGAACAGCATGTCCCCTCCAAGAAGGGGATGAATGGAAGACAGCATTCTTGATGACCAGAGGGCACTACAAATATCTGGTGATGTTGTATGGGAGGGGGGCACGGTGGCTTAGTGGTTAGCACGTTTACCTCACACCTCCAGGGTTGGGGGTTTGATTCCCGCCTCCGCCTTGTGTGTGTGGAGTTTGCATGTTCTCCCCGTGCTTTGGGGGTTTCCTCCGGGTACTCCGGTTTCCTCCCCCAGTCCAAAAACATGCGTGGTAGGTTGATTGGCATCTCTAAATTGTCCGTAGTGTGTGATTGAGAGAGTGTGTGTGTGTGTGCCCTGCAATGGGTTGGCACTCCGTCCAGGGTGTATCCTGCCTTGATGCCCAATGACGCCTGAGATAGGCACAGGCTCCCCGTGACCCGAGTATAGATCGGATAAGCGGTAGACAATGGATGAATGAATGAATGAATGAATGAATGTTGTATGGGATAACAGATGCCTCAGCGGTCTTCCAATCATTTGTCAGCAAGATCTTCAGAGACCTTTTGAACCACTGTGTGATCGTTTACATGGATGACATTTTAATAAATTCTAAGATATACAAAGCCCACGTTATGCACGTTAACCAGGTACTAAACAGAATGTTGCAATGTAACCTCTTTCACAAAGGGGGAAAAAATGCGAATTTCACCGACACATTATAACCTTAATGGGATATGTTATCAGTGGCTACAGAGATTAGATAGATGCTAGCAAAGTGATCGCTGTGATGGAATGTGCTCACAACTGCTCAGAGTGTAATTGTAGCCATGAAGTCCATGTTCGCATGGCATGGAATACCAGATACTGATGTCCTGTACCGAATCTCCCCATCATTCACATTTCAACACCACCCCAAATGACAAGTTCTGAATGCAGATGCTTTCCTGAGTCCTTTGCCAATGCACCCTATATACCAAAGAGAGACAAAGGGTCGTAAAATATATGGGTCAATTAAAGACCTGGTTTTGAATGGGTTGTATAGACACATCTGGATCAGAGATTGTGATCTGTGTTTTTAGTTTTGGGACCCAGAGATAACACTAAATAAATGTTGTAAAAGACAACTAGGATTGTTATCTTGTGACCTGAGAGGGGGTTGAATAAGATCATAAGGACATATCTCCAACAGGAGTACAGACTATGTGTAAACTTTAGTACACTCTGATTTGGAAATTAGACCTTTTTCACCAATCGCACCATGACCTTTAGAATGACATTAGACACCAATCACATCATATAGTAAGTATATCATTATATTTTTTCAATATTCTTGAGATTAGAACCTGAAGAGAATGGGGTAAGAGAATGTAAATTATGGTAAAGCCTTCTTGATAAGCTCCAGAAGATAGTTCCACCATTGTCTCCTTGAAGAGGGGAGGAACACACAGGAATGTGAATTGTTTTATGATACACTCTCCAGAACACCCCAAAGCCCCCAAAATTTTTGTTTTTTGATTGAAGATATAACTTCATCACACTCAATATTAATACTTTTGCCAGTCGCATTACAAAACTATACAAAACCTGGTAAAGAAAATTCAGAGTGGCAAAAGTGACCCTTACATTGCTTTATTGGAAAACTGAAACATACAGCTGGAAGGCATTGGGTACTCACCACTACAGTTACTAATAGGACGTCAGTTGAAATCCAAAATACCAACCTCAGTCACCTTATTGCCAGCTGAAAACAACATACAGATCCAAGGAAACCTGAAACAAAGACAGGACAAGAAAAAGCTTATTTTGACAAACAAATGAGGTTGCAACTATATGTTCACATAGGAGAAACTGTGAGAGTGCAACGAGGCAGTTGTCTGGCAGACTGCAGCAATCATCAAAAAACATGAGCAACCAAGATCCTTAATCATTCAAACTCCAGATGGGAAATATACAGGAGGAACAGAAAACATCTTCTCAAGACAAGAGAAAAGTTTCACAACAGCAAAAGACAACACAATCAATAACATTAATAGACTGATGGACTCAAATGTCACTGACTAAGTCATCTAAAATGGACAATGACACAGAAAACACTGAATTACTAAATTGGGCCTTGATGTCATCGTCCTGGCTCATCTTGAATCGGGCAGAGAAACAGCAGTTTTTTAAGAGCCACAAGCTCACTGCTCACTTCATGTAGTCTCTCGGACAGCTCCTGGGCCACTGCCTGCTGCTGAAGGCCAACCTCCAAGAAATGTTCAATATGCTCCATGCTGGGTTGGGGAGGGTGTGGGTGCTGTGTTCATGCCTGCATCCTGCACCAGACTCAAGCTGCGAGGGCTAAACACATGTAGCGCCCCTAGTGTTACTAGCTATAGTGGGGTGGCTAACCTGAGCTCTTTTTTTGTATGCTAATTTTATTGAGTATAGGTTCCACTAATGATCAGCTATTAAGTATGTGTAAGAATAGATTTATTTATATATATATATATATATATATATATATACACATACACATACACTTCAATTAACAGATCCCTAACCCTGGTCAGCTTCACATATACACAAACATCAGTTACATATAATAACAATATAGGTTAATTACCTGTACTTTAATCACCAGATGGGTAATGGAGCATTATATTTGGATATATACTCACAAATAAGAAAAATGGTATTCAAACAATTTACTATATATTTAAATTCCCGCCCGTCGAGCCAGCTATCCGCCAGTCCAGTAGCAAAGTCCTTAATGGCGCGGTAAAGAACAACTTCAAACCTCGTTCGTTGGCGGCGATGACCACGTCTTCCTGACGTGTTCTTCCACCCCGGACCAAAGCGCTATAAATCAGGGTTCAGGTTGAACACCTAACTCTACATGTTACTCAACACACAGTTCGTATATTGAGGGTTTTTTGCTCTTTTTCCCTAAGCTTCCCCGCTCGGCTATTAATTGCTCCTTCCCCTTCCTGTGTCTTCCCTCCACATGACCTCTATCCGGGCACATGACTAATATTTTAATAAAACGTAAATAAAATACAAATTCTTTTTTATCACTTTCTCTTACATATTTAAAGCTTTTTAACACAAAACATTTTACAACACATTAAATCATTTTAAATGAGTTATCCTTCCAATAAAGAAATCACATGACCTCATTACATCAGTCCTTGTCGGCCAATGAATTTTATCTTTCACACCATTTATTAATGAACCAACTATTCACTTTCAGACAACTAAACTATGGATCCCTACCACACTTTAAACGAATGTTAATACATTTAACCAGGTTACACACAGGTACAAGTATACCAGGAATTTAGTGAGCAAACGTGCAGGTTTATTTACAATGCACAAAGAGAAAAATCTTTGTACATTGTAAAAAGGCAGTGACAGCGTTATCTGGAGTAACGGCAGACAGTAGCAGTGCAGTAAGTGGTGGACGGGGTGGAGTGGGTGTAGGTATCTTCCATGTCCTTCTGGCATTCTGAAAATGAGAAGGAAGAACAAAGGATATTAGTTCAAATGGTGCACTTGGCCTTATTGCTGTGGAAACACTGATCCCTACACTGCTGTCTCATCTCTTTGCTGATGGTGAAGAGCTTGAAATGCTGCTCTGATTGGCTGCTGAAGATTTGGTCACTTTTACCATCCCGCCCTGCAGCCATGTGCTTCCCGGCTATCCACAACCCTGTAGTAGTGGGAGGAGTGGAGAAATGCAGCTGAAAAGCAGCTGTGCTGGCCTCGATGACCTGAAAGGCAATTTTCCTGTAATCTGTTTGTACCAAATTAAATAATGATAATAGTAATGATAATAATAATTTGTTTTGCTGCTAATGTTACACTCCATCGTTACATGTTCTCCATGCTTTACTGTTCTCATATGAAGCTCCTTGTTGTCAGAAAGTTATTGTGAACCATTTTAGAATCTCCTGGGTTGTAAACATGACCTTAACTACAGCTATATGTTTTGGTAAAAGGTCAGAAACCAGCAGAGCATGTGTAATGGGCTTATTATCAGCAGTGTTAATACAGTGTGTGTGTGACAAATTTGACCAAAATAATGAGCTACACCAAAAGCATATTTTGAATCAGTTATAAATAGCCACTATTTGATCTTTAAACAGACAACATGCCCTTTTTATGGGTGGGGTGGTAGCTCAAGTGGTTAAGGCTCTGGGTCGTTGACTGGAAGATCGGGGTTCAAGCCCCAGCATTGCCAGGCTGCCACTGTTGGGCCCTTGAGCAAGGCCCTCAACCCACCCTGCTCCAGGGGCACTGCATCATGGCTGACCCTGCACTCTGACCCCAACCCCCAAGGCTGGGAATTGAAACCGGGCCTTCTGCATGATAGGCGAGAAACTTACCACTGAGCCACCAATGCCCCATATATGTAACAAATAAAGATAACTTAAATTAACTTAACTTGTTAAAGATACAAGTTCAGCAGCTTGAGTGAAAAGAAAGGAATAGAGTAAGCTTCGTGTACAATATTAGAGCTGGATCAGAGCTCAGGAATTTTCTGAGATGAACGGAAAGAGTTCATAATTTCCTTCGTGTATTTGGCAGTATCAGGCATGTCTTTGAAAGACCATTAGTGCAACACTTTGTTGTGGTGTGAATTCTTTTGAAGTGTGAACAGTGAGGTACATTCTGGCGGCAGTAATTAATCATTCCCAGTAAACTAAGCAT
This sequence comes from Hemibagrus guttatus, assembly GCA_033459395.1. NCBI lineage: Eukaryota > Metazoa > Chordata > Actinopteri > Siluriformes > Bagridae > Hemibagrus > Hemibagrus guttatus. The sequence continues at coordinate 18,766,220 of JAUCMX010000019.1, forward strand.
AACTTTCTGTGTTTTGGTCGAATGGACCACCATTATGACTCTCAGATGATCAGATGAGAGTTTGCACTGACCATATTAGATGTGAAACCCCAGATACTGCACCAGAGCCTGACAGAACTGAAGTTTAGAGAGTGAGGCCTTGAAATCACACTGGCCAGATGTGTGAGGAGGAAAAATGAGCCTCTTCTATAGCAGAATGTTGTCTGCATATTTCAGGAGAAAACGCCTTCTAGCAGGACAAGTGCCTGACAACAAGGAATGTAGCATAGATGAGAACACAGTCGGCGAATCATGAACCATTGAGGTAGGTGTGTCCAGATGTATTGATGTTGTTAGAACATAAATGCAAAGATCGGCTGCATCTGCTCACTGCCAGGGATAGTGAAAAAGGCGCTACAGGTTTGACGAGTTTGTCTGGACTGGTGCATGTTCATCAAAACTGAACAGAAAGAATGTCTAGCCCATAATAAACTATACCAAGTTCATAGACAAAGTCATAAATAAGGTCATAAACAAACGATATCACACAGTCAGCCCAGAGCAAGACTGCCAATATATACTCAAAATATATCAAACATATTTAAAGATGAGGTTTTTCTTTAAAAGATTTACATTTTATTTTTAAAGTTTGTATTTTAAGACCCACACAAGCCACAGGGCAACACGACCAATGATTGCAGCTCAGAAGGATGGTACAATCCTGGTCACTGCAGCACATTCAACATCTGTCATGGATGGCTTGGTTAATTCCCTGCTGGAACACCAGGGGGCATTTGTTTATACTCTATGCCATGTGTCTTTGTTTGTTTTGTTTATTCACGTTAGTCATTGTGTGCTGTTTGTTATGTGGTCTTTGTTTTATGCCACTGGTTTTTGTATCTTGTTCTGTATTTTAGTTCCCAGTTCTGCCCTAATGTTTTTCGGTGACTGTTTATTTTGTTATTTTATAATAAACCCCTGTCTGACGTGTATCCCTGCACTTAGGTCTGATTTTTCCCCTGCCTGGCACCCCTTGTTGTGACAGTATCTGAGGACTGTCCTGAGATCACTGAGAATGGTGAGATTCACAGCAAACCCAAAGAAGTGTCTTATGGATGGTTGGAAATATTGTATCTGGGCTTCCATTTGGGCAGGGACATGGACAGGTGTGTCCACAAATTGTCCACAAAGACAGTAGTGATTGTGGCCTGTCTGAGACCTAAGACTATAAGGAGGTAAGCTTTTGGGCTGGCTGGCTAATATCATAGATTTGTGTTTACTTAATTGGATGTCACCAGCCTAGTGACTCATCTCACTAAAAAGTGAGCACCAGATCCAGCAGCAGAGTCCAGTGTGAGAGTGTAGAGCCAAGGGTAGTGAGTGATAAGGATCATACACCTGTGCCAAGTCGTTCAAATGACTGTTCTCTGTTGTATCCCTGTCTGGTGTCTGGTGTCTGGTGGACACGAGCTGAAACATGTTGTTGATGTTGAGCTGAAACATGTAACAGATGTTTTCACACTGCAAAAATTCAGAGAATGATTTTCTTTGGTTTATTGATTGCATTCAATGAAAATTTGTATTTTTTCCCCTGTAATATTTTGATTTCTTCTTGATCCCTTGTTGCAGTTACCTTATCCTAATGTTAAGATCATGTTGAGTGTAAGAAAAAAGAAGATCACATTAAAGGTTAATTTTATTGCAATGTAGCAAAGACAAAGTACATGATATTTTGTACTGTTTTTGAACCAGTTTCCCCACCTAAATAAAAATTAACACAGATACACACACAGACACACACACATGTAGGAAATTGTGCTCCACTTCCTGTCTCCTCCTCTTCACATAAGAGCACTTGGGCTTTCTCCTAGAGTGGTCTAAATACAGGTTCAGATCTCATTTCCTTTTTTAATTCAGCTACAACTAGCGATATAACACACTTGTTGCTGCACAAAATGTTTAAACAGAATTACAGAGCAAGAATAAGAGAGCTAAAGCTCTCAAACAAACAACAAATAGAATTTTATTAATTAATTAAATTTATAATTATAGATGTGATGTTTGTACAGGAAACTTACAGTAATAATGATAATGAGTAATGCTAAGTTCAGTGAGCCCAGTCAGTTTAGCTCTTTGCTAAACAGTTTTTAGTCCTACACCACATCTCTTTGCTAAACAGTTTTTAGTCCTACACCACATTGGAAGTGATCACTGGCAGATTTGTTTATTAAAGCAAAATATGAATATTTTAATTTAGTTATAATCAATGCAAATGATCCAACTAAAGGCCCTGAAATAGTTTTCTTTTTAAATTAAAAAAATAACTTTGAACCAGATATAGATTATATTTTTTTAGGAAGAGATTTTAACTGTACATAAAATGACTCACACAGCATCTAAGCATGCATTAACATGATGCAAATTTTATTGAGTCTTTTAGATTTCTTTGAACCACTTTTATAAAAGAAAGAGATTTTTCCTTCTGTAGACAATGGTGGGACCATGGAAAAGTTTTAATCCAGCAGCTCTGTCAGGAGTACACTGCCACCATCACAAGGGACATCAGCATGTCAAGGGAGCTGGAGATAGAAATAATGGAACTCCAGGCCTTAACTGAGTCCACAGGAAACGTTTTAAGAATGTAAAAGCAAAAAAGTATGTATGGCAGTACTTGAAGCATTTGGCAGAGCTTGACACTTCTCCCCAAGAAAGGGGATTTACGAGACTTTAAAAAGTGGTGTCCTGTGTCACTGCTCTGTACAGACTATAAAATAATGTCAAAAGCGCTGGCCAATCAGCTAAGAGACATTATGGACTTCATAATCCAAGTAGATCAAACATATTGTGTGCCGGATAGATCCATCACTGATAACATTTTTTTTATTTAAGACATTTTGAACGTCTCCAGTTCATTGGAAGTTGACCTTGTTCTCATTATCAGGTATGTTGTACAGTTTAACAGTTTAACTGTTTACAGACTACAGAGTTCTGTAAATTGCATTATTTTACCTGCATTTAATGCTCCATATATTTTACCTGCTTATTCAGATAATATTATGGTTTTAGTACAAAATCAAAATGAAATGAAAATTTTAGAAAAGATTGGTTCTGATTTTTGTTTAGGATTCTCTTCTAGACTTAACTGGAAAAAATGTGAAGTTCTTGCATTAGGAAACAGAGTCCCAGAGTTTAACAAAACTAGCAGGTGGGCGAGAATGGTTGAAAAGAGAACTTATATATCTAGGAATAACTTAAATGATGAAAAATTGGCAAGGAGTTTTAGAAAAAATAGTCTGACTAAAAACTGGGAATGGCTCAAACCAAGTATATCACTCAGGGGAAGGTTACTTGTAGCTAATAATCTAGTAGCCTCAACACTGTGGCATCACCTAGCTTTCCTGGAACTCCCTACTGTCCTGGTTGAGAAAATACAATCATTACTAGTTAACTTTCTGTGGGACAAATTACTGTGCTCTGGGGAAGTGCAAAAGGATCAGGTTTTGTGATTTGTTAATTTTATGGAAGTTCATACCATGCTGGCCTGGCCCCAATGGCATACCCAGATGTACTCAGGGCCTGTGCTGGACAGTTGTCTGAGGTTTTTAGTTTGGCGTTCAATACAGTCATCCCCTCCAAGCTGATCACTAAATTTGGTGACCTTGGGATCAACACCTTTCTATGTATACCCCAAGGCTGTGTACTGAGCCCATTCCTGTATTCTCTCTTCTCCCATGATTGCAGACTTGTGCATGGTTCTAACACCCTAATCAAGTTTGCAGATGACACCATGGTGATTGGCCTCATCAGTGACAATGATGCGTCACACTACAGGGAGGAGGTGAAGAACCTGGCTGCATGGTGTACTAAAAATAACCTGCTCCTTAAGACTAGCAAGACCAAGGAGCTTGTTGTGGTCTTTAGGCATAAGAGAGGTTACACACACTCCTATTCACATAAATGGGATGATGGTTGAACGTGTAACCAGCTTCAGGTTCCTGGGGATCCACATCTCTGAGGACTTATCTTGGTTCACCAACACTTCCAGCTTGATCAGGAAAGCTCACCAGTGCCTCTTCTTCCTCAGATTACTAGGGAAGAACCACTTTTCTTTAGCTGTCTTAGAGAACTTCTACTGCTGTGCAACTGAGAGCACCCTAACCAGCTGTATCTCAGTCTGGTATGGGAATTGCTCTATTATGGAATGAAAAGCATTAAAAAGGGTAGTGAAAACTGCCCAGTACATTATTGGGACCCCACTTCTTGTCAATGAGGACATTCAAAGGAAGCAGTGTTTGTGTAAAGCTCACAGCATCATCAAGAACACCTCTCATTCAGCCCATAAACTGTTTACCATCCTACTCTCTTCAGGTACAGGTGCCTGCGGTCCAATTTTCTCACTAGTATGCATAGAGATGCCCAACTGGAACATAATGGTGCCACAATGTCATTCTCTAATATGTATTGAATCTCTGATTCCAATTTTTGATCTTTATTAAAAAGAACACGATAGAACTGCTGCCGTCTCGAGAGACCATGTCCACATCATGTTCTATTAAATGATTTTGCAATGGCACATCACCAAATAGTGATAAGAATTCATGTATTAAATGAGTCAACATGAGACAACAGACTCTCCAGATCTTTAAGTGTTTCAGAATTTTCTAACTCGGGTTGCAGTAAAGCAGTAGAAGATTGAACAACCGCACCCAAAACTGAACTGACAGCAATGGCTGGTTTCAATGATTTGTTTACAATTATGTGTTAAATACAGTTTCAAATGATTTACATGACAAACTTGAATAGATTTCTTTCTATCTGGAGACAAAATTTCATAATTAAGATCAGATAATGATCACATAACAGTGTCTGGCCATGCAAATTTTGCACAAAATAGGGAGCCAGGTAGAGGCAGCAATGCCAAGACCTGATCACCTGGACCAAATACATGCTGCTACAACTGGCAATCAAAAAGTCTTTTCATCCTTATCTGAGCTCTTTCAAAATTTTCTTGTGCTGATTGACCAGCTAACAATAATCACCTTCAAAACCCATTCACATACTCCTGCAAACTTTTTGTTGTTTCTTTGCCCTTTAAATGATAGTATAAAACAGCAAGCAGTCCATGTACCTTATGTCTTCTTCTTCTTTCGGCTTTTCCCTTCAGGGGTCTCCACAGCGAATCATCTCTCTCCACCTATCCCGATCTTCTGCATCCTCAACACTTGCACCCACTAGCTTCATATCCTCATTTATTCCATCCATATACCTCCTCTTTGGCCTTCCTATTTGCCTCCTGCCTGGCAGCTCCATGTCCAACATTCTCCTACCAATATACTCACTCTCCATTCTATGAACATGTCCAAACCATCTTAATCTGGCCTCCCTAACTTTGTTCCCCAAACGTCCAACATGAGCTGTCCTCTGATGTCCTAATCCTGTCCAGTCTTGTCACTCCCAAAGAGAACCTCAACATCTTCAGCTCGGCTACCTCTAGCTCTGACTCCTGTCTCTTCCTCAGTGACACTGTCTCTAAACCATACAGCATGGCCGGTCTCACCACTGTCCTGTACACCTTCCCCTTGATTCTCGCTGATATTTTCCTATCACATAGAACTCCTGACAGGGGCATTGGTGGCTCAGTGGTAGGTTTCTCGCCTATCATGCGGAAGGCCCGGGTTCGATTCCCAGCCAATGCCTCAACCCCAGCCACTGGATGCAGTGCCGGTCCCAAGCCCGTAAAAATGGGAGGGTTGCGTCAGGAAGGGCATCCGGCGTAAAACATGTGCCAAGTTGTTGTGCGGACCGGTTGGTCCGCTGTGGCGACCCCGAACAGGGAGCAGCCGAAAGCAATAACTAACTAACATAGAACTCCTGACACCTTTCTCCACCCATTCCAACCTGCCTGCACTCGCTTTTTTACCTCTTTCCCACACTCTCCATTACTCTGGACTGTTGACCCCAAGTACTTAAACTCCTGTACCTTATTCACCTCTTCACTCAGTAACCTTACTGTTCCACTTCCCTCCCTTTCATTCACACACATGTACTCAGTCTTACTACGACTGACTTTCATTCCTCTTCTCTCCAGTGCTCCACCTCTCCATGTTTTCCTCCACCTGCTCCCTGCTCTCACTACAGATCACAATGTCATCTGCAAACATCATCGTCCAAGTCCTGTCTGACCTCCTCTGACAACTGGTCCATCACCATAGCAAACAGGAAGGGGCTCAGAGCCGATCCCTGATGCAGTCCTGTCGGAACTCAGAGCCCCCTCTGAGTGGACATATCGCAGGATGAATGTTGAGTTGTATCAATTTCCCCTTAATTTCCCATTATCAATTAACTCAGTAAACTTATCAAAATCAAACTACCAAACTTAGCCAAAATAACGAGCGGTCAGTCAGCCGATGGGGACGAACAAATTTATTCAGCAAGACACACCTGTCAGATGTACATTACTGAAGAGAGCAGCTGGTCTGAAAACCTTTGAAAATTTCCTTACCATTTATACACCCAATTCAATTTTAACATTTCACCCCCTTCATTCGAGCCCCTCCTTACCTGATTTGCATACAGACTTATCGGTGGCCTTCTTTTTATTTTTTCTTTCTTTATTTTTGCTAACTCTTCAGAATGTCTCAGCCTCTTTCCTAGAATTTTGATTCTTCGAACACGATGTTCTCTTTACCTCCTTATGACTTCTGACATAGTATTGACCTTAAGTGTGGTTATTACACTAGCATGCCAATACTTCTATAGTTATGCTTGATTATCATATTTTTGCCTCAAGCAAAGCCTGCTCTTAAGTTATAATTGGATACTGTAAGGATATAGTTGAATACTGTAAGATTAATATACTATTTTAAGCAGAGTATTGTTATGTTAAAAGTAAGCATAAAATTAACCTTAAAATTTCTCCGACAGTCCCACCTCCACTTTGAACTCCTTTGTCTGGCCTACAGCACACTTCACCACTGTCCTGCTCCTCTTATACATGTCCTGCACCACTCTGACATACTTCTCTGCTACTCCTGACTTCCTCATACAGTACCACAGCTCTTCTCTTGGCATACCCTGTCATACGCTTTCTCCAAGTCTACAAACACACAGTGCAAATCCCTCTGACCATCCCTATACTTCTCCATCAAAATTCTCAGAGCAAAAATTGCATCTGTTGTGCTCTTTCTGGGCATGAAGCCATACTGCTGCTCACACATTTCCACTACCTTCCTTAACCTAGCTTCCACTACTCTTTCCCATAGCTTCATTGTATGGCTCATCAACTTTATCCCCCTATAGCTGCTGCAACTCTGCACGTCACCCTTATTCTTAAAGATCGGCACTAACACACTTCTTCTCCATTCCTCAGGCATCCTCTCACTCTCTAAAACCCTGTTGAACAAACTAGTTAAAAATTCCACTGCTGCCTCTCCTAGACACTTCCAGACCTCCACCGGGATGTCATCAGGACCAACTGCCTTTCCACTTTTCATCCTCTTCAAAGCCTTCCTGACTTCATCCTTTCTAATCTTATCTACTTTCTGTTCCACAGAGTTCACCCCTTCTACTCTTTTTTCCCTCTCATTTTCCTCATTCATCAGCTCCTCAAAGTACTCCTTCCATCTCCTCTGTACACTCTCCTCACTTGTGAGCACCCTTTCATCTCTATCCTTAATAACTTTAACTTGCTGCACACCCTTCCCATCTCGATCCCTCTGCCTAGCTAACCTGTACAAGTCCTTCTCTCTTTCTCTAGTGTCAAACCTAGTGTACACCTCATCATATGCCTTCTGCTTGGCCTTAGACACCTCCCTCTTCACTCTGCGCTGTAACTCCTTGTATTCCTGTCTATTCTCTTCAGTCCTGTCCATGTCCCACTTCTTCTTGGCTAACCTCTTCCTCTGGATACTATCCTGAACTTCCTCATTCCACCACCAAGTCTCCTTATCTTCTTTCCTCCTTCCAGATGACACACCCAGCACCTTTCTCCCTGTCTCCCTGATTACTTCTGCTGTAGTTTCCCAGTCATCTGGCAGCACTACCTGACCACCCAGAGCCTGCCTCAACTGTCTAAATTCCTCACAACATTCCTCCTTTTTCATCTTCCACCACTTGGTTTTCTTCTCTATCTCTATCTTTGACGTCTTCGTCTTACAGACCATCAAAGTCATCCTACACACCACCATCCTATGCTGTCTGGCTACACTCTCTCCCACTACCACTTTACAGTCACTAATCTCTTTCAGATTGCCTCTTCTACATAGGATGTAGTCTACCTGTGTTCTCCTACCTCCACTCTTGTAAGTCACTCCTCCCTCTTCTGAAAATAAGTGTTAACCACAGCCATGTCCATCCTCTTAGCAAAGTCCACTACCATCTGTCCTTCTAGGTTCCTTTCCTTAACTCCAAACTTGCCCATCACCTCCTCATCACCTGTGTTCCCCTCACCAACATGTCCATTAAAATCTGCTCCTATCACCACTCTCTCACCCATGGGAATACTCTCCATCACCTCATCTAATTCACTCCAGAATCTCTCTTTCTCCTCTAACTCACAACCTACCTGTGGGGCATAACCACTAAAAACATTCAACATCACCCCTTCAATCTCTAACTTCAGAGTCATCATTCTGTTTGACACTCTCTTCACTTCCAGAACATTCCTCACAAACTCCTCCTTCAGGACCACACCTACCCCATTTCTCTTACTATCCACACCATAATAAAACAGCTTGAATCCTGCTCCTATACTATGAGCCTTACTACCCTTCCACCTGGTCTCCTGTACACACAGTACATCCACCTTCCTTCTCTCCATCATATCAGCCAGCTCTCTACCTTTCCCTGTTATAGTACCATTCAGAGTTCCTATTCTCAGTCCTACATTCTTACCTTTCCTCTTCTCTCTCTGTCTGTGCACTCTCCTCCCTCCTCTACTTCTTCCACCAACAATAGCCCCAATTTCCACCGGCGCCCTGTAGGGCAACGGCGCCGATGGCAGTCGTTGTTAACCCGGGCCTCGACCGATCCAGTATGAAATTCGTACTGACGATTCGAATGGTTAAATTTGGCAATGTTTTACGCCGGATGCCCTTCCTGACGCAACCCTCTCTATTTATCCGGGCTTGAGACCGGCACAGAAGTCACTGGACTGTGACCCCCATGGCTAGATTGTCCATGTATTTTATGTAAAAAGACTAATTCATTTGGACTAAATCCCAAACTGGACTGCGTTACCTTCTGGGCAGCTAACAAAATCCATGGAATTTCCTCTTTCCATTCCTAGTTCAATTCAGTGCAATATGGACGCAAGCCTACAACGTTTGATGGAAGTGCTCCAGCGTGCCCTGGCTCTGTGTAAGGTAGGCAATGGAGTGGTGATCAATTGTTAATTGTCTTAATATCTCCGCAAACTTTAGATGTGAAATATGTTTCTTGGTCACTCTGAATGACTAGGGACATCAAAGATGGAAATAAACTGGGACAGGGCTTTAACTACAGATCTAGCAGTAATTTTATGCATGCCAATGCGTAATGAGTACTCTGACACATTAGAGTCAACAGATATTTAACTGACATGTATGTTTTAATAAACTGCTATGTCCTTCAATTCAATTCAATTCATTCATTCGTACCGCTTATCCGATCTATACTCGGGTCACGGGGAGCCTGTGCCTATCTCAGGCGTCATTGGGCATCAAGGCAGGATACACGCTGGACGGAGTGCCAACCCATCGCAGGGTACACACACTCTCATTCACTCACGCAATCACACACTGCGGACAATTTAGAGATGCCAATCAACATACAATGCACGTCTTTGGACCGGGGGAGGAAACCGGAGTACCCGGAGAAAACCCGGGAGGCACGGGGAGAACATGCCCATATATATATATATATATATATATATAATATATAATAAATGTGAAATATTCAACATTTAATGCATATGTACACATAATTCTGGTTAAAGTGTTGATCTGGAATTAGCAGGTTATCAGAGTAAAACTGTTTACCTTCAAATTGCAGATGTGTTCCAGATATGTACTTCACTACACTTCCTTCTGATTCTCCACAGAAATATTCTCCTACATCATCATATTTTATTTCTTTAATATTGAGATCAAATTTATGGTCATTTAGACTAATACTGATGCGACTATCATTAAAACCCTCACCAAATCTGTAACCCAAATCGTTCAGGTATGGTTTTGCAAAATACAGAGAAAATTTTCCTGACCTCTGTCTGTACCAAACTAATTTATCTTTCTCTGTGACACTGCTAATGTTACACTCCATAGATACATTTTCACCATGCTTTATTGTTTTCACATGAAGCTCCTTGATGTCACAATTTTTCACAAAAAAAAGTTTTAAGTATATAATGTCAGTAAATTAGTTAAATATGAAATATGGCTGTTTTAAGTTTCCAGCTGTTATTCGCTGTGGAGAGAGAAAAAAGAGCACAAAGTGCAACAAAGGGTGTGGTCATCGTTCCTGTTCCTACAAAGTGATAGTGAGATAATAAACTTGTGTGTTCAGTAAAAAACCAGGTCCAGACTCACGCCTGATTGGATGTTTTGAAGCTGTGGACTGATTTAATTGCTCCATTGGTCAATAACATGTATACTGATGGTCACATTTATCAGTTTCAGTCAGAAACACACACTTCTTCAGTTTGGAGCACTAAAACATGCACAGGTCATTAAACTATACACTCTGATTAAAACAAATAAGGAATAATGTATTTATTGTTGTAATGACCATCACACTGCTGTAGTCCATGAAAGAAAGGAAGTGTGTACTGGTGAAGGTGTTAGTTCAGTTTCTCATGCTTTAAAATGCACGATGGTGCTATTTATGTTAAAACCAACTGAAGGTGTGAAAGTCCTGCTGCAACCACGAGCACATTCAAATGTACTACTGAGTGAAGGATGTTAGTGTTCATAATAATGTTTACATAATAAAATAAAGATTCAATATAAATGGATTTTTGTATTCTCAGTCCATTCACTTGCTTCACACTTGTGAGATGATTAAACTGGTTCATTCCTATGAGTTAGCACTGTAGTCTGGAGATTTTTTCTGTATTGACTTATTTATTAGCATTTGTACTTGAAGGCACTAAAGCCCTCCTCTCTCTCCCTCTCTCTCTCTCTCTCTGTGTGCATTTGCAAGTGATCTTGTGTGTTGCGAACGGAGTGTGTGAGCATGTGGTGGGGGTGTGAGTAAAAAAAAATTCTATCTTTGCTATTTTCTTTACAGTTGTGTGTTTTGAGTTAGTAGTAAGTGTCATTGTTTTTTTTTTTTTGTGTGTGTGTGTGTGTGTGTGTGTGTGTGTGTGTGTGTGTGTGTGTGTGTGTGTGTGTGTGTGTGTGTGTGTGTGTGTGTGTGTGTGTGTGTGTGTGATGGAAGTAAGTGGAGTAGTACAGTGTTAATGGAAGTAGCAGTGTGTGTGTGTCTGTGTGTGTGTGTGCGTGCACGCATGTGAATGTGTGGCACTGTAGCGGCTTTTAACGGCATAAGCCTTACTTTTTGACGTCATGGTGTCTACTAACCTAATGCAAATAGAGGAATGGTTAAGTCAAGTTAATCAGTGGTGGCCTTAGTAATCAAAAGCCCCAAATTCAAGGACATTGTTAAGATTCCCCAAGAATAACCCAACTTAATAAAGGTGTTCAGTAAGGTACGAGCTATGCAGTTACATCAGCATCAACCCTGGGACTGTGACCTGCTACTTCATACCTCACCGCCCAAGAGCCAGATTTACCCTCTATCTCAGGGAGTATAGGCCAATATATCAAGAATGCTGCTTCACCACAGCTCCGATCCTACAACACCCAGACCGTTTAACCCAGTTCTTGTCAAGGGTATTGAAAGCCTTCTGTGAATGTCTGGGAAAACATTTGACTTTTGTCCCATTACCATCCCTCACCCACTCATCCATGGGTCTCACACCTTTTCAATGTGTCCTTTCTTTCACCCCCCTCTGTTCCCCTTGTCTGGTGAGCCGTCTGACATCCCAGCTCTTGATGACTGGTCTAAAAGAGCAGAGAAGTGCCTACATTCACTTCCAATGGGCCATTTGAGAGACAGAGATTACAAGCCATTTGCCATAGATGTGCACATCCACCATACCTGGTTATCCACCAAAAACCTTACCTTTTTTTCGTGTGTGTGCGTATTTATCTTGATATCCTTCTGTAAAGATCATTTTATGATTTATGCTAATTTGATTGGCATGTAGAAATGACGAAGTACATGAAACACTTCAGGTTCAGCGGAATCAACGCAAATGCCAAATAGCAGTTTTCCTGCTTAAATGTAAATGAACACACACACACACACACACACACACACACACACACACACACACACACCACTGGACTGTTATTTTTATGGGAAGCCGAACACATCAAAAGAGGGACGAAACCGTGTCACCCAATTGAGCCGCCCTGGGCGGACCAAATATCTGCGCGGTCCAATGGACAGATCTGCAATGTACATCAAAATGTAAATTGATGGTGGGTGGGATCTATTTCTATCAGAGTGGCGCAGCGCTTCCTAGTGAGTCACGCAGGTTTGTGGTTTGAGCAGCGGCTCGGCTGAAACTGGTCTGCACTGCCCTATTCACTGGGTGGCGCAAATAAACCAGCCCATCTCTGAGCTATCCAGACTGTCACGCTGATCTGTCCATTGGGCCACGCAGTTATTTGGTCTGTCCAGGGCGGCTCAATCGGGTGGTGTGGTTTCGTCCCACTTTTGATGTGTTTGGCTTCCCATATATTTTTGCTACAAGAAGAAAATTATGAAATAATAAAATTTGTAAATTATGTATATGTTACAGTTAAAAGACAATTTTATGTGTTCTTAAACGGTTTGGTTGGACAGCGTGTCATCTCTTCCTCTTTACAGATAAACTGGTAAAAGCAAGAAAATAAAGAAGGATAAATGAACAATAAATGAACAATGAGGGATGTGAAATAAACCATGAAAGCAATTTCAAACATAATTCTGGACACAAGTGAATAAAACAGTTTACTTTCAAATTGTAGACATGTTCCAGATGTGAAATATTCTCCTCTATCATATTCTCTTGTTTCATTAATATTTAAATCAAATTTATGGTCATTTGCACTAATAGTGTAGCAATTATCATTAAATCCTGTTGCAAATTTTTAGCACAAAGCATCTTGGTATGGTTTTGCAAAAAAACTGAGACAATTTTCCTGACTTCTGTCTGCACCAAACTAATTGATTTTTTTTTTAGTGTCATTGCTATAGTGTTATTGTCATGTTACACTCCATAATCTTCTCCATGCTTTACCGTCCTCATGTGAAGCTCCTTGATGTCAAACGTTTTCACTGTAAAAAAGTGTTATATATTTAATGTCAGTAAATTAGTTACATATGAAATGTTACTGTTTTAAAGTTTCAGAATGTTACTCACCAGCTGTGAAGAGAGAAAAACAGAGCAGAAAAGAATGACAAAGAGTGTGATCATCGTTCCTGTTCAGACAAAGTGATGGAGAAGATATTAGCTTTAGAGGTGCGCCTCCAGATGCTAGAGAGGATTTGCTACAACGAGAGTAGTCTGGATGCCTTAGGCAGGGTTAGTAACCCCCAATTGTCCTGCATTAGATCCCTCGCGGCAAGGCAAAGCTAATGCTAAGGTTTGCCAATAGGACCATCACTCCAATCTACTTCACATGTTTAACAGGCTTGCTCTCCTCAGTGAAAAAACCTGAACTTAACTCTGGTTATAGGAGACTCTATCTTAAAACATATGAAATTAGCTAGGCTTTTAGCTGCACTGGTCTGGTGTATTCTGCAAGCCACGGTACTGGACATATCAGGTAATATTAGGGTCCTAGGCAAGCATAGGTTCTTGAATGTATTCTTCCCTGTAGCTAAGGATATATGCCTTTCAGTCTAAGTTACTAAGAGTAATATTGAAGTGGTGTGTAAATTAGCGAAGGCGATGCCCTATGCTGTAGTATATGCAGACAATCAGGCTAATCTGACCCTCCACTAGCTGAAAAGAAATGTCAACCAGGGTTTACAATATAGATACTGTGTCTGTTCCCTGAGCTGAACAAAATGGATAAACACTCAGAAATGTGTTTTCATAACCTTCATCTTTTTTCTTTCAGCTTTTCCCTTCAGGGGTTGCCACAAAGAATCATCTCTCTCCACCTATCCCTATCTTCTGCATCCTCAACACTTGCACCCACTAGCTTCATATCCTCATTAATTCCATCCATATACCTCCTCTTTGGCCTTGCTCTTTGCCTCCTGCCTGGCAGCTCTATGTACAACATTTTCCTACCAATATACTCACTCTCCCTCCTCTGAACATGTCCAAACCATCTTAATCTGGACTCCCTAACTTTGTCCCCCAAACATCCAACATGGGCTGTCCCACTGATGTACTCATTCCTAATTCTGTCCAACCTTGTCACTCCCAAAGAGAACCCCCAACATCTTCAGCTCTCCTGTCTCTTCCTCAGTGACACTGTCTCTAAACCATACAGCATGGCCGGTCTCACCACTGTCCTGTACACCTTCCCCTTGATTCTCGCTGATATTTTCCTATCACACAGAACTCCCGACACCTTTCTCTACCCATTCCAACCTGCCTGAACTCACTTCTTTACCGCTTTCCCACACTCTCCATTACTCTGGACTGTTGACCCCAAGTACTTAAACTCCTGTACCTTGTCATCTGCAAACATCATTGTCCAAAGAGACTCCTGTCTGACCTCCTCTGTCCTCTGACAACTGGTCCATCACCACGTTGTGCTCTTTCTGGGCACGAAGCCATACTGCTGCTCACAAATTTCCACTACCTTCCTTAACCTAGCTTCCACTACTCTTTCCCATAGCTTCATTGTATGGCTCATCAACTTTATCCCCCTATAGTTGCTACAACTCTGCACGTTACCCTTATTCTTAAAGATCGGCACTAACACACTTCTTCTCCATTCCTCAGGCATCCTCTCACTCTCTAAAACCCTGTTAAACAAACTAGTTTAGTTCCACTGCTTTCCTCTCCCAGACACTTCCAGACCTCCACCGCAATGTCATCAACTGCCTTTCCACTTTCCATCGGCCATGCTGTATGGTTTAGAGACAGTGTCACTGAGGAAGAGACCGGAGTCAGAGCTAGAGGTAGTGTGGTTTGAAGACTGCCAGTAACTCAGTAGATACATATAGAGGAAATTCATTTCACCTCCTAGGTACCAAAACAGAGAATAGTCTTTTTGCAGGTTCTCTTTGTACCATGAAAGATGGTGGAATCATTTAAGCAGACATCTCCATACAGAAAACTTCACCACATCAACAAGTGCACATGTTTTTAATCTAGTTATGTGGCACATCTGCTGTACAAGTGTCCCTGTGAATGAATTGTTGCTATAGAAACCTTCAAACTAATGAAGACAGATGACTATAAATATCCGGGTGCCCTTATAGAGTGTATAGAGTATGAGGTGGAGGTTTAACACATTTAGAAAAGTGTTACTGGCTGCAGCATGCATCTCACACATTCAGCGAGCTTCAGTTCTGAACGTTTACACCTCCAACACACTTCCTCTTTTAGGGCCAATTCCACACTAATGTCATTTCTTTATAGCATTTCATAGACATTTCATAGATATAACATTTCATAGGTTTACATAGACATACAGGTTCATCTCAACAAATTAGAATTTCGTGGAAAAGTAATTCAACTCAAATTGTGAAACTTGTGTATTAAATAAATTCAATGCACACAGACTGAAGTAGTTTAAGTCTTTGGTTCTTTTAATTGTGATGATTTTGGCTCACATTTAACAAAAACCCACCAATTCACTCAATTTAACAAAAACTCACCAATCTCAACAAATTATAATACTTCATAAGACCAATAAGAAAAACATTTTTAGTGAATTGTTGGCCTTCTGGAAAGTATGTTCATTTACTGTACATGTACTCAATACTTGGTAGGGGCTCCTTTTGCTTTAATTACTGCCTCAATTCGGTGTGGCATGGAGGTGATCAGTTTGTGGCACTGCTGAGGTGGTATACAAGCCCAGGTTTCTTTGACAGTGGCCTTCAGCTCATCTGCATTTTTTGGTCTCTTGTTTCTCATTTTCCTCTTGACATAGATTCTCTATTGGGTTCAGGTATGGTGAGTTTGCTGGCCAGTCAAGCACACCAACACCATGGTCATTTAACCAACTTTTGGTGCTTTTGGCAGTGTGGGCAGGTGCCAAATCCTGCTGGAAAATGAAATCAGCATCTTCGAAAAGCTGGTCAGCAGAAGGAAGCATGAAGTGCTCCAAAATTTCTTGGTAAACGGGTGCAGTGACTTTGGTTTTCAAAAAACACAATGGACCAACACCAGCAGATGACATTGCACCCCAATTCATCACAGACTGTGGAAACTTAACACTGGACTTCAAGCAACTCGGGCTATGAGCTTCTCCACCCTTCCTACAGACTCTAGGACCTTGGTTTCCAAATGAAATACAAAACTTGCTCTCATCTGAAAAGAGGACTTTGGACCAGTTCTTTTTCTCCTTAGCCCAGGTAAGACGCCTCTGACGTTTTCTGTGGTTCAGGAGTGGCTTAAGTAGAGGAATACGACAACTATAGCCAAATTCCTTGGCACATCTGTGTGTGGTGCCTCTTGATGCCTTGACCCCAGCCTCAGTCCATTACTTGTGAAGTTCACTCAAATTCTTGAATGGATTTTGCTTGACAATCCTCATAAGGCTGCAATTCTCTCAGTTGGTTCTGCATCTTTTTCTTCCACACTTTTTCCTTCCACCCAACTTTCTGTTAACATGCTTGGATACAGCACTCTGTGAACAGCCAGCTTTTTTGGCAATGAATGTTTGTGGCTTACCCTCCTTGTGAAGGGTGTCAATGATTGTCTTCCGGACAACTGTGAGATCAGCAGTCTTCCCCATGATTGTGTAGCCTAGTGAACCAAACTGAGAAACCATTTTTGAAGGCTCAGGAAACCTTTGCAGGTGTTTTGAGTTGATTAGCTGATTGGCATGTCGCCATATTCTAATTTGTTGAGAGAATTGGTGGGTTTTTGTTAAATGTGAGCCAAAATCATCACAATTAAAAGAAACAAAGACTAAAACTACTTCAGTCTGTGTGCATTGAATTTATTTAATACACGGGTTTCACAATTTGAGTTGAATTACTGAAATAAATGAACTTTTCCACGACATTCTAATTTATTGAGATGCACCTGTAAAAGACCAAAAATGAATAAAAATAATTAAAAAATTTTTAAAAAATAAAAAAGTTATGGGAACAATGTATGTTATTAGAATGCAGGATTCAGTTAGGTGGGTAGTCTTGCTGTGCCACAGCTAAAAATAGCAAGAAACAACTGATTTATTTATAGCTTATCATCAATTATTAATAAACACACAATCAAATGATTAAAACATTGTACCATATCCTAATGTGAATATGCGAGGTAAAGCTGAAAGCAGTGCTGTTTATTAAAAATAGAAACAAAAAAATCTAAGATGTAATCCAAAGAGCAAGTTAGAGAAAACAAGCATAAAGGTCAAAACAAAATAAAGCAGTCTGCGATCTATGCTATCAATCTATTCAATCAAATTCAAAACACAAGTCAAAAAACACGTAGGTTACAAAATATTCAATTAAATTCAATTCAAATTTTATTTGTATAGCTCTTTTAACAATGGACATTGTTTCAAAGCAGATTTACAGAACATAAGAAACTGTTTGGGAAATCGGACCATGCTGCCATCTTCCTCATGGCTAGGTATAAACCATATACGGTTTAGCGGGAGGTCACGCACTGGACGGACCAATCAGTGACGTTCTACTAGACGCTCTGGATGACGCAGACTGGGACATGTTTAGACACAGCTCTGATGAAGTCAACTTGTTTAAGGAAGCAGTTGTGGGATTTATCGCGAAATTAGCAGATGACACAATACACAAAGCTATCATCAGAAAATTTCCCAATCAGAAGCCGTGGGTGGATAAAACCATGAAATCCCGCTCTGAAATCCCGCTCCGCCGTGTACAACTCAGGGCTTGCCAGTGGAAACATGGATGAGTATAAGGCTGCCAGTGTGCGCAGAGTGGTGAAGGAGGCGAAGCGGCACTACGGAAAGAAACTAGAGTCACAATTTCATGAAAGTGGCTCTATGAGTCTGTGGCAGGGACTAAGAATAATAACGGACTACAGAACACCATCTTCCAGAATGGTGAATGTGGACGCTTGTGTGTGTGTGTGTGTGTGTGTGTGTGTGTGTGTGTGTGTTTGTATGTCCATGTTCCTCAGTTTAGTTCAGTTCTCTGTTGAGACACCTGATTGACTAAGGGAAGATGCTGTTCAGCAGTCTGGATGTGTGGGCCCAAATGCTACGGTACCTCTTTCCAGACGGCAGGAGGGTGAAGAGTGTGTGTGAGGGGTGTGTGGGGTCATCCACAATGCTGTTGGCTTTGCGGATGCAGTGTATGGAGTAAATGTCCATAATAGAGGGAAGAGAGATCTCAGCTGTCCTCACTATCCGCTGCAGGGTCTTGCGATCCGAGATGGTGCAATTCCCGAACCAGGCAGTGATGCAGCTGCTCAGGATGTTCTTGATGGTCCCTCTGTAGAAAGTGGTCAGGATGAGAGGTGGAAGATGAGCCTTCCTCAGCCTTTGCAGGAAGTAGAGATGCTGCTGGGCTTTCTTGGTGATGGATCTGGTGTTGAGCGACCAGGTGAGGTCCTCCGCCAGGTAAACACAGAGGAATTTGGTGCTCTTGACAATCTCCACATGGGACCCATTGATGTTCAGTAGAGAATGGTCACTCTGTGCTCTCCTGAAGTCAACAACCATCTCTTTCATTTTCTCCATGTTCAAAGACAGAATGTTGGCTTTACACCAGGTTAGCCTCTGCACCTCCTCTCTGTATGCTGACTCGTCGTTCTTGCTGATGAGACCCACCACATTCGTGTCATCTGCAAACTTAATGATGTGGTTGGAGCTGTGCATTGCTGCATAGTCGTGAGTCAGCAGGGCGAACAGCAGTGGACTGAGCACCCAGCCCTGAGGAGCTCCAGTGTTCAGTGTGGTGGTGCTGGAGGTGCTGTTCCCGATCTGTATTGACAGAGGTCTCCCAGTCAGGAAGTCCAGGATCCAGTTGCAGAGGGAGGTGTTGATGCCCAGCAGGCTCAGCTTCTCAGTTAGGTGCTGAGGGATGATTGTGTTGAATGCTGAATTGAAGTCGATGAACAGCATTTGTACATAAGTGTCCTTATTTTCCAGGTGTGTGAGGGACAGATGATGAGTTGTGCTGATGGCATCGTCTGTGGAGCGATTTGGATGATACGCAAACTGCATGGGGTCTAGTGATGGTGGCAGCAGGTCCTTGATTTGCCTCATAACGAGCCTCTCAAAGCACTTCAGCTGGCTTGTAGTTGGTGATGGACTGGTTGCCTTGCCACATGCACTGAGTGTCACCGCTGCTCTGGAAGTGGCCGTGAATTCTCTGGGAGTGTGTACGCTTTGCCTCCCTGATGGTTCAAGACAGTTTAGCCCATGTTGTTCTTAGGGCATCCTTGTCTCCAACTCTGAAAGCAGAGTCCCTGGATTTTAGCAGCGCATGCACTTTTGCGGTCATCCACAGCTTCTGGTTAGAGGTGGTGATGGATTTGGAGATGGTCACGTCATCGATGCACTTGCTGATGTAGCTGATCATTGATGATGTATATTCCTTCAGATCTGTGGTATTGGTGTTGGTTGCAGCCTCCCTGAACATGTCCCAGTCAGTGCACTCAAAACAGTCCTGAAGAGCAGAGATGGCTCCTTCTGGCCAGGTTTTAACCAGTTTTAGAACCGGTTTAGAGCATCTGATGAGTGGTCTGTATGCTGGAATCAACATAACAGAGATGTGGTCTGAGTAGCCGAGGTGTTTGTTTCCAAGATGGTGGCGCGGCAATAGCATGCAGCGGCCACTCCGGATCCAGAATGGTGCTATTGTCCTCATATAGCCCGACTACCACAGCATATGGACAATAAGACACAAACTTGTTTTTTTTTTTTTTTTTTTTTTTTAAACTTTAAACTTTTTTAAACATAATACGTAAACTGGGAAAAATAAGAGCTAAGAGGTAAGTCTTCAGTTGCCGTTTGAAGACGGTTAAAGACTAACCGTACGGATACCTAGGGGAAGTTCGTTCCACCACCTCAGTGCCAGAACAGAGAAGAGTCTAGATGTATACCTACCTTTTTCCCTGAGAGATGGTGGGACCAGTCGAGCAGTGCTAGTGGATCTGAGTGAGCAAGGTGCAGTGCAAGGAGTGATGAGAGCTTTGAGGTAAGATGGCGCTGGTCCATTCTTGGCTTTGTAGGCAAGCATTAGTGTTTTGAATCTGATGCGTGCAGCTACCAGAAGCCAGTGGAGGGAACGCAGCAGTGGGGTGGTGTGGGAGAACTTAGACAGGTTGAAAACAAGTCATGCAGCTGCATTTTGGATCATTTGCAGTGGCGAATTGCGTTCTGAGGTAGACCTGCCAGAAGAAAGTTGCAGTAGACCAATCTCGAGATGACCAGAGATTGAACAAGCACCTGAGTAGCCTGGGTGGATAGAAATGGCCGAATCCTTCTGATGTTGTACAGAAGAAACCGACATGAGCGTGTCACATTCATGCATGGGAGGAAAAGGATAGTTGATTGTCCATGGTTACCACAAGGTTGCAAGCAGTGGCTGAAGGGGAAATCAAGGAGTTGCTCAGAGATATTGCAAGGTTTTGGCTGGGGATGGTTCACCTGGGATGATCAGCAGCTCAGTTTTGCTGGGATTGAGTTTCAGCTGATGAGCAGTCATCCAAGATGAAATGCCCGCCAGACACGCTGAGATCCCAGCAGAAGCCGTGGTATCTGAGGGAGGGAAGGAGAAGATAAGTTGGGTGTCATCAGCATAGCAGTGGTATGAAAATCCATGTGAGGATATAACTTTGCCAAGAGAGTGAGTATAGAGGGAAAAAAGGAGAGGACCAAGTACTGAGCCTTGCAGGACACCAGTAGAGAGTCTGCATGGAGCAGATGTCAATCCCTTCCATGTTACCTGATATGAGCGACCATCCAGGTAGGAAGCAAACCGTTCCCATGCTGTTCCACAAATTTCAAGACTCCTGAGGGTGGACAAGAGAGTCTTGTAATTTACTGTGTCAAATGCTGCAGACAGGTCGAGGAGGATGATCTAGCAGCATGTAGTTTTTCAGTGACTGCCAAAAGGGCAGTCTCTGTGGAATGTGCTGCTTTGAAGCCAGACTGGAGGTCATGGAGGTTATTCTGCATGAGATAGTCAGACAGCTGATTACAAACAACGTGTTCAAGAATTTTTGAAAGGAATGAGAGAAGTGACACCGGTCTGTAGTTGCTGATGTCTGAGGGATCCAGAGCAGGTTTCTTCAGGATGGGGATGACCCTGGCTTTCTTAAAGGCAGCTGGAACATGACCAGACGTTAAGAATCCATTGATGACTGTGGTGATGAAGGGTAGATACATAGATAGATAGATAGATGAAGATAGATAGATGGTAGATAGATAGTTTATTGTCCCTTAACTGGAAATTTGTTTTCACAGACTGTCATACAGTACACGCACCTGGCAAAAACATATGCACACAAAAACAACAATACAAAAACACAAAAAAGTGAATGTTCAACTTTGTAACCTGTTAAGGATTGAAATTGCAGATGGTACAAAGCTCTTTCTGAAGCGAGCCCTTCTCCAGGAGGTCAGGTGAGATGGTCTGGAGCATAGCTGAAGGGATTGGATCCAGTGGGCAGGTGGTAGGATTGCAGGACCGAGTAATTTGCAAAACCTCTTCTGATGCTACAGTTGAGAGCTGCGTCAGTGAAGGAGTAGCAGAGTGCTGACTGTGTGATGTAGGTGAAGTTGGGAGAGATGTGAAGGTCTGGCAGATCCTCCCAATCTTCTCTGTGTAAAAAGTGGCAAAATCTTTAGCGGTCAGGGAGGATGGAGAAGGTGGAGCCGGAGGGTTGAGTAGTGACGAGAAGATGTTGTGGAGCTTTCGGGGATCTTGAGCAGAAGTTTCAAGCTTTTCCTTATTGAAGGAGGTCTGGGAAGAAGTCCAAGGAGAATTTGGACAGGAGTGTGTGATAAGAGATGAGGTCTGTGTCAAGTTTAGATTTCTTCCACTTCCTTGCTGCTTTATCATATTTCTCTCCGATTGTTGCAAAGCACATCTGACAACCAAGGAGCAGTAGAAGAATTCTTCTTGCGTATAGTGGACAAAGGGCAGAGAAGGTCCATGGTTCAGGAAAGGGAGGAGAGCAAAGTGTCAGTAGCTGAGTCCAGGGGAAGGGAGGAGAAGGATTCATGGTCAGGAAGAGATGAAAGAGTGCAGGAAGCTACAGAAGAAGGTTTCGACGGGTGAGAGAGAGGTACTGGGAGTTACATTTAGGCAGAACAGGGAGAGTGATAGTGAAGGATACCAGGTGATGATCGGAGATATAAAGTGGGGTAGCAGTCATGTCTGTAGCTGGAGAAGGATGAGTGAAGACTAGATCCAGGACGTTTCCTTCCTTGTGTGTGGGAGGGCAGCTGTTGAAGGACAAGGAGAATGAATTCAGAAGAGCCAGAAGGCCAGAAGAGTGAAGCTTGTCAGATGGGAGGTTGAAATCTCTAAGAACTGTCAGAGGGGTGCCGTCAGAAGGGAAGACACTAAGGAGTGTGTCCATTTCATCCAAGAAGTTAATTAGGGGACCAGGGGGGCAGTAGATGACAATGATGAAGAGGTTGATTGGAGAGGTAACTGAAACTGCATGGAATTCAAAAGAAGAGATGGTTAGATGAGACAAGGGGAGAGGTGAGAAACACCATCTCTGTGACAACAGCAGACCAGTACCACCACCCCTGCCTGATTCTCGTGGTGAGTGAGAGAAAGTATAGGCAGAGGATAGAGCAGCCAGTGTAGCAGTGTTCTGTGGTGATATCCAGGTCTCAGTTAGTGCAGGAAAATCAAAGGAATAGTGAGAGGCTAAAGCTGAGATGAAGTCAGCCTTCCTTACAGCAGACTGGCAGTTCCAGAGCCCACCTACCACCACTGTCTGAGACTGAGACAACAGGGGAGGGTAGATGAGGTTGCTGGAAACATGACCTCTGCTTCGTGGATGAGAATGTCTGCATCTGTAAGAGGTAACAACAGAAATCGGTTTGAGGCACATGCCTGTGGTCTTGTTAAAGTATGAAAAGTGAGATTAAGGATGCAAGAGAACAAGAAAAGATGACAATATACTTTCTATTTAAGTGAGTAACAGGTATTGACAAGGCAAACTGCACAAGTGTCTGTAGCGGAGAACCTTCAATATAAATTAGTTAGCCCTGCCCACAATTCACACCTTAAGGGAGACCGAAACTATTCTTGATTAATCACCTGAGACAACTAAGAAGCAAAGATCAACAAGCTATACAATAACAGTTCAAATAACTACTCTAGAACCAACCACATTAAACAAATAGTACACAAACATCAGAATCCTACCTTACCAGAAGGGAACAGATTCAAATGAAGAGTTAAAGCACACAGGAGACACAGAGGAGGATGAAGAAGGAGGAGGAGACGGGGACGGACGCCCAGCGAGATTAAGGGCATAAGGTTCCGGCTTCGGCGGAGAGACCTTTCTCTCCTTCTCTAGTGTCTAACCTAGTGTACAACTCATCATATACCTTCTGCTTGGCCTTAGACACCTCCCTCTTCACTCTGCGCTGTAACTCCTTGTATTCCTGTCTATTCTCTCCAGTCCTGTCCATGTCCCACTTCTTCTTGGCTAAGCTCTTCCTCTGGACACTATCCTGAACTTCCTCATTCCACCACCAAGTCTCCTTATCTTCTTTCCTCCTTCCAGATGACACACCCAGCACATTTCTCCCTGTCTCCCTGATTACTTCTACTGTAGTTTCCCAGTCATCTGGCAGCACTACCTGACCACCCAGAGCCTGCCTCAACTTCTGTCTAAATTCCTCACAACATTCCTCCTTTTTCAGCTTCCACCACTTGGTTTTCTTCTCTATCTTTGACCTCCTCTTCTTACAGACCATCAAAGTCATCCTACACACCACCATCCTATGCTGTCTGGCTACACTCTCTCCCACTACCACTTTACAGTCACTAATCTCTTTCAGATTGCCTCTTCTACATAGGATGTAGTCTACCTGTGTTCTCCTACCTCCACTCTTGTAAGTCACTCTATGCTCCTCCCTCTTCTGAAAATAAGTGTTAACCACAGCCATGTCCATCCTCTTAGCAAAGTCCACTACCATCTGTCCTTCTAGGTTCCTTTCCTTAACTCCAAACTTGCCCATCATCTCCTCATCACCTGTGTTCCCCTCACCAACATGTCCATTAAAATCCGCTCCTATCACCACTCTCTCACCCGTGGGAATACTCTCCATCACCTCATCTAATTCACTCCAGAATCTCTCTTTCTCCTCTAACTCACAACCTACCTGTGGGGCATAACCACTAACAACATTCAACATCACCCCTTCAATTTCTAACTTCAGACTCATCACCCTGTCTGACACTCTCTTTACCTCCAGAACATTCCTCACAAACTCCTCCTTCAGGACCACACCTACCCCATTTCTCTTACTATCCACACCATAATAAAACAGCTTGAATCCTGCTCCTATACTATGAGCCTTGCTACCCTTCCACCTGGTCTCCTGTACACACAGTATATCCACGTTCCTTCTCTCCATCATATCAGCCAGCTCTCTACCTTTCCCTGTTATAGTACCAACATTCAATTCAATTCAATTCAATTCAGTTTTATTTGTATAGCGCTTTTAACAAAGAGCATTGTCTCAAAGCAGCTTTACAGAACATAGGAAACAATAAACATACAAACAAACAGTCCTAGAAGTTAGACAAAATTTTCCCTAGTGAGCGAGCCTGAGGTGACTCAGGCGACTGTGGCAAGGAAAAACTCCCTTAGATGGTACTAGGAAGAAACCTTGAGAGGAACCAGACTCAAAAGGGAACCCATCCTCATCTGGGCGACACACGGAGAGTGTGATATGAACAATGTCCTTTCTGCATTAGTTGTGTGGTGCAGATACAGCATGTGTTATGTGTAAAATGTCCACATAGGGTTGGCAGTGCTGCTTTGATTACTCCAGTCCTCAGAAAGCAGAACCCGGCTGGAGCTGGTCCATCTCTGGATGCCACCGGAGCTGGCACAATCTCTGTGTGACTCGGGGATGGGTAGAAAAAGGGAAACAAATGGAAAGGGATTAGCGTAGCTGCTATTTATAATATTAGGAGGCACTAGATGATGATGTGCATTTAATCGGATGTATTGGAGTACAAGGTTATGGGATTTATTAGGTGTATGCCTGGCTAAAGAGATATGTCTTTAGTCTACGTTTGAACTGGGAGACTGTGTCTGAGCCCCGAACACTGTCAGGAAGACTGTTCCAAAGTTTAGGAGCTAAATACGAAAAGGCTCTACCCCCTTTTGTAGACTTTGATATTCTGGGAAATACCAGAAGTCCGGAGTTTCGAGATCTTAAGGAGCGTGATGGATTGTAATGTGTTAGAAGACTGGCTAGATACGTGGGAGCTGAACCATTCAGAGTCTTGTATGTAAGTAGTGCTAGTTTATAATCAATTCTAAACTTAACAGGTAGCCAGTGCAGGGATGATAATATTGGGGTTATATGGTCATACTTTCTTGACCTGGTAAGGACCCTAGCAGCTGCATTCTGGACTAACTGTAGCTTGTTTATTGAAGATGCAGAACAACCACCAAATAACGCATTACAATAGTCCAGTCTGGAGGTCATGAATGCGTGAACTAGCTTTTCTGCATCAGATACAGATAAAATGTTCCTAAGCTTGGCGATATTTCTGAGGTGGAAGAAGGCTATTTTTGTAATATCGGAAATATGTTTTTCAAAGGACAAACTGCTGTCTAATATTACGCCCAGGTCTTTCACTGTAGAGCTGGTAGTAATAGAACATCCTTCTAAGTACAGGTTGAATTTTGAGAGCTTCTGTGTACTGGTTTTTGGACCAATCAGTAATATCTCCGTCTTATCAGGATTTAGTAATAGAAAATTATCAGTCATCCAGTCTTTAATATCTTTAACGCACTCTGTTAATCTAGACAGTTTAGATATTTCATCTGGTTTTGATGAGATATATAACTGTGTATCGTCAGCGTAAAAATGGAAACTAATCCCATGCCTTCTAATGATGTTACCTAAGGGAAGCATGTATATTGAGAAAAGCAGAGGTCCTAAAACTGATCCTTGTGGGACCCCATATTCCACTGGCATTACACTGGACATTTCTCCATTTAAATCTACAAAATGGTATCGATCAGACAGGTAGGATCTAAACCATTTTAATGCCTGTCCCTGAATACCTATGTAATTTTGTAAGCGGTCTACGAGGATGTTATGATCTAAAGTGTCGAATGCAGCACTAAGATCAAGTAAGACTAATATTGAGATGAAGCCTTGGTCCGAAGCTAAAAACAAGTCATTTGTGATCTTAACTAGTGCAGTTTCTGTGCTATGATGGGGCCTGAAACCTGACTGAAATTCTTCAAGGATATTGTTTTCCTGTAAGAAGGAGCATAATTGAGTAGACACAACCTTTTCTAATATTTTAGATATAAAGGGAAGGTTTGAAATCGGTCTGTAATTTAATAAGTCATTAGGGTCTAGTTTAGGTTTCTTAAGAAGAGGCTTAATAACTGCCAGCTTGAAAGGTTTAGGGACGTGACCTAAACATAACGAGGAATTAATAATGTTGAGGAGAGGCTCTCCAGCTGTGTGTATCACTTCTTTTAGTAATCTAGTTGGAATTGGATCTAACAAACATGTTGTTGAATTAGCCGTGGTGATAAGTTTATACAGCTCTTCCTTCCCTATACCTGCAAAGCATTGTAGCTTTGAATGTGGAGCTTTAGGTTGGACTAGATCACCGGATGCTGTCAAAGGTTGAACATCCATTATTTTGTTCCTGATACTATCGATTTTGTCGGTGAAAAAGTTCATAAAGTCCTCACTATTAAACTGTGATGGAGTACTCTCTTCAGATATCTGATGTTTTGTCAATCTAGCCACTGTACTAAATAAGAATCTGGGATTGTTTTGGTTTATTTCTATAAGTTTGCTCAAATGCTCAGCCCTAGCAGCTTTTAGAGCCTGTCTATAGTTAGACATACTGTCTTTATACGCAATTCTAAAGACTTCTAATTTAGTTTTTCTCCATTTTCGCTCTAGGTTACGGGTTGCTCTCTTGAGGGCGTGAGTGTGACTATTATACCATGGTGCAGATGTTTTATCACTGACCCTTTTTAATCGGATGGGAGCAACAGTGTCTAGTGTGCTGGTGAAAATAGTGCCTATGCTGTTAGTTAATTCATCTAAGTCATCTGTATTTAGGGGTTTGGTGAGAAGTTGAGACAGATCCGGTAGATTACTTGTGAATCTGTCTTTAGTGGTCGGGATAATAGTTCTACCGAGTCGATAACGAGGAGAGACATGCCTAATATGTTCTACGGGTAGAGTGTACACTAAGAGGTGATGGTCTGTGATATCATCACTTTGAGGTAGAACAGCTATATCAGTGACATCTGTTCCATGTGATATAACTAAATCTAGTGTATGGTTAAAACGATGAGTTCCTATTCTCAGTCCTACATTCTTACCTTTCCTCTTCTCTCTCTGTCTGTGCACTCTCCTCCCTCCATCCCAGAACCACACGTGGGGACCTAGTGAATGACCTGCAGAGAGCTGGGACCAAAGTAACAAAGGCTACCATCAGTAACACACTACGCCACCAGGGACTCAAATCCTGCAGTGAAAGATGTCTCCCCCTGCTTAAGCCATGTCCGGGCCCATCTGAAGTTTGCTAGAGAGCATTTGGATGATCCAGAAGAGGATTGGGAGAATGTCATATGGTCAGATAAAACCAGAATAGAACTTTTTGGTAAAAACTCAACTTGTCGTGTTTGGAGGAGAAAGAATGCTGAGCTGCATCCAAAGAACACCATACCTACTGTGAAGCATGGGGGTGGAAACATCATGCTTTGGGGCTGTTTTTCTGCAAAGGGACCAGGACGACTGATCCGTGTAAAGGAAAGAATGAATGGGGCCATGTATCGTGAGATTTTGAGTAAAAACCTCCTTCCATCAGCAAGGGCATTGAAGATGCAACGTGGCTGGGTCTTTCAGCATGACAATGATCCCAAACACACCGCCCGGGCAACGAAGGAGTGGCCTTGTAAGAAGCATTTCAAGGTCCTGGAGTGGCCTAGCCAGTCTCCAGATCTCAACCCCATAGAAAATCTTTGGAGGGAGTTGAAAATCCATGTTGCCCAGCAACAGCCCCAAAACATCACTGCTCTAGAGGAAATCTGCATGGAGGAATGGGCCAAACTACCAGCAACAGTGTGTAAAAACCTTGTGGCGACTTACAGAAAACGTTTGACCTCTGTCATTGCCAACAAAGGGTATATAACAAAGTATTGAGATGAACTTTTGTTATTGACCAAATACTTATTTTCCACCATAACTTGCAAATAAATTCTTTAAAAATCAGACAATGTGATTTTCTGGATTTTTTTTTCTCATTCTGTCTCTCATAGTCAAAGTGTACCTATGATGAAAATTACAGGCCTCTCTCATCTTTTTAAGTGGGAGAACTTGCACAACTGGTGGCTGACTAAATACTTTTTTGCCCCACTGTATATAAAATCCAGCCATGGGGGTCACAGTCTAGTGACTTCTGTGCCGGTCCCAAGCCAGGATATATATTATATATATATAAATTTTCAAAACATTCAGAGAGAGATCAATTGTAGGAACACCTGTTTTTTTCCTTATCACACTGACTTGCTTTCACCTCTGGAGGTTGACTCGTCAGTCCCTACGGCAGATTTTATCCAAAAATCTAGCTAAAACCTGCAAACCAGTAACTGAATACCCCATATTCAGTACACCATATTCATATATGCCAACCTTGAACAGCATTGCAAATCCAGGTCCCATAACGTCATATGTCAATTTTGCGTGCTGGATGAAGTAAAGCCTTCAAGGTGTCATGTGCTACATCTCCCTGGATCCTCCTGCCGCTCAATCATGAGGTCCCATCTGGGATGCCAAAAAATTGTTGTGGAAATCTATCTTAATTCATAAAGTAACAGAGGAGTCAAATACCAACAGAAGCAAAACTTTATTCTCTAT
The DNA here is from genome assembly GCA_033459395.1 of Hemibagrus guttatus. Lineage (NCBI taxonomy): Eukaryota > Metazoa > Chordata > Actinopteri > Siluriformes > Bagridae > Hemibagrus > Hemibagrus guttatus. The sequence goes on from JAUCMX010000019.1 coordinate 18,795,463, forward strand.
TTATAACCCTTCTCCTGCCCACACTACCCCCACCCTTTGTTCTCCTCAACTGAAGAAAGCAACCCCAAAATAGGTTTTGTTCTGTGCGTTGACCAATAGAATAAACTCCATGTACCAATCATGTGCTGATCACTTTCTGTACATGAAAGTTCTTCCGTCAGGGTGTGGGGGTCGCAACTGCAGCATAAGCGTAAAAATAAGTTCCTTTATCTCCAACAGACAGACCATATCTCACTCTACTTTTGCTGATCCAAGCAATTAATAAAAACATAACAAAGGACATTTAAGAGAACATATACATAATGAAAATTTTCTACCACACCATCACCATAACGCCAGGTACAGAAGAGTATAATCGACTTTTTTCTCTTTCAGTCATGCCTTCACCTGATCAAATGCCTTCTGTTCCTTTATCAATGCTGCTGAAAAGTCATTAAAGAATAAAATACCCCTGTGATTTATTGCCTTGATTTCTCCTATGTGTCGTTCTGCCTCAATAACACATTGTTTAGCCATGAAGTTGTGGAACTTTAATATCACAGATCTGGGACTTTGATTCAGACCTGGTTTCGGTGCTAACGAACAATGCATCCGATCCAACCTGTTGCACCCAACTTTAGTGGTGATTCAAAGATGATCCACAATCCCCTTTTTAAAGAATTTTATTGAGTCCGAGCCCTTAGTCTCTTCTTGTAGTCAGACAACTCAAATGTTGCATTTGTATCCATGGCTTTCCAGGTTGTCACATTTCTCCAAGGCTGCTGTTTATACAACCACGGATGAAGTCAGGGTCTGAACAGCAGCAATCCTCTCTACCACATCACCAATTTGCTGACTCATTGTTTGAAGTTGGACTGTTTGGTCAGGTATTGCCTCCATACTAATTGCGTCCATTGCTTCTGTACTAATTGTAGTGTATATAATACACGTGATATTTTCTGTCATCTTTTCCATTGCCATTAACAAGTTCAGCTCTGCTTCATCGGCTGAGATGCAGGCTTCTATGGTAGTTTGTTCAGCCTCGACCAGCCTGGTTTTTGTCAACTTTTTCGCTTTTCTGGATTTACTAATGGTCAGTTTTGCAAATAATCTTCTAAACTCATTCTCAAAACAGGAATCAGCCCTCCTGATAAGCTAGCAGGCACTTAAAAAGGATAATTAAACAAAAAATTTTTTGGGTTGTATCAATTGCGCCATCTTTCTCCAAAACTGCAAGAGTTGAAGCAAATGCTTTAAAAATAAACCTTTTACACAAGCTTATACATCTTCATACAGAATCTGAAATGATATATAAAAGATACTTAACTGTTATTTTTGTCATGCTGGAGAGATTACAAATTGTTGTGCTTTGTACTTGAACACTGCATGAATGGGAGCAAACACTTTGAAAACAATGTTTATTTATCTATAGGCATGTTACCCTCATCATATTCAATTGTCATTTAAGTAGGTGTTTTAGGACCTAGGATTATTGCTTTCTTAATGTTACACACAAACATTTGATAATAAACCATGGTCTTAGTGCTAATGGAAGTATTTTCATTAGTGAGAAAGATAATTTTTTGATTGAGTCAAATATCTGGTCAAATATGTTTCTTAACTCTTCTTTGTAAAACCTCTGAATTACATTGCCCAGTAATGTTGTAGTTTATCCTCCTATTTGTTCTTATTGTAGCTTTAAGCTGAACTTCCAAATTTTAGTTTGGAGCTAGCATGGCTGTGTCAACATTTTGTGCCAAGATCTCTGTTTCATTTCAGTGTACTCTCTGCTACTGAGCCTGTGCTTCATTTGTGTAGCTGCTTTGTAGAAAAAAAAATTTCTGGCTCATTCTGCTGCCTGATAATGTTTCCACAGTTTCCACTGTTGCCCTATCTGATAAAAAACGGTTAGAGAAAAGACACCTGCCTACATGGTAATTGTAATGGCGAGTGGCCGGATCCATTCTCCGAGCTGGTGATAGGGGGAGAGCAGTAGGCGTAGTCGGGGACAAGCGAAAGGTCGGCAACGTAAAAAGCAATAAACCAAGCTATATAATCCAACAAGGTAAATCCAGAAGCGAAAGTAAATGCACAGTCCGGGGTTGATAATCCAAAAGAGGGGTTGTCAGAGGTAATCCACAAACAGAAATGAAACACAGTCCAGGTCATACACGAAAGACAGTCCAGGGTACCACAATGCAAACGCTCAGTAATTCCCATGAGAAACAATACCTTGCGATGAGCAGGAAGTGCGCATCCATTTTAAAGCCCGCCGTGAACCGGAAGTAACTCAAAGCACGGGCGAGGGCTCCCTCTCGCGGTTGGTTCTCGGGCGGGCCATGACAGTAATACTCATAGTAGTCATACTCATACCATCAATAGACCAACCGGTAACCTCATGCAATAGTGGAAAAAACCTGAATTAGAGGTTTTTAGAATTGCATACAAAGACAGTATGTCCAATTATAAAGAGGCGCTAAAAGCTGCTAGAGCCGAGCACCTGCACAAACCAGAACATAACAAACCAATCCCAGGTTCATATTTAGTACAGTGGCTAGATTAACAAAAAATACATAAACAGATTTCTAAAAAGAGTATTCTATCACAGTTTAGTAGTGAGGACTTGAAGGTATTTAAGGTAAAATCTGAAGGTATTAGGGAACAAAACTGTAGCTGTTCAACCTTTGACAGCATGCCAACCTTTGACAGCATGCCACAAATAGAACTACAATACTTTACACAATCAGAATCAGAATAAGAATCAGAAAGAGCTTTATTGCCAAGTACGTTTGTGCATACAAGGAATTTGTTTTAGTGTCACAAGCTCCAGTGCACAGAGATAACAATAACAATACAAACAACAACAAAAAATGAGAAATAAAAATACACATATTTAAATAGGAAAATAAAGTAATTTGTATATATAGAATAGAATAGAATGAGTTTAGATGTAGGGATGTGGGGATGGTAACAAATAAATATGAGGTTATTGCACATCTTTTTATTGCCCGATGTTGGGAACATTCAACTGTTCAAAAGGTAGATTGCTTGGGGGAAGAAACTGTTCTTGTGCCTGGCTGTCCTGGTAGTTGCTGCTCTGTAGCATCAGCTAAAGTTGATTTTGCAGATGGCAAAAGTTCAAAAAGAAGATGTCCTGGATGTGAGGGGTCCAGAGTGATTTTCAGAGCCCTTTTCCTCACTCTGGATGTATACAGTTCTTGAAGGGTGGGCAGAGGACTACCAATAATCTTTTCAGCAGTCTGAACCGTTCTCTGTAGTCCTCTGATGTCTGATTTTGTATCTGAGCCAAACCAAACAGTTATAGACCTGCACAGAACAGACTCAATGATGGCTGAGTAGAACTGTGTTAGCAGTTCCTGTGGCAGGTTGAACTTCCTCAGCTGCCGAAGGAAGTACAATCTTTGTTGGGCCTTTTTGATAATGGAGTCTATATGAGTGTCCCACTTCAGGTCCTGAGAGATGGTAGTGCCCAGGAACCTGAATGACTCCACTGTTGGTACAGTGCTGTTCATGATGGTGAGTTGGGGGAGTGCAGGGGTGTTCCTCCTGAAGTCCACTATCATCTGTCTGTCAGGAAGTCCATGATCCAACTGCACGTGCCTGACTCCAGGTGCAGTTGGATCACGGACTTCCTGACAGACAGACGGCAGTTCGTGAGGCTGGGAACGCATGTCTCTGACCTCCAGCACATCAGCACTGGATCCCCCCAAGGCTGTGTCCTTTCTCCTCTGCTATTCTCCCTTTACACCAACGGCTGCACATCTGGTCACCAGTCTGTCAAACGTCTGAAGTTTGCTGATGACACCACCCTCATCGGCCTCATCTCTGATGGGAACGAGTCAGCCTACAGGGGTGAGATTGATCGTCTGGTGTCATGGTGCAGCACGAACAACCTGGAGCTCAACTCCTTAAAGACAGTGGAGATGACAGTGGACTTCAGGAAGGACCCAGCCCCTCGCCCCCCTGTCATCCTCTGTGACTCCCCGGTGTCATCTGCTGAGTCCTTCTGTTTCCTAGGCACCACCATCACCAAGGAGCTCAAGTGGGCGCAGAACATCAGCTCCCTCACCAAGAAGGCTCAGCAGAGGATGTATTTCCTGCGGCAGCTGAAGAAGTTTCTCCTCCCTGTAAAGATGCTGGTTAACTTCTACACTGCCATCATTGAATCTGTCCTCACATCCTCCATCACAGTCTGGTTTGCTGCAGCTACAGCCAGGGGCAAGGCCAAACTGCAGCGTGTCATCCACTCAGCTGAGAAGGTGATTGGCTGCAGTCTCCCATCTCTTCAAGAGCTGTACGTCTCCAGGTCCCGGAGACGTGCAGCCAAGATCGCAGCTGACCCCTCTCATCCCGGTAATGAACTCTTTCGGTCCCTCCCCTCTGGAAAGAGGCTTCGGTCCATCAGGACCAGGACCTCACGCCACAAAAACAGTTTCTTCCCCACTGCAGTCAGCCTGCTGAACAGTGCCCCACTTACCCCCAGATGACCCCATCCCCCCCCAAGAACTTACAGACAACCATGACACTTTCACATTCTAAATTGCACTACATCTTTTGCAAACTCAACTTCTGTACACAATATTTATTTCATTATCGATTGTACATACTGGATATACTTATTTGGTCAGTCACTCTCACTCAACGTCAAACGTCTGTGTACATATTTATTATCATTCTCATTTGTGTACATATGTTATCTGTATATATGTTTGGACAGTCTCCTTCAATTTCACTTACACTTACATTGTAAATCGCAACTTTTATTTAATTTATTATAGTTTATTTTATTATGTTAAAATTTTATCTGTTTATATGTTTTGCACCTGACACCAAGACAAATTCCTAGTACTGTAAAGTGCTCTTCGCAAACCCTTTGCTGTACCTGGCAATAAAAACTTTTCTGATTCTGATTCTGATTCTGATTCATCTCCACTGTTTTGAGCGTGTTGAGCTCCAGGTTGTTAAGACTACACCAGGCAGACAGCTGCTCAACCTCCTGTCTGTACGCAGACTCATCACCGTCCTGGGCGAGGCCTATGACTGTAGTGTTGTCCGCAAACTTCAGGAGCTTGACAGATGGATCAGTAGAGGTGCAGTCATTGGTGTAAAGGGAGAAGAGCACTGGGGAGGGGACGCAACCCTGGGGCGCGCCAGTGCTGGTGGTGCGGCTGTTTGGCGTGAAAACAACAAGTATAAGACAGGAAGAGCTATACAAGCTTACCACTACAGCTAAATCAACAAAATGTATTTTAGATCCCATTCCAACTAAATTACTGAAAGAAGTGTTAAATACAGCTAGAGAGCCTCTTCTCAATATTATTAACTCTTCGTAAATTTTAGGTCACATCCCTAAACCCCTCAAGTTGGAGGTTATTAAGCTTCTTATTAAGAAACGTAAACTAACAAATGATCTAATTACAGATCAATTTCAAACATTCCATTTATGTCTAAAATATTAGAAAAAATTGTGTCTGCTCAATTATGCTCTTTCATAGACAAGAAAAATTTCATTGAAAATTTTCAGTCAGGTTTCAGGCCCCATCATAGCACAAAAACTGCACGAGTGAAAATCAAAAATGACATGTTTTTAGCTTCGGACTAAGACTGCATAACACTATTAGTTTTACTTGATCTTAGTGCTGCATATGGTATTCAGGGACAGGGGTTAAAATGGTTTAGATCCTACAAGGCTGTTCATTAAATAGTTAATGAAATAGAAAATTATCCAGTTTAATGCCAGTGAAATATGAGGTCCCACAAGGATCAGTTTTAGGACCTCTGCTTTTTTCAATATATGTTTCCCTTGGGAAACATTAGAAGCATGGTATTAGTTTCCACTGTTATGCCGATGATACCCAGTTATATATCTCATCAAAACCAGATGAAATATCTAAATTGTTTAGGTTAACTGCAAGTGGTAAAGATTATTTACATGAAAGATTACATGGCCTATAATTTTCTATTATTAAATTCTGATAAGACAGAGATATACTTATCGGTACAAAAAATCTGTACACAGAAGCTATTGCAATTCAACTTGTATTTAGAACGATGTACTGTTACCACTAGTAGCTCAACAGGGAAAGACCTGGGCGTAATATTAGACAGCAACTTATCCTTTGAAAATCATATTTCCAATATTACTAAAACATCCTTCTTCCACCTTAGAAATATTGCCAAGCTAAGAAACAACTTATATGTATCTAATGCAGAGAAGCTAGTTCATGATTTCATAACCTCCAGACTGGACTATTGTAATGCATTACTAAGTGGTTTTCCTGCATTTTCAGTAAACAAGCTAAAGTTAGTCTAAAATGCACACGTCTGAATTTCTATTAGGTCGAGAAAATATTATCTTATAACCCCAATTTTATCATCCTTAAACTGGCTACCTGCTATGTTTTGTATCGATTACAAAATATTGCTACTTACTTACAAGGCTCTAACTGGTTTAGCTCCCATATATCTAACCAGTCTTCTAATGTGCTAGAATCCGTCAGGCTCTTTGAGATCACAAAGCCCTTTTGTTAGTACCCAGTATAGTAAAATCCATTAAAGGCAGAAGAGCATTTTCACATTTAGCTAATAATTTTGGAATAGACTTCCTTTCAAAGACATAACTTTTTAGCCTGGCATACACATAGTACATATCATAAGCTTGTGCTCCAGTACATCTGATCAAATGCACATTATCATCATGTGTTTGCTAATATTATAAACAGCAGCTACTACACTACAGCTAATGCCTCTTCACTTGCTTCTCTTTTCTACCTTGGAGAAAATTCTCTATACTTAGAGATGCCAGCTCCAGTTGGATTCTGCCTCATCAAAATTTTTAGACCCTCAAAGACTAGATGCCAACTCTGTGATGACTTTGATGATAATAATCTCTTAATTATTACAGAAAATAATTTTCTACATATGTTGTATCTCCTTCATTGAACATTTGAAGGCTTTGGCATGGAGGAGTTAGTGTTGCATCTACAGTGGGGCAAAAAAGTATTTAGTCAAGCACCAATTGTGCAAGTTCTCCCACTTAAAAAGATGAGAGAGGCCTGTAATTTTCATCATAGGTACACTTCAACTATGAGAGACAGAATGAGAAAAAAAAATCCAGAAAATCACATTGTCTGATTTTTAAAGAATTTATTTGCAAGCTATGGTGGAAAATAAGTATTTGGTCAATAACAAAAGTTCATCTCAATACTTTGTTATATACCCTTTGTTGGCAATGACAGAGGTCAAACGTTTTCTGTAAGTCGCCACAAGGTTTTTACACACTGTTGCTGGTAGTTTGGCCCATTCCTCCATGCAGATCTCCTCTAGAGCAGTGATGTTTTGGGGCTGTCACTGGGCAACACGGATTTTCAACTCCCTCCAAAGATTTTCTATGGGGTTGAGATCTGGAGACTGTCTAGGCCACTCCAGGACCTTGAAATGCTTCTTATGAAGCCACTCCTTTGTTGCCCAGGCGGTGTGTTTGGGATCATTGTCATGCTGAAAGACCCAGCCACGTTTCATTTTCAATGTCCTTGCTGATGGAAGGAGGTTTTTACTCAAAATCTCATGATACATGGCCCCATTCATTCTTTCCTTTACACGAATCAGTCGTCCTGGTCCCTTTGTTGAAAAACAGCCCCAAAGCATGATGTTTCCACCCCCATGCTTCACAGTAGGTATGGTGTTCTTTGGATGCAACTCAGCATTCTTTCTCCTCCAAACACGACAAGTTGAGTTTTTACCAAAAAGTTCTATTTTGGTTTCATCTGACCATATGACATTCTCCCAATCCTCTTCTGGATCATCCAAATGTTCTCTAGCAAACTTCAGATAGGCCCGGACATGTACTGGCTTAAGCAGGGGGACACGTCTGGCACTGCAGGATTTGAGTCCCTGGTGGCGTAGTGTGTTACTGATGGTAGCCTTTGTCACTTTGGTTCCAGCTCTCTGCAGGTCATTCACTAGGTCCCCCCGTGTGGTTCTGGGATTTTTGCTCACCGTTCTTGTGATCATTTTGACCCCACGGGGTGAGATCTTGCGTGGAGCCCCAGATCGAGGGAGATTATCAGTGGTCTTGTATGTCTTCCATTTTCTAATAATTGCTCCCACAGTTGATTTCTTCACACCAAGCTGCTTACCTATTACAGATTCAGTCTTCCCAGCCTGGTGCAGGTCTACAATTTTGTTTCTGGTGTCCTTTGACAGCTCTTTGGTCTTGGCCATAGTGGAGTTTGGAGTCTGACTGTTTGAGGTTGTGGACAGGTGTCTTTTATACTGATAACGAGTTCAAACAGGTGCCATTAATACAGGTAACGATTGGAGGACAGAGGAGCCTCTTAAAGAAGAAGTTACAGGTCTGTGAGAGCCATAAATCTTGCTTTTTTGTAGGTGACCAAATACTTATTTTCCACCATAATTTGCAAATAAATTCTTTAAAAATCAGACAATGTGATTTTCTGGATTTTTTTTCTCATTCTGTCTCTCATAGTTGAAGTGTACCTATGATGAAAATTACAGGCCTCTCTCATCTTTTTAAGTGGGAGAACTTGCACAATTGGTAGCTGACTAAATACTTTTTTGCCCCACTGTATAATGAATTCAGATGTGATGCTAATTTATGATTTGCTCAGGAGCTCCTTGTTGCACAACTCCAAATGACTGTATACGACTGTAGAAAGAACATTATTTAAAATCACACGCTCCGGTGCTAATGATAATTTATAATCAGACTCTTTGGTGTCACTCAAATGAGCATGAGGTTCCCTTTTACTTCTGGTTCCTCTCAAGGTTTCTACAATGCCACCAGTCACTTCCCCTCCCATCCACCAGAGCGAACCCTACCTGAAGTTCTGATAATTTCTGGGTCAAGGTTGATTTCCGGGTCAAGAGTTATTTCCTGGTTTGTAGATCTTGTCGGAACTCAGAGCCCCCTCTGAGTGGACATATCGCAGGATGAATGTTGAGTTGTATCAATTTCCCCTTAACTTCCCATTATCAATTAACTCAGTAAACTTATCAAAATGAAACTACCAAACTTAGCCAAAATAACGAGCGGTCAATCAGCCGATGGGGACGAACAAATTTATTCAGCAAGACACACCTGTCAGATGTACATTACTGAATAGAGCAGCTGGTCTGAAGACCTTTGAAAAATTCCCTACCATTTATACATCCAATTCAATTTTAACATTTCATCCCCTTCAATCGAGCCCCTCCTTACACAATTTGCATACAGACTTATCTGTGACCTTTTATGGCTATCTCTTCAGCTCTTCAGAACGTCTCAACCTCTTTCCTAGAACCTTTGTTCTTTCTTTTTCTTATTTTGATTCTTTGAACATGATGTTCTCTTCACCTCCTTGTGACTTCTGACATAGTATTGACCTTGAACACGATGTTCTAGACGTTTGCAAGTCTGGGTAACTGCACATTGCAAAGTCAGCATCATGACACCTAACTCATTGCAAAGCACGCGTTGCGGTTACATGTTCTCACACCTCAGCTATTTATGTTTCTTATTCACTATCTGTTCAAATGTCCCTGTGACCACACTGTCTCGTCTATTTCCTCCTTTGTCTAGTTTTTATCTCTGTTTTTCTTCAATCTCGGTGCAAATCTTGGGCTCCAAGCCTTTAAGCATTTCATAACCTGCATTTTAAGATTAAATAGTCACAGGATATGCACCTTGCTCATCCAATTTCCCATTAGCTCAATCGCCGGTCAGACAACCCAATGATCCCATTGGGCAGGCCGACTGACCAACCTGCAATCTCCAATGCTTCTCTTTTCCCTCTTTCCAACCTCAGTGTGGTTATTACACTAGCATGCCAATACTTCTATAGTTATGCTTGATTATCATATTTTTGCCTCAAGCAAAGCCTGCTCTTAAGTTATAATTGAATACTGTAAGGATATAGTTGAATACTGTAAGATTAATATACTTGAATACTGTAAGAATATACTATTTTAAGCAGAGTATTGTTATGTTAAAAGTAAGCATAAAATTAACCTTAAACTTTCTCCGACAACCTTTTAAGGCATGCTCATGCTAACTTCAGTGTGAAGTATTGTTAGTTCTGTTACTTTTCAAGCCATTATTCTATCTCTATTGCTTTTCATTCCGCTGTGCATGACCATTGCTTTTTTTCCCCTGGATTTCTTGTTGTTTGTGTTGTGATTTTATGTCTTTGCCACAAAATCACAAAAGCCTTTACTGGTTTTTGAATTTTTGCCTGCTATTGAGTTCCTCACACTTCTTCACATTATCTCAGGCAGTTTTTCCTTGCAACAGTCACCTCAGGCTTGCTCATTAGGGAGAATTTTAAATATTCATTTAAATATAAGTCTAATATTAGACCTTGAAATTTTTATTATATATTTTCTGCATTTGTATGTTCTGTAAAGCCCTCCATTGCTAAAAGCACTATATTAATGAAATTGGATTTAATTAAATCTAAAATAAATGGAAGTGAGGGATTAGAAATTGTTTTGGCTTGTTTTGAACAGAAATGGGTTCAGGGGTTCAGAACTTTTTCAACTTTTTCACTTTAACAAATTAAAATGATTTTCTTTGATTTGTTGATTACATTCAGTGAGAATTTTCATTTTATGTTCCCTTTCTATATTTCTAATCCAAGATGGAAACATTTGTTTTGTTGCATTAATCTTGCTGCAAAGACCAAGATAATTGTAAGGGAGAAAAAAATGATGATGCTGAAGATCTCATAAAAGGCAAATTTTAATACAGTGTAGAAATGTACATAAAGCACTTTAGGTTAAGCAGAATCAAAGCTCAAACAATATTAGCTCACACATTTTATACTGGTTATAAACCAGTTTTCATGCCTAAATTTAAATGAACACACACACACCAATGGACTGTCATTTTTGATACAAGAAGGACGTTTTGCACCACTTCCTGTCTCCGCCTCTCTACTTAGGCTCACTTGGGCCTTCTCCTAGAGTGGTCTAAACACAGGCTCAGATCTCATTTCCTTTCTAAATACAGCTACAGCTATATATATATATATATATATATATATATATATATATATATATATATATATATATATATATATATATATAAAACACTTGTTTCTGCACAAAATGTTTGAACAGAATTACAGAGCTAGAATAAAAGTGCTAAAGCACTAAAAAAAATAAATGCCTTTCACTGGAATACACAGTTAGAGTGACACAGATAACAGTTAAAACACAATTTGATCAAGTTTAAGATTTTGATTTTAAAACCTTGTGGCACATGGCAAGGATAATAACTGTAACACCGAGAACTCCGATTCTTGAAATGGAGAGCCAGAAGAACACATGCATGTTAGCAGTACAGCTCTCACCTACAGGGAGAAATACAATTACTGTTAAGAATCGTTCAGCTGTGGATTCTGATTATTATATAGAACATCAAAAAATCTTTTTTCTTTTTTGTATTTACTTATTTTTTTATTGTACACTGGCTTGTGTTGTATTGCTTTGGAACAAGGAATAAATCTTAAATCTATAAAAGAAAAGAATCAAATTCAGACTGTAACTAACTTTATTTCTTAAAGCTCTTACATGTTTCATTGCTGCTTGTTGAAACACAGTGTGTAGTTCCAGATGTAGGACGGTGTGTCACCTCTCCATCTTTACAAATAAAAAAAAACAGCAAATAAACAGAAATGATATTAAATATAAATAATGTGAAATATGAACACATAATTCTGGTTAAAGTGTTGATCTGGAATTAGCAGGTTATCAGAGTAAAACTGTTTACCTTCAAATTGCAGACGTGTTCCAGATGTGAACTTAAGTAAACTTTCCGTTTCTCCACAGAAATATTGTCCTTCATCATCTTGCCTTGTTTTGTTAATTTTGAGATCAAATTTATGGTCATTTACACTAATACTGAAGCGACTATCATTAAATCCCTCAACAAATTTGTAGCCCAAGTTGCCAGAGTATCGTTTTGCAAAATACTGAGGCAATTTTCCTGACCTCTGTCTGTACCAAACTAATAGATCTTTCTTTGTGACACTGCTAATGTCACACTCCATAGTTACATCTTCACCATGCTTTACTGTTCTCACATGAAGCTCCTTGATGTCAAAATTTTTCACTGAAAAAAGGGTTAAATATTTAATGTCAGTAAATTAGTTAAAGAGGAAATATGACTGTTTTAAGTTAAAGTTTTCAGAATGTTACTCACCAGCTGTGAAGAGAGAAAAAAGAGCGCAAAGAACGACAAAGAGTGTGGTCATCGTTCCTGTTCAGACAAAGTGATAGAGAGGTAATGAACTTGTGTGTTCAGTATTAAACCAGGTCCAGACTCACGCCTGATTGGATGTTTTGAAGCTGTGTACTGATTTGATTGGTCAATTACCTGTAACATGTATTCTGATGGTCACATGTACTAGTTTTAGTCAGAAACACACAGTTCTTCAGTTTGGAGCACTAAAACATGCACAGGTCATTAAACTATACACTCTGACTAAAGCAAATAAAGAATAATGTATAAAAATGACAATGTTATTGTTGTAATTGATCATCAGACTGCTGTAGTCCGTGAAAGAAAGGAAGTGTGTACTAGTGAAGTTGTTAGTTTTGTTTCTCAAGCTTTACACTGCATGATGGTGCTATTTATGTTAAAACCCACTGAAGGTATGAAAGTTCTGCTGCAGCCACGAGCACATTCAAATGTGCTACTGAGTGAAGGATGTTAGTGTTCATAATAATGTTTACATAATAAAATAAAGATCCAGTAAAAGGGCATTTTTGCATTCTCAGTCCATTCACTCGCTTCACACTTGTGAGATAATTAAACTGGTTTAGCTCTATGAGTTAGTGCTGTAGGTCTTGTGTCTGGCCTTGAGACTTTTTCTGTATCAACTTGGATTTTTGTCAGATCTATTAATATTTGTACTTGGACTTGTTTTGTCATGAGCAGTAGTCTTACTAAAGATGGTGTGGGACTGAATCAAGAACTTATATAAATATATAAATAATGTCTGTGTTATCTTTTCATGTTGCATACACAAAGTTTAAATAGTGCCTTCTTTCAAGTTTTCACCCAATGCATGATATATTCAGATTATATCAATGCCCTCTTAGGTCCGTACTGGACCTGTGCACACTCTTAAACCTCACTGCTCACAGATACATGGTAACACCAAATTGACATTGACTGTGGTATTGTTGTCAATAGGGATAATGACGATCACTAAGTACCAGTATGATGACAGACCCAACACAATGCATCATAAATGTCAGACCAAATTGTGAGCGATTTCTAAAGAAAAAAGCACAGGCTAAAATCCCCCAAACTGCTGCTGAGGTGTAAAACTACAAAAACAGCATAAAGCTTCTGCTTAGAGAATAACAAGCATGATTTTGGTGAATCATTGATTTTCTAAGTAATGGCTGAGTTAGACTATCAGGATCACAATGTGAACAAGTTTTAGAATGACCAACAGGTCTACAATGTCTAGAAAGCAGTTCTAGTCAGATTATCAGACATGTAAAAGCTAATATAAGTAATATAACATAAGTTTCTATATGTGCATGTGAATTGGTGAGATGAGATGAGGCCCTAAAAGCTGCTTGATTGCGGCTGTAAGTTGGTGGGAATGGCAGTGCATGTGACAGCTACCACTGTAGTGGGAGGGCCGAAGGCTGCTTTCCCAACTTTCGTGGGATTGAAGTTTTTACTAGTAAAGCATCCCTGGGAAAAAAGGATGAGTTGGCTGCTCTGTAGGTAGTCGGAGAGAGACAGAGACATTACCATGCGCACTGTTCAATAACTAGTAGATATTTTAGATTTCTTACAGGTGGTATTTGTGTGAAGTCAATCAGTAAAGCTTTAACAGGAGCTTCAGGAGGATTTAATATGTCCTCCTCACACATTTGGCCAGTGTGGTTTCAAGGCCTCACTCTGTAAACATGAATTTTATCAGGCTCTGATGCAGTATCTGAGGTCTCTCATCTCATAGGGTCAGCGCAAACACTCATCTGATCGTCTGAGAGTCATGATGAAGGTCCATCTGAGCAAAACACTGAAAGGTATGCTCAGTTTTCTTGGACTGATAAATTCCTGAAGCCAGAATATAGCAAACTGTTCACACTTCAAAAGAATTCACACCACAAAAAAATGTGTTGCACCAGTGCTGTTTCTAAGACATGCCAGACATTGTTGAATGGACGAAGGAAATAATGAACTCTTTCCTGTTACGGTGGGCAAGATTCCATGTAGGACCACTAGGGGGCTTTCAGCAGGGGTTGTCCTGTCATGTTTGTTTTTGTTTATGTCTGCCATGTGTTTGTTCTAGCCCCGCCTTATCCTAATGTGTTCCTGCCCCTGTTCACCTGATCCCAATGTTCCCTATGATTTCTTCCCCTATTTATAGTGGTGTCTGTGCCCTTATCATTTGCTAGTCCTTGTTTAAAGTGGCGTGAGTAGTGTCGTGCATCTGTTCTATGTGTGCTGTTTTTCATTTAATAAACCCCTGTCGTTGTCTACCCTCGCGTTGAGTCTGTTCCATCTTGCCAGACACTACCGGCCGTAACATTTCCGTTATCTCAGAAAATCCCTGAGCTCTGCTCCAGCTCTAATATTGTACAGAACGCTCACTCTATTCCTTTTCTTTCAACTCAAGCTGCTGAACTTGTAGGTTTAACAAGGGCATGTTGTCTGTTTCAAGATCAAATGGTGAATATTTATACTGATTCAAAATATGCTTTAAGTATAGCTCACGATTTTGGTCAAACTTGGCACGCACATGGCTGATTATAAGCCCATTACACATGCTATGCTGGTTTCTTACCTTTTAAACATCTGTCACCTAAACATATACCTGTAGTTACAAGCCAGGAGATTCTGAGGGTGCTTTCACACCTGCCTCATTTAGTTCGGTTGAATCATACCAGAGTTCGTTTCCCCTTTTGGTGCGGTTTGTTTGGTCAGGTGTGAAAGCAGCAATCGCACTCGGGTGTGCACCAAAAGCGGACCAAACAAGCGTACCGAGACCTGCTTGAGGAGGTGGTCTCGGTACGCTTTCAAACGAACTCTGGAGCAGTTCGTTTGTGGTGAGAACGTGATCCGACCTCGAACAGACCCAACTGCAAAAAGTACTGATCATTTTTGGACTAAACCAGCTGCCGTATTATGGGATGACAATTTACATTATCATATGTAAACTGATTTCATTAATATTGTTAGATGAATTAGGGAAATGTCATTTTTGCTATTAACATTTCAAAATGCTTTAACATAGGCCTGTAATATGGATCGATATCAAACTGTTTTTTGACAAGCAAGCAGAAACATAGGTGAGGTTACCACACAACATCAAATTCAAGGACTTCCAGGCACCAACACAGCATAGTATAGAGAATGTTTAATGAGAACTCACAGAAAACTATTTCAAAGAGAAAGAGAGGGCATGACATTAACTGATAGATCGTTGGTAATATTTTCGGAAGATGAGCATGTCAGAGTTAAGAAAAATTAATGCACGCCTCCGCTTGAAGTGACGAGCGATGCCGTTTGCAGTGCATTAGAACGTTGTTTTCAAGCCGCATCCGCGCTTCATTATAGAAATGTATTGTTTGCATATTGTGGTGTATACAAACAATGTAATTGATTATGGCCAGGGACAAAACCAGCCCGCGCAGTCGTCTCTCCATAGTTGTGTTGTCTCCGTGTTGTTTGCTGGCTTTTCCTCTTATGTTGGAATTTTCCCACACGTAAATTCTGACCAATCGAAAAGCAGTTTAGGAAATACGCCATGGCGAATGAGTGATGTGGATGTTGTCATGTGACTGCATTTTGGGTCGTTTCAACTGGTTCGGACCAAAGCAATCAGTGTGGTGTGAAAAGGAACCAAAAAAGCTGAAAAATGCTACAATGTATAATTGTTTGCCCTTGGTTCGGACCAAATGAACCGAACTAGAGATGTGAAAGCACCCTGAAATGGCTCACAGTAATTTTCTAGCTGATTAAGTAGCCAAATGGGCTGCCAAACAGGGCACTTTCTCCCCTTTTGTGAACAAAACATACTCAGTATTTTCTCCCTTTACACATATTTAACATTGCCCTGTCTTTTCTTCAAAAACAGGCTATGAAACAAAACTTTTTGTTATCTGAGAACTGCTCACCCTCAAACAAGGACAGAATGATTTGCTGCCCCCAAGGCCATATTGCACTCACCTGCTCTGTTTTGCCATATTTTGTCCATCATTTTTCATGGTATCTCACATGCCGAAAAGAGATGATTAAGAACATCAACAAACAATTTTGTATCCTCAATGTCACTAAAAATCTTATATTGCTAATGTGGTCTGCATATTTCAGGAGAAAATGGCCTTCTTGCAGGATGAATGCTTGACAATGAGGAATGCACCATGGACAAGAATTGTTAACCCTTGTGGTAGGTGTGTCCAGGTGTATTGATGTTGTTTCAACATAAATGCAAAGATTGGCTACACTGACAAGGACACTGAAAAAGGCACCACAGAGATTAACAACAGTAAAATGGTCATGATCCTCTTATGTCAGATAATATGGATGAAACATTTAGCACAATGGAGCTAAGAAGTATCACTAGATCATTAATGTTTGATGAACAAAGGTTATCGATACTTGTTAATACCTGAACATGAACCAGTTCTTTTAAAGGCATGGCCCACAATTTGGATGAGGCCTCAGAGAGCTTAAGGGGTATTTCAAGGCCTTGGATGTGTCAGGTAAACACATAACCAAAGAAAACAACAGAGATTAGTTGGAGTGCTAGAAAAAAAAGGCCCCCTTCAAAAGATAAACAACAGTTCAACTTAGCCAAACTATCACAACCCAACAGACTGAATGGTGAGGATGGAATAATAATAAATCTCTAATAAACGATAATTTCAGGATCATCTGGTTCTGCAGCAGGACAATGATCCAAAACACACCAGCAAGTCCACCTCTGAATGGCTGAAGAAAAACAAAATGAAGACTTTGGAGTGGCCTAGTCAAAGTCCTGACCTCAATCCGATTGAGATGCTGTGGCATGACCTTAAAAAGGTGGTTCATGCTCGAAAACCCTCCACTGTGGCTGAATTACAACAATTCTGCAAAGATGAGTGGGCCACAATTCCTCCACAGCGCTGTAACAGACTTATTGCAAGTTATGGAAAATGCTTGATTGCAGTTGTTGCTGCTAAGGGTGGCCCAACCAGTTATTAGGCTTAGGGGTCAAACACTTTCACACAGGGCCATGTAGTTTTGGAGTTTGTTTTCCCTTAATAATAAAAACCTTCATTTAAAAACTGCATGATGTGTTTACTTGTGTTATCTTTGACTAATATTTAAATGTGTTTGATTATCTGAAACATTAAAGTGTGACAAATATGCAAAAAAATAAGAAATCAGGGCCAACACTTTTTCACACCACTGTATATATATATATACATACACACATACACATGTAATATATATATAAAATGTAAAAATGTAGATATATATACCTGGGTGTAGCAGGAATGTCAGGGAGTAGAGTCATAACAGTAACAGTAAAGTGACGGTGCAAAAACTGAGTAAATATAAATGGTTTAGTGAGAACAAATTGTGCAGTGTAATCCAGTATTGTGTGTACAACAGTCTGCTGAGGTAGTGTTTTATTTTATGGAAGTTCAGAGAAAAGTCTAGAAAGTTCCATTTTTATGTGTTCTGGTTGAGGGCCTGAATGGCCTCCTGGAAAATGCTCCTCCTCATTCTCTCTGCGTTTGCCTTCAAGGAGCAGACACATTTCCCTGACCGCAACAGAGGGAAGAGTCCGTTGTTTGGATGGCTGAGGTCCTTCATTATCTACCTGGCTTTGGTCCAGCACTGCTTGCTGTATATAGTCTCCAGGTCAGGGAGCTCGGCACGGATGGTACGTTCAGCTGATCGCACCACCCTCTGAAGAGCTTGCTCTCCTGCTTCGTGCTGTTTCCAAACCAGGTTGTGATTCTTCCCATCAGGATGGTCTCAATGGTGCAGGTGTAGAACGTCTTTAGCACCTTTGTGGGTAGTTTAAAGTACTTTAGGCGTCTGAGATGGTAAAGATGAAGCGAACGTAAAAGGTGTTTAGCTCATCTGCCAGAGAAGGGTCTGCATTCACCAGAGCGTCTTGTAGAGCACCCATTGTTTGGTCCGTCCAGCGTGTGACCTCCCGCTGAGCCGGATCTTCCTGCTTTAGCCTTTGTTTAAATCTAGTCATGAGGAAGATGGCAGCATGGTCCGATTTCCCAAACAGTGAATGTGACTGTGCTTTTTAGCAGTCCTTTAACTATGTGTAGCAGTGGTCCAGTGTTCTTTCACCCTTCATGGGGCAGGTGATGTGTTGATGAAAGTTTGGTGCTGTGCGTTTGAGGTTAGCACTGTTGAAGTCCCCTGCCACAATGAGCACAGCCTCATGGTGTTGCGTCTGGTGAAGAATGAGAGCTTCATGCAGCTCCCATAAAGCAGTGTCCGTGTCTGCCTGAGGTGGAACATAAACTATGACAGAACTAAATTCCCAAGGAAGGTAGAAAGGGCAACACTTGATGGTCAGAAGCTCTAGGTTGGGTGAGCAGGAGTGTGAAAGAGGTGAAATGCTCACACTGTCACACCAGCTGTTGTTTACCATCAGACACACTCCACCTCCTCTTGTCTTTCCCGACTCCATTGTTCTGTCCATGCGGTGAACCAAGAAGTACTCAGCCAGTTGGATGGTGTGGTCTGGTACCATGCATTAATGAACTCCAGACTGAACTATTGTAATGCTTTACTAGGTGATTGTCCTGCATTTTCAAATAAACAAGCTACAGTTACGATTTCTTTCCAGGTCAAGAAAATATGAACATATAGCCCCAATTTTATCATCCCTCCACTGTTAAGTTTAGAATTGATTACAAACTTTTTCTACTTACGTACAAGGCTCTAAATGGTTTAGCTCCCAAGTATCTAACCAGTCACATATTGAAAACGCTACAATCCGTCATGCTCCTTGAGATCACAAAACTCCAGGCTTCTTGTAGTTCCCAGAATAACAAAGTCCACTAAAGGGGGTAGAGCATTTTCGTATTTAGCTCCTAAACTTTGGAATAGTCTTCCTGACAGTCTTTGGTTCTCAAACACATTCCCCTAGTTTAAATGTAGATTAAAGACATATCTCTTTAGCCAGGTGTACACATAATACATCCCATAACCTTGTGCTCCAGTACATCTGATCAAATGTACATTATCATCTAGTGCTTGCTAATATTATAAACAGCACCTACGCTAATTCAGTTTCTGCTTGTTTCCCTTATCCTTTCCACTATTCTCATACCGAGGCATCTAGAAATTGTGCCAGTTCCAGTTGTGTTCTGCTTCATGAAGATTTCAGACCTTCAGTGAGAAAAGGCCAACCCAACAAGTATCCTGATGCATCAAGCTCCAGATGAATTCTGCTTAATGAAGATTTTGGGTATTCAAAGCGAAGATGCCAACCACATGTGGACTTTGAGGACGAAAACAACCTCCTAATCAATAAACACTATAACATTATACATATGCTGTATCTGCATCACAAAACTCCAACTGACTGTATATTTCTGTAGAAAGGACATTATTCATAATCACACTCTCTGGTGTGTATAAGAATTTACAATTTACTCTCTGGTGTCTCCCAAATGAAGATGGGTTCCTTTCTGAGTCTGGTTCCTCTCAAGGTTTCTTCCTCTTACTATTTAAGGGAGCTTTTTCTTGCCACAGTTGCCTCAGGCTGGCTCACTAGGGTGATTTTGTCTAACGTTAATCTTGGACTTTTGTACTTGTGTTTCTTATGTTCTGTAAAGCTGCTTTGAGACAATGTCCATTGTTAAATGCGCTATACAAACAAAGTTGAATTGAATTGAACTGAAGGGGTAATGCACAGAACTTTGTGTGTGTCTGCATGTGTGTTTGTTGTAGTGGCATTTGCAGTGCTGAAAAGCAGAAGTTGAAAGAAAAGTAAAGAGCTAATAATAGAAATGTGTGGTGGTCTGTGAAAATCAGTCAGATGTTGTAATGGCATAGTTCTAGGAAAAAAACAGAAATGACATGATGACAAAATGAATGGTGTTTTTCTGCCTATAACATACATGTATGCAATCTATGTCAACATAAAATACATGTATTGGGAGTGTCAATGTGACAAGTCGATGACAGTTCCTGTGACATGTTGATACCCAGGTACCTGAAGCTATTCACTGTTGAAAATTTAAGAAGAATCATGCAGTGCATAAATCAATTTCTAATCATGTCATAATTCTATGTCTAGCCTAATCATAACTACAGAAAATTAATCATTAATTCCTACTTTGTTATTATTATTACATTACTCTAATTTACTTTAGTCGGTTAAAATAGTAGTCTTTACATAAGATTTAATTAAATTTACTATTAACTCAAATCATTTAAGCATTTAATAATAATTAGACTGATATCTACGTTAAGCAGTAATCAATTAATAATCATAACAGACAAGTTACTCAGATTAAGCACTGATTATTTTAAGTCTTTATTATCCTTACTTTATTATCCTCATCTTAAATCAATAGCAAAAACAGTATAACCTTTAGATGACAGTTGAAATTTACTAACAATAGCTTATGGATAAAATCTAATAAGTGTAACAATAAAATAAAATAAATAGAGAGTCATAATCAGGTAGTGAGTAGTTTATTAGACATAAACCATTGTTTTATGAGAACGCGAAGGTTCATTACAAAAACAGAGATTAGCAACTACCAGCTTATTCATCAGCCGAGATGTCAGCCAAGTGGGCAGTAGGAGAAGTTGGGGAGTAGGAATAGGATGGAGAAAATGGGGAGAATGAAGACGTAGAGGAGGGAGAAGAAGAAGGAGGAGGAAATGGGGAAGGACGCCCAGCGAGATTAAGGGCATCAGGTTCCGGCTCATCAGCAAGGTCAGGTTCATCATCAGGGTCAGGCACATCATCGGGTCCACTCTGCAGAGGGGAGGCTTTAGCCAAGGCAGGGAGGTTATCCAATACATCAGATAGGAAGCGGCTAAGTTCAGCCACAAATCTTAAGAGGCGAGCACTCTCAAAGCAGCGTCTCAGGCTTCGATGGAGAGGCCTTCGGCCAGTGATGCCAAAGCCATGTGCTCGTCTGTCTCGACGCTCCATGGTATAGTGAGTATCAGCAAGGTCACACGTTCTTAAAAAACAACGTGTACAGCAACCCTGGAAGCAGGAGAAGAGAACGTCATAACAACTCTCAGATAGGACAATAACTATGAAAAGTAAGATAACGTTAATATAATACTATATAATATATTATATAATACATGTATAATAAATATAATATATACAATAAGAGGAAAATAGACTGGGGGAACAAAAAACAGCCAAATGAGAAGTCAATATAATATTAATAGAAGTACACAGTGTACTAAAAACAAAGTATACCACACAGAGAGAGCACAAGGAGTAGGTAAAGAAATAAATAGGGAAATTGACTTACCTAGGTAAGGTGGGTGCTGTAAGGTCCGGTGGGGAAAAACCAGAGGTGTCAGAGATGGAAGAGGCGAGATGATGCGAGGCGAATGGCAAGTAGCGGTGTTTATAGATTAGGTGGGGCAAGGCAGGGCCCAAGTTAAATCAAAACAGTGAATGAACCTTTTCTAGTGGCTGATATTACCCAAAACATGGAACAAAGTAAGCAATCACAGAATGACAACTAGGCACAGAAGTAATGAAATGTACAGGGGAAATACAAAAAAGGGGTGTTATAGAAAATATAGGAGGTAACTACACTAAACCTAACTGAACTAGCTGCAGAGAAAAATAAGGTTAAGCCTCAGATAATAAAACCAACAGTGAATATAGATAAAGGAATAAAACCTAATTAAATGTTGGGAAGGGAAACATCTAAGTACTCTAAATAAATGCACAAGCACTCCTCAAGTACTCTGATATAGGGGATATGATAAATAGGTTCCTAAATTATAAAGTAGGAAAAAACCTAATTTCTGCAAAATACTGTGACCTGGTAATTGTGATAAACAGGCCTTGGTCTGACCCACAGACCCGGCCATTGGTATCCTTAAGGCCATCAGGTATGGACAAACGAAGGGGGGTTTGATTTTATGGGGGCCTATTCAGCAAAATAATCATCTATCGTCAAAATAAGCGCTGACAAACAAGTGTAAGGAGGGGTGAAGAGTCCCCTATATATAGGGGACATTTATGTGGGGGACTTTGCACTTGACCGCATCGAGCTCGAAGCTGTGTTTTTGAGTGCCAATAAAGCTGGTTTGCTTCTTCTCATTCAAGCCTGAAGGAGTTTCATTATTTTCTTTCTTACAATTTAGCAAAGTGTTTGATAAATATAGGTAATTGCAGAAGACTTCAGAACCACCCAGAAGAGTGTCCACTCAGAGGGGACTCTGAGTTCCGACATCACTCTTTCCACTCTCTCCGCTGGTGATCCATTCAAGATGGGGGGCTGGAAGTTCCTCTTCTGCTTTATGCTTAAGTCCACTCCCTCAGCTCCCTTGTTTTGCAGTTGTTTAGTAGGTGATTGTTCTGTCATCACCAGATCTCCAGGTGTCTCCTCAAAGTGGACTGTCTCATCAATGTCAGTGATCAGGCCCACCAGTGTTGTCAGCAAAGTTAATGATAGAGGTGGAGTTTGAAGTGGCTACACAGTCTTAGGTGTAGAGTGAGTACTGCAAGGGACTCAGAACAAAACCCTGAGGGTCTCCAGTGTTGAGGGTTCAGCCTTTGTTTATATTTTGGCATGGTTCAATTTCCCAAACCGTGGAACCTGGACCTTAAAGCCATCCATAAACTGGGTGTAGCAGTGGTCCAGTGTCCTTTTGCCCCTGGTGTGGCAGAAATTTTTAGTTCCCACTAACATTTGTAATCCTTATTAAACATGTTTTGTTGTATTTATCTTGACATTGTCTTGCAAAGATCATATTGTGTGTGAGAAAAAGAATTCACAACATCGAAGATCTCATTGAAGGCTAATTTTATTGCAGTGCAGCAGTGACAAAGTACATGACACACTTCAGGTCATGCAGAATTACAGCAGACCTTGAACAGTATCAGCTCTGACATATTATACTGCTTTTAAACCTGCCTAAGTGTAAATAAACACACACATACACACACACACACACAACAACAACAACAACAATGAACTGGCATTGTTTGAATCTGTATGTTGACCTAAAGCAACTAGAAAGGCAACAATAAATTAAATGTATAATAATAATAATAATAATAATAATAATAATAATAATAATAATAATAATAATAATAATAATAATTATTATTATTATTATTATTATTATTATTATTATTATTATTATTATTATTATTTTTTTTTTATTATTATTATTATCATTCATTGTCTACCGCTTATCCGAACTATTCTCGGGTCACGGGGAGCCTGTGCCTATCTCAGGCATCATTGGGCATCAAGGCAGGATACACCCTGGACGGAGTGCTAACCCATCGCAGGGCACACACACACTCTCATTCACTCACACAATCACACTCTACGGACAATTTAGAGATGCCAATCAACCTACAATGCATGTTTTTGGACTGGGGGAGGAAACCGGAGTACCCGGAGGAAACCCCCGAGGCACGGGGAGAACATGCAAACTCCACACACACATGGTGGAGGCGGGAATCGAACCCCCAACCCTGGAGGTGTGAGGCAAACGTGCTATATTTTTTTTTTTTTTTTATTATTATTATTATTATTATTATTATTATTATTATTATTATTATTATTATTATTATTATTAATATTATTTTGCTTTCTCCTAAAGTGGTTTAAACATGGGCTCATCTCTCATTTCCTTTTTAAATATAGCTACAACCACATATATAACACACTTGTTGCTGAACACAAACATTTGAACAGAATTAAAGAGCAAGAATAATAGAGCTAAGCAGTAAAAAAAAATACAGTTAGAGTGACACAGATAACAGTTAAAACACAATTTGATCAAGTTTAAGATTTTGATTTTAAAACCTTGTGGCATATTGTAAGGATAATAACTGTAACACAGAGAACTCCGATTCTTGAAATGGAGAGCCAGAAGAACACACGCATGTTAGCAGTACAGCTCTCACCTACAGGGAGAAATACAATTATTGTTAGAAATCATTCAGTTTCTGGATTCTGGATACTTTAAAAAGTGATTTTTAATAATAATAATTTTTTTTTCAATTTTGCTTAACTGTTTTATTTAATTGGAAATTGCTTTGCTATAAGAAATAAATCTGCAATATGTGGTTATGTTAAGAAAATAATCAACTGGTAACTAACTTTATTGTTTAAAAACTCTTACTTTCTACATCACTCCTGTTTGAATACTGGTGTGGAACAGAATCTATGGTTGGACAGCGTGTCATCTCTTCATCTTTACAGATAAATTGGTTAAAGTAATAAAATAAAGAGAAGCAATTTTAAAAGCAATGAGGGATGTGAAATAATAAGCCATGAAAGTAAATTCAAACATTATTCTGGACACAATTGAATAAAACTGTTTACCTTCAAATTGCAGACGTGTTCCAGATGTGAACTTCAGAACACTTCCTTCCAATTCTCCACACAAATATTCTCCTCTATCATCTTCACTTATTTTGGTAATAGTGAGATCAAATTTACTGCCATTTACATTAATACTGAAGCGACTATCATTAAATCCTGGAGTAAATTTGTAGCCCAAATTATCCTGGTATGGTTTTGCAAAAAACTGAGCCAATTTTCCTGAGCTCTGTCTGTACCAAACTAATTGATCATGCTTTGTGTCACTGCTAGTGTTACACTCTATAGTTACATCTTGTCCATGCTTAACTGTTCTCACGTGAATCTCCTTGTTGTCAGACGTTTTCACTGTAAAAAGTCATTAATATATTAATATCAGTAAATTAGTTAAATATGAAATATAACTGTTTTACATTAAGGTTTCAGAATGTTACTCACCAGCTGTGAAAAGAAGAAAAAGAACACAAAGAGCGACAACGAGTGTGGTCATTGTTCCTGTTCAGATGAAGTGATAGTGAGGTAATGAACTTGTGTGTTCAGTAGAAAACCAGGTCCAGACTCACGTCTGATTGGATGTTTTGAAGCTGTGGACTGATCTGATTGGTCCATTATCTGAAACATGTATTCTGATGGTCACATGTACCAGTTTTAGTCAGAAACACAAACATCCTCAGTTTGGAGCACTAAAACATGCACTCAGTTACTGCTGTTAATGTTTTTACAGACATTTCAAACTGCCACCAACAGCTGCTATTACAGAATTGTACAAACCCGATTCCAAAAAAGTTGGGACACTGTACAAATTGTGAATAAAAACAGAATGCAATGATGGGGAAGTTTTAAATTTCAATATTTTATTCAGAATACAACATAGATTACATATCAAATGTTTAAACTGAGAAAATTGATAATTTTAAGGGAAAAATAAGTTGATTTTAAATTTCATGGCATCAACACATCTCAAAAAAGTTGGGACAAGGCCATGTTTCCCACTGTGTGGCATCCCCTCTTCTTGTTATAACAGTCTGCAAACGTCTGGGGACTGAGGAGACAAGTTGCTCAAGTTTAGGAATAGGAATGTTGTCCCATTCTTGTTTAATACAGGCTTCTAGTTGCTCAACTGTCTTAGGTCTTCTTTGTCACATCTTCCTCTTTATGATGCGCCAAATGTTTTCTATGGGTGAAAGATCTGGACTGCAGGCTGGCCATTTCAGTACCCGGATCCTTCTTCTACGCAGCCATGATGTTGTAATTGATGCAGTATGTGGTCTGGCATTGTCATGTTGGAAAACGCAAGGTCTTCCCTGAAAGAGATGATGTCTGGATGGAGCATATGTTGTTCTAGAACTTGGATATACCTTTCAGCATTGATGGTGCCTTTCCAGATGTGTAAGCTGCCCATGCCACACGCACTCATGCAACCCCATACCATCAGAGATGCAGGCTTCTGAACTGAGCGCTGATAACAACTCGGGTTGTCCTTGTCCTCATCTTGACTTCTGAGAGACACTGCCACTCTGAGAGGCTCTTTTTATACCCAGTCATGTTGCCAATTGACCTAATAAGTTGCAAATTGGTCCTCCAGCTGTTCCTTATATGTACATTTAAATTTTCCGGCCTCTTATTGCTACCTGTCCCAACTTTTTTGGAATGTGTAGCTCTCATGAAATCCAAAATGAGCCAATATTTGGTATGACATTTCAAAATGTCTCACTTTCAACATTTGATATGTTATCTATATTCTATTGTGAATAAAATATAAGGTTATGAGATTTGTAAATCATTGCATTTCTTTTTCATTCAGAATTTGTACAGTGTCCCAACTTTTTTGGAATTGGGTTTGTATATGTTTACAAGAACCCTCATTGTTTACTATTCTCTTGCACATTAGACTGTATAACATAATATAAAGAATGTATACTGGTCAGCGATCTTTTGTGTATTTTGTGTATCTGCCCTGTATTTTGGGGGGGGGCTTAGTGCTTAGCACGTTTGCCTCACACCTCCAGGGTTGGGGGTTCGATTCCCGCCTCTGCTGTGTGTGTGGAGTTTGCATGTTCTCCCCGTGCCTCAGGGGTTTCCTCCGGGTACTCCGGTTTCCTCCCCCAGTCCAAAGACATGCATTGTAGGTTGATTGGCATCTCTAAATTGTCCAGATTGTGTGAGTGAATAAGAGGGGTGTGTGTGTGTGTGTGTGTGTATGCCCTGCGATGGGTTGGCACTCCATCCAGGGTGTATCCTGCCTTGATGCCCAATGACGCCTGAGATAGGCACAGGCTCCCCGTGACCCGAGAGTAGATCGGATAAGCAGAAGAAAATGAATGAATGAATGTCCTGTAGTGTTTTGCATTCTATTGTATGTTGTATTTTTGCCTTGCATTGTTTGCACTAGGTTGCACACGATGCACTTGATGTGGCTAGGACTTAGCAGCACCAGGGTCATGGAGAAATGTTGTTTTATTTCTACATACAGTTGAGATGACAATAAAAACTTCTTCTCTAGACTTGACTTGACTTGATGTCATAATACTAGACTCTGAATACCATAAAGAAGGAAGAATGTGTACAAATGACAGCATTATTCTTGTACTGACTATCAGACTGCTGTAGCCCCTGAATGGAAGGAAGTGTGTGCTGATGAAGGTGTTAGTTTAGTTTCTCATGCTTTACACTGCATGATGGTGCTATTTATGTTAAAACCCACTGAGGGTGCGAAAGTCAAGCTGCAGCCACAAGCCCTTTCAAATGTGCTACTGACTGAAAGATGTTATTGTTCATACTAATGAAATAATACATACATAATAAAATATCAAAAATTCAATAAACATTTCAGCATTCTCAGTCCATTCATCTTTGGTGTAGCTGAACACAGTCACACTGACATGACTCCAACAGTCCACAGGCCAACACCACCAAGCACTGCAGGCTTTTACTGGATTCAGGCTGCAGTCAGCTCTCAAGTCACTAAAGCTTGGTTCAGTGTGAGGCTTCATATGCAGCACTGAGATGTTCAGCATGTTGCAAATGTCAGCTGGTAAATTCACCAGCCATCCCAAAAGCACCATTGGGCCCAGTTTAAGTATGGCATCTAGAGGAAGTTCATTTCACCTCCTAGGTGCCAAAACAGAAACTAGTCTTTTTGCAGGTCCTCTTTGTACACTGAAAGATGTTGGAATCATTTAAGCAGACATCTCCATACAGAAAACTTCACCACATCAACAAGTGCACAGGTTTTTAATCTGTTTATGTAGAACATCTGTTGTAAAAGTGTCCCTGTAAATAAATTGTTGCTATAGAAACCTTCAAAGTAATGAAGACAGTTGACTATAAATATCCCTATGCGAGTGCCCTTAGAGTGTACAAAGTGTGAGGTGGAGGTTTAACACATTTAGAGAAGTGTTACTGGCTGCAGCATGCATCTCACACATTGAGTGAGCTTCAGTTCTGAAAGTTTACACCTCCAACACACTTCCGCTTATAGGGTCAAGGCCACAGTAATATATCATTTCTTTATACCATTTCATGTTATCTGGTTTATACGGACATAAATGAAACCAAAGACAAATGGAAACGGTTTAAAATTATGATGGGAACAATATGTGTCACATATTATATAATATATTTAATCATGGAGTAACCTACAAATGGACTGAACAAAGTATGTGAAAAGCACACACTGCAATTCAACAAGAAAAAAATTAAATAAAACTTTACTGTGCATACTTTTTATATCACAAATCTTCATAAAACAGCCCATAATTTTATATCAATATAAATGTCAATTTATTTACAAATAAAAATTATAAAAATTTTCATAACTTTCACTCCTTCTTGCTGTGAACCAGCACATTAACACACTGACAGTAGATGAGTTTACAGCCCCTAGTGGAGTAACATACTTCTTCCTCAAGTCGTTCATTAGTCATTAGAGTCAATATTTCAGCATGGGTTCAAACCTGACTGACTGCATACCAATAACATTTATTTAAGAGATTAGAGATTTATTTAAGATTAATGGTCTCAAATTTAGAATAAAAGTCATTAGCATAAGAGAGACAGACTTTTTTTTAATGAACTTTTGATTTATATTTTTAAAGATAGAGTGTTTCTCAGGAGAGCATTTACAGTTTAGAGCATTAACTGAATATTTTTTAAAACTAAAGTTTAAAACTAGAGTTTCAAAAACTTTACAAAATATACCTTTTACACTTGCTTAAACATATGAAATTCTCTTCATATAGAATCACCTGTGCATTTGATTGTTTGAGACACAAGGTCACTGTTTTCTTAATGTCACACACAAACATGAGATGCTGATCTGTTGTTTTAAAACTCGACACTAGAATTTTAGGCACTGGTAAGCTTCACCTGCAAAAGCAAACCTGATTACCTTGCTGTGTTCTGGTCGAATCTTGATTTGGAAGTATGTGTCCTTTCCCATCTATCATGACAAACTAATACACATTTGCAATTTGATAAGTTTAAGTGTTAGCATCTTTAACCTGTATGTCCACAGAGTATGGTTCAGGCAGTGCAGATCTAAAATTAGATGTAGTCTCCCATCCCTTTTGGGTACTAAGCAGCACCGGCTGTAAAAGCCTGACCCCCTTTCAGGGAGGGCCACATTTTCTATGGTCACTTTGCCCATGAGACACTGATAGTCCAGTTCTAAAAAAGAAATTTGTTCTGTGTATACCACGGTGGGTAACACACATTTGAACCAAAGGGAACGAGAGGTGAAATGAATTCTGTAACTATTCTTTATAGTATTCAGTCCCCAGCGAGATATATTAGGCAGTAATTGCCACACTGCCAAACACTCTGTAAGAGGAAAATTGTTTTTGATAGAATTGGTCTGTTTGATGTCCTGAAACAGCATGCTGGCAGGTACCAGCTTTGCTGGCCGGAGAGAGAGATTGGGTGGGTTTGGTAGACACACATCCTGTGGACACTGAGGGGGACTAAATAAACAATGTAATGGTATATTAAGACCCATCCCAAGTGGGACCTGCACTAACAAGCATCAAGTCTTCTTTTTAGCCGCCCTCATGAAGATCACAGTCCTCAGATCAGAAATCCCCTTAGGTGGCTTGCTTTGTATGTGTTGCTCAGCACCCCCATCTTTCCAAAGGGAGGTACAAGCACCAAAACTGGTCTTCTGCTCCTCCCTGTGGGAGCTAGGCCCCAGCTGAAAATGACCGATGGAAAGCCACACTCTCAGATGCGGTGAGGGGTCAGCTCTTTGAACACGCAGACTGTTGCTTAGCTTCATGATACATGTTGATGACAGTGCTAACCACATCAGCAAACAGGCCAGGAGGTGAAATCCTGACATTCAGCAGTACTGTATTTTGAAATACATGCACCATGGATGCATCCCAGACCACTGCAGCCTACAAACTTGGACAACAAACTGGACTCCGATTCCCACTTAAATGTTCAGTCAGTGGACTTTTGATTACACCTCACCCGTTGCCAGCTGTCTCAAACTCACCACAAAACTTTATAAACCATGTTTAGGTTCAGGTGAACTGCAAACTATCCATTCAGTTTCATTACTTTGTTACGTTTAAGTCTTTTGTTATTTGTATAAAGAATAAAATTCCTACCTCAACAATATAAAATAGACAGAAAAAAACCTAACAAAAGTAAATCGCTTAGTAAACAAACCCCATCACAAATATTTAAAAGTATCTATATTTATTAAAAACACAAATTAAACACAAAGGAAAAATCATAACACAAGCAAACAAAAAAGAAAAGAGAAGAAACAAACAAATGTCAACAGGAATAGCAAGTTTTTCAGAGGTTGAATAAATCAAGCATCTAAAGCTGAGCATACAGCAAACATTCCACCTAGAAAGTGAGGATGGAAAGGTCTTATAAAGGCACCAATCGTGACAGTAGTCTGATCAGGACTTGCCACCATTATAACACAGAACACACATAAGCATATAGCATACAGACAGACAGTAAAACAAATGGGGCTGTTACAATTGTAATAACTTTACCCCTGCCCTGTGAAGGTTGTTGGTGTTGTATTGACTTTTGTGGTTTTTCTTCACAGTGCTCACAAAATCTGTCATCAGCTGTTGTTTACCTTTACTGACCAATACTGTATCTGTTGTTCAGTATACTAGTGTTTTTTTTCTCTTTCTGGATATTTCAATTTGTTTGTAGTGGCTATGCCAGATGCTTGTGGATTGTCTTTGATAGTTTTTCTTTATTTTCTCAGTTTTTCATCCATGGATATTCATTATAGACACACTGTTCTTTTACAAATTTCTGCATTTTTTCTGTACTCAAATGAGAGAGTACAATTTTTCTTCCTTTTGAATCATTTTGAACACTGCAAGAATGGGAGCAAACACTTTGAAAACAAAGTCTGTATACTTATTTATAGTCACCTTATCCATAGCATATTCAATTATCATTTCAGTAGGATTCTTAGGACCTAGGATTATTGCTTTCTTAATGTTACACACAAACATTTGATAATTGACCATGGTATTAGTGCTGATGGAAGTATTATCATTAGAGATAAAGATAATTTGGCTCTCAGCAGTTGGGTTCGTAAACACCATGACATTTTCAGCAGTAAAACATGGATAATCACTATGTTCAACCAAGTTTTTTATTGAGATATTGTCAAATATGTTTCTTAACTCTTCTTTAGAGCCATTACATTGTTTCATTGCCCAGTCAAGAAGCCGTTTATCCTTCTCTTTCTTCTTTTCAGTCTGGGATTTTGCATTTCCCCTCTGTTTTGTAGCTTTAATCTGATTTTGAGCCTGTTTTTGAGAAAAAGGCTGAGGGACGAGCTGCATATTTTCTTGGTCATTTTGTTGCCTTGGATCATTTGGATCATATGATCTTTGAGGTTGCTCATCTGCCTCTCTAATGTGTGTATCCGGCATCTCCATTCTTTCAAGCCCATCTTCTTGTGGTCTTTCTTTTTTGGTGAATTGTTCAATTTGGAGCAGCAAGTCATCTTCATACCTTGGGTTATTTGGACCATATGATCTTTGAGGTTCCTCATCTGTCTCTCTAATGTGTGTATCCCGTATCTCCATTCTTCCATCTTCTAGTTGTGTTTCTTTTTTGGTGAATCGTTTATTTTGGTGCAGAAAGACATCTTCATACCTTGGGTCATTTGGACCATATGATCGTTGAGGTTCCTCATCTGTCTCTCTAATGTGTGTATCCCGTATTTCCATTCTTCCAAATCCATCTTCTTGTGGTCTTTCTTTTTTTTGCAGAGAGACATCTTCATGCCTTGACATATCTGATCTTTGAGCCTGCTCTTCCATTTCATCAATGTGAGTATCCTGACTGTCCATAGGCTCCTGTGATGGTGCATCAGCTTTGACCTTATGGTGCATTTGGATAAATGATCCCCTGTGGTGCTGTTCAGTGGTTTTAGAATCAAACTCATTGTCGTTATTTTCAGACCATTTATTCTCAGGGTCAAGCTGCATATTTTCTTGCTCATTTTGCTGCATGATCATACACCCGCAACTGGCTGACTCATTTCGCATAACAGACGCATCTTTGTTCCTTGTGTCATTTGGATCAAATGATCTGTGAGGTTCCTCATCTGTCTCTTTAATGTGTGTATCCGGCATGTCCATTCTTTCAAGCCCATCTTCTTGTGGTCTTTCTTTTTTGGTGAATTGTTCATTTTGGAGCAGCAAGTCATCTTCATACCTTGGGTTATTTGGACCATATGATCTTTGAGGTTCCTCATCTGTCTCTCTAATGTGAGTATCCTGCTTGTCTGTTTTTCCATCTTCTAGTTGTGTTTCTTTTTTGGTGAATCGTTTATTTTGGTGCAGAAAGACATCTTCATACCTTGGGTCATTTGGACCATATGATCGTTGAGGTTCCTCATCTGTCTCTCTAATGTGTGTATCCCGTATCTCCATTCTTCCAAGCCCATCTTCTTGTGGTCTTTCTTTTTTTTGCAGAGAGACATCTTCATGCCTTGACACATCTGATCTTTGAGCCTGCTCTTCCATCTCATCAATGTGATTATCCTGACTGTCCATAGGCTCCTTTGATGGTTCATCAGCTTTGACCTCATGGTGCATTTGGATATATGATCCCCTGTGGTGCTGTTCATTGGTTTTAGACTCAATCTCAATGTCTTTATTCTCATGAATCTGAATATCCTTGTCTCCAGTGGGATTGCACACAGTGAGGGTATCTTCATCTGGCAATATTTTATCGTTTTGTCTTAAATGGTCAAAATGACGTGAACAGTTGCTATCATTAAAACTTGAGCTTAATAATGATCCATATCCACTGCTTTCTAAATCTGTAATTGTGTCATTGGTCTCTTCATGATCAGTGGAGCTTTGGGCTTTATTTCCTGATGATGCAGAACCACATTTTTTAAAAAACATTTTAAGTGCAAGTTTAGGAAATGTTGCATCCTTTGTTGAACACAAAAATATGTCAAGTTCCTTATTTTTCCTGATTTCATCAATATTGTCAGCATTAAAGCATAAGCTTTTTTTTGGCTCTTTGTACTTTAATTCTTTTTCCAAATCCGCCATGCTCTTTTCAGTTAGCTTTTTTCTCAAGTCACTCAACAGGTTTTGGCTGATGTTGGGGTCAGAGACCCAGTTTTCCAGTTTGGCAAAGGTGGATATCAGCTTGAGATCTGTTTCAGATTAAGTAAAATTATGTTAATAAAGTCTTTTTGTTTTATTGTAAAAAGGAGAACAGGTTAGAAAAGTCCATAATTATTTAAACTTAAATAAAACACACAGTTTACATAAATAAAGAAGATTTTGCATCTGTCTTTACAGAAAACTTTTATACAAAAGATTTGCAATGAAAACAAAAACAATTTATGAATTTTCACATTATATAATCAGGTTATAAATAACGGTTTATTTAATATAAAATAATATATTATTATATAATATAATAATATAATAAAATAATAATATACAAAAAAATAATAATATTATATTATATTATATTATATTATATTATATTATATTATATTATATTATATTATATTATATTATATTATATTATTTCGTAGCAAAAAAAAAAAACTACTAAACTTACCAGGAAATCCTGTAATATTGTAATCTGTTTCATCCGCACTTTCATGTCTGGCACGTTTTTCTGTACATTTGAAAAATTAAAATATAAAGAAATTCTGAAATATCTAAATCATAGATGTTCCATTTAAAACAACATAAGACACAAGACAAGACAAGGGCTGTAATCAAAGTCCAGTTAAGTGCTGAGCTAAAGTGACTACGGCCAAAAATATTTTACAAAAATGTGTCAAGTAATTCTGATCTTGAAATTCTTGCATATTTTTTTGCAGGGTATCAGCCTAAATGAGGGGAAATGCGCAATTAGAAAGTTCTGTTTTTGTTACTGAACATATAAATATAGAATATATTTATACAGATATAGAATTACTGATGTTGAAATGCTGCCCTTTCTACTTACCAATGAATTTCAATGCTATTTTTATCAGTGCTGTTAACATCCACCAAGAGGACATACAGTTGGTAGTTGGTGATATATATACACGAGACCACAGATTCAAATGCCATTATAATTATTGCAGGGGATTTTAACCAGTGTAAACTACGTTCAGTTCTTTAAAAAATTCTGTCCACATATAAATATTCCAACAAGAGAGCAGAACATGCAGGATAACGCATTGTAACATCAATCCATATGCAGGTTTAATAGAAAAACACACAGCAAACAATCCAAATTCAAAATCAAAATCAAGGAAAACGTGTATATAGTTAAAAAACTAAATCAAAAATTCTAACAAAATCAAAACGTGAAAAGCAAGAAACAGGAAAACAGGGTCATAAACAAAGAATGGCAGGCAGGCACTGAAAAGCTTGGCACGATAGCAGAACACTGATCAATACTTTGCGTAGGGGCTATGGTAGCATGACCTTCATGTGCATATTATCATATCAGTGCCAGTAAAAGCCATGTCCCATCAGCCAATGCAAATCACATGACCCTGTTACCTACCACTGATCATTCACACCTCTTCTGGGTTTCAGCTAACTAGCACCCAGTGTTCAGTGTTTTCTATCCGTATTCTTTTCTGTATTTTGTACCATGTTGTGCTTGCTCTTGCTCTATAGATGATTCTTGTTTTCATTTTGTTTATTTTACACACAGACAAACCAAGTAGCATTCATTTTAAATAAAGATACCCTTATCACACTTTTCAAGCAAAACATTTCTTCAAAAGAGTGAAGCAGTCTCTCTCCATCTCTCTCTCTGGTACAATCTGGTACCCTTGGATTAATATTCTGAATGAAGAGTCCAGAAAATCAATTTAAACAGCTACATAACCCGACTCTAAATATGATTTCTGTACAAATATTGACAAATATTTTGGAATTGACATGCTGATTCTGAATACAGCCCTTTAACAGAAATATTCCAAGAACTTACTCTGTGGTGCTGCAGCCTCAGGGTCGCAGTTTTCTGTGGGATGTAAATACAAAACTGTCACAAATTGAATGAAATTTATATTATTCCTATTAATAAAATGCATGTTACTAAAAACTTTATGCATATTTGTGAGAAGTCTTGGGGTACAGTGAAGGGGCTTACCCAGTTCTTTAAGCAGACCTGACTCCTTCATCCTTCAACCAATCATAAACATGTGCAAAGTGAAGTGTGGTATTGAGATTCTGGAAAATTTCACGGTTTTGTTCTTGCACAGTTATCTTGTTTCTGATACTCGTATACAGTTCTTTGTCAATATCGTTTTTCTGGAGCAGAGCATCTGCCAATTGATTGGGAATTCTTATTTTTTGTGTAAGGTTTTCCCGGTGGGTCTCCAGAAACTGTTTTTTTCTTTCTTCCATGTTGACTGTTAAGAAGAAAAAAATGTTACTATACTATATCACAGCACAGTAACGAACAAAACAAAATTAAACATTACCACATGGTATTCAATTATCTGCCTAAAACCACATATGCACTTGATTTACTTCATTATTATATTACTTTATTATTTTAATATTGATTATTATAAACATATTAATATACCAGCTTTCATAGTTTCTTATTTCTATTATTATTATTATAAAAAAATTTAAAAATATTATTATTATTGAGAAGGGAATGAGATTCTGCGTCATGGCTTGACATGTGGCTCAGGGTAATTGGCCTGGTATGCCTGCAAAACCTCCATGGTGTGCAGAGCTGCACCCGCCTGACCTGCTGCCATGTAGGCTTTATTTATCAAAAGTGATGTGGTTTGGTTTAATTAAAGCAGAATAAATTAATAGTGGAGGATTTGTAGCTGTTATATATTCATGTTTCCACCTATAGATAGATAGATAGATAGATAGATAGATAGATAGATAGATAGATAGATAGATAGATAGATAGATAGATAGATAGATAGATAGAAACTGCAATTGAACAAGTGCAGATAAATATGTAAATATGTAGATCAATAAATGTCAGTATTTGCAATATGCACAAATGGGGCACATTCTAACATTTCCCTTCTCTTATTAATTTTATTCTATTCATTATTCTAATTAATCGTGCTTGCATGTAATGTGAGCGCGCCATACACAGAAAGCATGCGGAAACCAATGCAGAAAACCTGCTTGTGTTTGTTTATACTAACTGCATTGTGTAAGGGTTTTATCCTATAGAAGAATTTTTAAGGTTGACAACGGACTACACATATACAACTCAGTTTCTGTATTACTCTGATATAAACTATTGGCCTTATGGTGGTCCAGCGGCAGGATTCCTGGACAGGGCGCCAACCCAGCCACTGAAGAGTTAACTCTCAGCGTCGGATAAAATGGGAGGGTTCAGGAAGAGCGTCCTGTGCCAAGTCGGGGGAAAAAACAGCGGGCAAAGACATTGCGCGGGACATAATGCTAGGATAAAAAAAGAAAAAAAAAAGAGAAAAACCCCTCTGATTTAAACTATAGGTGTAAAAGACTTCATAAGCTGCTTTATCCTGACCGGGGGCGACTTTAGAATTTTTATTTAAGTAAATAAAATAAAATAAACGTTTGACTAACAGGGTAGGATGGTAAACTTATTACAGCATTCCACTGCATTGCATGTTTTATATGGAAAGTTAAAGTTCATTCATTCATTGTCTACGGGGAGCCTGTGCCCCTCAAGACAATCTCAGGCGTCCTTGGGCATCAAGACAGGTTGCCTTGATTGTTTTATAAAGTAGACTATATAAATGTAGAAATGTAACACGATTGTTTTATAAAGTAGACTATATAAATGTAAAATGTAACGATTGTTTTATAAAGTAGACTACATAAATGTAAAATGTAACACGATTGTTTATAAAGTAGACTATACGTTCATATGTGTTAATGGCTTCGTTTCCGCTGGAGGAAACAGCTGTGGTGTGATGAGGGGTGAACGCAGCGAAAACTTACACAGTAAACCGATTACTCCCCCATGACATTTTATAAATTGTATTTATGATACCATAAATCTCCACATATGCAGATATTATAACAATCTATCGAAAAACACACACCTTGTCTTGTCCTCTGACCCTCACTCTGCGACGCCGCGTCTGCGGATTGAACAACAGCTGTGTTACAATCCGTGCACTCTCACCTGAGAATAATAAAGCATTTCCTGGAAAACGTAAAGGACAGTTCCGAAGAAATGGGGTCAACATTACCCTAACCAATCAGCATCCACCGAAATGGCGCCAACATTTTTTACCGGAAACAGGAAGACGAATACTTTCGTTTTGGGGTAAAGAAGAGAGAACTCAAGCTCCATTCATTCATTCATTTCTATCTAAATTCATGTTTTATTGGTCACATACACCATATACCATACACAGCATGACACGCAGTGAAATACTCTCTTTGACTGTGTTATAAAAGTAGAATTGGAATTTTAGTACAGAATTAGAATTAAAAATACAAATACGGGAGGAACAGGGGTAAATATGTAGAAAATATATGTTTAAAAATTCTAATGTATGAAGACAGCTCTATGGAGGAACAGTATCATTATTTACTTTATTTACTATAGTGATGAGAGACCAGACAGGGTGCACCACGAAGCAGAAAGAAAGCTAATATTGGCTAAACCTTGGTTTATTCTTACAAGAAATTTGGCTCTCTAGAGGTGGATGAACATCTCCAGGCTTTTTCTTTCTTTCTTTCTTTCTTTCTTTCTTTCTTTCTTTCTTTCTTTCTTTCTTTCTTTCTTTCTTTCTTTCTTTCTTTCTTTCTTTTTTTCTTTCTTTCGTTCTACATATTTCATACATATTTCTTTCTAAATATGTAAGGTGATGAATATAAATATCACCAAATAATTTTGAAATAGAAACAGCAATCAGATGCATCAAAGAGACAAAAAAAGAATGTATAAGGAGATTAGTCCATAACTTAGTTGTAATTTTTCAATTACAGGTCAGCTGTTTTATCTCACATGCCTTGGCAGCAGACACATTATTGCTTTTTTCATATATATTTGAATTCTTAAAGGAATTCATTATAATAGTGAGCTCTAATTTAACAAGCCTCAACAAGCATTTGATGTGATGTGAGATCTGCTTTTCTAAAGTGAACACCCACAGGATGTGGTGAAGAAAGCCTCAACTTTACCAGTTATCAACTCATGTTCTGATATAGATTAAGCCAGTATGTGGATGTTTGGTTAGGTGCAGCAGCTGTCATATTGAACCCCCAGGGTTTTCGAGCTTGCTTCATGGTATAGTCCTCATGAATTCATCTGATGTGTTTTCTCTCAAAGATGAAAACCTTAGAAATTAAAGGAAGCATGGACATTCCACAACAAGAAATTGAAAGCAGAAGTTCACAATAATTAAAAACAACAATCTAATCCAAAACTTTTCATTATCCCAGAGTGGCTTTACAGGAGATGACAATCCCTGTCTAAAGTTTACAATATATTTACAGAAAGTAAATGAAATGTGAAGGAAATGAAGAGCAGAATGAAAGACAGCCACTAGGTCACACTGTAGGACTGTTTTTAATGATGTATTTATTCGTCTGTGAAGAGGAGGGTAAGGTTTTTTCTAGATGTCACATAAACCTTGGCTATTCTATGTCCTTTATGTTAAGAAAAGAAATTTTATTGCATAAATTGTTTGAAAGCGTTTTTGTAACAGATGCTAGAATTTTTGTTAATTGAGACTATGTTTCAACTGTGTTAAAACAAGGAAAATGGTAGGGTTTTTTGTTATTTTGAAACTGTGAAATTGTGAAAGGGGACAGATAGTGTCTATTCAACCCTAGGTAGTACCACATACCTGTGCTCACTGACGCCCATGACTGACAAGTAATTAGAGTAGTCTGGGCTAAACAAGTGAGTCGAGTATGGACTTTTCCATGACCTAGACACCTTGGTGTGGAGATCTAGAAAAAAGGGGAGTGTTCTGTGTGGAGGCAGTGCACAAATTGATGTCAGGTAGCGGTCGTCAAGTTTTGAGCAGACGATGCTAGTCTGTTCATCAGATCAGTCCAGACTGAGCACCATATTAAATACGAATCATTAGGGTGTTAAAATGATGAATACTAAGCTATTAAGGTATCAATGTATGTTCAAAGAATGGTGTTTAACTGCATAATTAATAAAATACTGATTCCAATAATGTGCATCGTCAATGGATCATGCTAAATTACCTTTAAAATATTGATGCAGTGTGGGAAAAAAATGCTGCCATGGCAATGTTATCATTAACATTAACATATAACTTCACTTTTCCCCATGAGGAAATGTACCTGATTAAATAGGACAGGTTTTAAATACAGAACAAAATGCAGTATTTTATATAAGAGCAGAGCAGGGCACAACCTAACGCAGGCATGTTGTTTATTTGTAATACAGACTTTATTTGGTTTAATTAAAGCAGAATAAATTAATAGTGGAGGATTTGTAGCTGTCATATATTGTGCAAATGAACAAGTGCAGATAAATATCTAAATATGTAGATCAGTAAATAAGGCGAGCTCAGTATTTGCATAGCGAAGTATGTGCAAGTTGTATTTACAGCAGATAAAGTCTAAAGAAAAGAGTAATTCTATATTTGTGCAATATGCACAAATGGGGTACATTCTAACATTTCTCTTCTCTCTTTCCGGGGTGTAAATAATGAAAAAATATATATTTTATTTTGAAAACAAGACCATATGCTGTACCAGACAGAAGGAAAATGCTTTGAATACTAGATGAAAAACGTCTTAGGATGTGCCCCGCTCTCCCTTATTAGAGGATAAAGTGTTATTTCACTGAATTCTTTCTTAGTTGTTTAATGCGATGCTCTAAACCAATTAGTGCTACTTCATTTTAAGCATGTTTTCGGATTAGTGATGGCACAAAGTGTTTATGAGTCCTAAAAAAACGCAACGCGCATCCGCTGCATTTATACTAATATAAGGGCTTCTGTCGTGAATTAATCGTGATGGCATGAAATGTGAGCGCACCTTATAGAGAAAGCATGCGGAAACCAGTGCAAACCTGCTTGTGTTCATTTATACTAACTGCATTGTGTAAGAGATTTATCCTGTCGATGAATCTTTTTTTAAAGGGTTTTCAACGGAATACACAAATAGAAATCAGTTTCGGGGAATGCGCACAGTTATAGCGCACAGTTATAGCGCACAGAACGTCCTGGATGGAATGAGATTTATTTTTGACTGTATTACTCTGATTTAAACTATAGGTGTAAAAGACTTTATAATAGGCTGCTTTATCCTAACTGTTCATTAGGTGCTATAAGCGTGTATTCTTACCTGTGAATGACCAGTAGATTTACCGCGGACAGCTGTGTTACAGTCTGTGCGCTCTCACCTTTTTTCTCAGCTATTTCCTGGAAAAAGTAATGCAAAGTTCCGAAGAAATGGGGTCAACATTACCCTAACCAATGAGCATCCACTGAAATGGCGCCAACATTTTGCACCGGAAACAGGAAGACGAATACTTTCGTTTTGGGGTAAAGAAGAGAGAACTCAAGCTACATTCATTCATTCATTTCTATCTAAATTCATGTTTTATTGGTCACATACACCATATACCATACACAGCATGACACGCAGTGAAATACTCTCTTTGACTGTGTTATAAAAGTAGAATTGGAATTTTAGTACAGAATTAGAATTAAAAGTACAAATACGGGAGGAACAGGGGTAAATATGTAGAAAATATATGTTTAAAAATTCTAATATATGAAGACAGCTCTATGGAGGAACAGTATCATTATTTACTTTATTATTATTTACTACGTTCAGTTCTTTAAAAAATTCTGTCAACATATAAATATTCCAACAAGAGAGCAGAACATGCATTGTAACATCAATCCATATGCAGGTTTAATAGAAAAACACACAGCAAACAATCCAAATTGGCGGATAAAATCAGAATCAAGGAAAACGTGTATATAGTTAAAAAACGAAAACAGCAAGCAATGAGGTCAAAAATTCTAACAAAATCAAAACGTGAAAAGCAAGAAACAGGAAAACAGGGTCATAAACAAAGAATGGCAGGCAGACACTGAAAAGCTTGGCACGATAGCAGAACACT
The DNA here is from genome assembly GCA_033459395.1 of Hemibagrus guttatus. Classification (NCBI taxonomy): domain Eukaryota; kingdom Metazoa; phylum Chordata; class Actinopteri; order Siluriformes; family Bagridae; genus Hemibagrus; species Hemibagrus guttatus. Next base: position 18,836,584 of record JAUCMX010000019.1, read on the forward strand.
GATCAATACTTTGCGTAGGGGCTATGGTAGCATGACCTTCAAGTGCATATTATCATATCAGTGCCAGTAAAAGCCATGTCCCATCAGCCAATGCAAATCACATGACCCTGTTACCTACCACTGATTATTCACACCTCTTCTGGGTTTCAGCTAACTAGCACCCAGTGTTCAGTGTTTTCTATCCGTATTCTTTTCTGTATTTTGTACCATGTTGTGCTTGCTCTTGCTCTATAGATGATTCTTGTTTTCTTTTTGTTTATTTTACACACAGACAAACCAAGTAGCATTCATTTTAAATAAAGATACCCTTATCACACTTTTCAAGCAAAACATTTCTTCAAAAGAGTGAAGCAGTCTCTCTCCATCTCTCCCTCTGGTACAATCTGGTACCCTTGGATTAATATTCTGAATGAAGAGTCCAGAAAATCAATTTAAACAGCTACATAACCCGACTCTAAAAATGATTTCTGTACAAATATTGACAAATATTTTGGAATTAACATGCTGATTCTGAATACAGCCCTTTAACAGAAATATTCCAAGAACTTACTCTGTGGTGCTGCAGCCTCAGGGTCGCAGTTTTCTGTGGGATGTAAATACAAAACTGTCACAAATTGAATGAAATTTATATTATTCCTATTAATAAAATGCATGTTACTAAAAACTTTATGCATATTTGTGAGAAGTCTTGGGGTACAGTGAAGGGGCTTACCCAGTTCTTTAAGCAGACCTGACTCTTTCTCCTTCAACCAATCATAAACATGTGCAAAGTGAAGTGTGGTATTGAGATTCAGGAAAATTTCACGGTTTTGTTCTTGCACAGTTATCTTGTTTCTGATAATCGTATACAGTTCATTGTCAATATCGTTTTTCTGGAGCAGAGCATCTGCCAATTGACTGGGATTTCTTATATTTTTTATAAGTTTTTTCCTGTGGGTCTCCAGAAACTGTTTTTTTCTTTCTTCCATGTTGACTGTTAAGAAGAAAAAAATGTTACTATACTATATCACAGCACAGTAACGAACAAAACAAAATTAAACATTACCACATGGTATTCAATTATCTGCCTAAAACCACATATGCACTTGATTTACTTCATTATTATATTACTTTATTATTTTAATATTGATTATTATAAACATATTAATATACCAGCTTTCATAGTTTCTTATTTCTATTATTATTATTATAAAAAAATTTAAAAATATTATTATTATTGAGAAGGGAATGAGATTCTGCGTCATGGCTTGACATGTGGCTCAGGGTAATTGGCCTGGTATGCCTGCAAAACCTCCATGGTGTGCAGAGCTGCACCCGCCTGACCTGCTGCCATGTAGGCTTTATTTATCAAAAGTGATGTGGTTTGGTTTAATTAAAGCAGAATAAATTAATAGTGGAGGATTTGTAGCTGTTATATATTCATGTTTCCACCTATAGATAGATAGATAGATAGATAGATAGATAGATAGATAGATAGATAGATAGATAGATAGATAGATAGATAGATAGATAGAAACTGCAATTGAACAAGTGCAGATAAATATGTAAATATGTAGATCAATAAATGTCAGTATTTGCAATATGCACAAATGGGGCACATTCTAACATTTCCCTTCTCTTATTAATTTTATTCTATTCATTATTCTAATTAATCGTGCTTGCATGTAATGTGAGCGCGCCATACACAGAAAGCATGCGGAAACCAATGCAGAAAACCTGCTTGTGTTTGTTTATACTAACTGCATTGTGTAAGGGTTTTATCCTATAGAAGAATTTTTAAGGTTGACAACGGACTACACATATACAACTCAGTTTCTGTATTACTCTGATATAAACTATTGGCCTTATGGTGGTCCAGCGGCAGGATTCCTGGACAGGGCGCCAACCCAGCCACTGAAGAGTTAACTCTCAGCGTCGGATAAAATGGGAGGGTTCAGGAAGAGCGTCCTGTGCCAAGTCGGGGGAAAAAACAGCGGGCAAAGACATTGCGCGGGACATAATGCTAGGATAAAAAAAGAAAAAAAAAAGAGAAAAACCCCTCTGATTTAAACTATAGGTGTAAAAGACTTCATAAGCTGCTTTATCCTGACCGGGGGCGACTTTAGAATTTTCATTTAAGTAAATAAAATAAAATAAACGTTTGACTAACAGGGTAGGATGGTAAACTTATTGCAGCATTCCACTGCATTGCATGTTTTATATGGAAAGTTAAAGTTCATTCATTCATTGTCTATGGGGAGCCTGTGCCCCTCAAGACAATCTCAGGCGTCCTTGGGCATCAAGACAGGGTGCCTTGATTGTTTTATAAAGTAGACTACATAAATGTAGAAATGTAACACGATTGTTTTATAAAGTAGACTATATAAATGTAGAAATGTAACACGATTGTTTTATAAAGTAGACTATACGTTCATATGTGTTAATGGCTTCGTTTCCGCTGGAGGAAACAGCTGTGGTGTGATGAGGGGTGAACGCAGCGAAAACTTACACAGTAAACCGATTACTCCCCCATGACATTTTATAAATTGTATTTATGATACCATAAATCTCCACATATGCAGATATTATAACAATCTATCGAAAAACACACACCTTGTCTTGTCCTCTGACCCTCACTCTGCGACGCCGCGTCTGCGGATTGAACAACAGCTGTATTACAATCCGTGCACTCTCACCTGAGAATAATAAAGCATTTCCTGGAAAACGTAAAGGACAGTTCCGAAGAAATGGGGTCAACATTACCCTAACCAATCAGCATCCACCGAAATGGCGCCAACATTTTTTACCGGAAACAGGAAGACGAATACTTTCGTTTTGGGGTAAAGAAGAGAGAACTCAAGCTCCATTCATTCATTCATTTCTATCTAAATTCATGTTTTATTGGTCACATACACCATATACCATACACAGCATGACACGCAGTGAAATACTCTCTTTGACTGTGTTATAAAAGTAGAATTGGAATTTTAGTACAGAATTAGAATTAAAAATACAAATACGGGAGGAACAGGGGTAAATATGTAGAAAATATATGTTTAAAAATTCTAATGTATGAAGACAGCTCTATGGAGGAACAGTATCATTATTTACTTTATTTACTATAGTGATGAGAGACCAGACAGGGTGCACCACGAAGCAGAAAGAAAGCTAATATTGGCTAAACCTTGGTTTATTCTTACAAGAAATTTGGCTCTCTAGAGGTGGATAAACATCTCCAGGCTTTTTCTTTCTTTCTTTCTTTCTTTCTTTCTTTCTTTCTTTCTTTCTTTCTTTCTTTCTTTCTTTCTTTCTTTCTTTCTTTCTTTCTTTCTTTCTTTCTTTCTTTTTTCTTTCTTTCGTTCTACATATTTCATACATATTTCTTTCTAAATATGTAAGGTGATGAATATAAATATCACCAAATAATTTTGAAATAGAAACAGCAATCAGATGCATCAAAGAGACAAAAAAAGAATGTATAAGGAGATTAGTCCATAACTTAGTTGTAATTTTTCAATTACAGGTCAGCTGTTTTATCTAAAATGCCTTGGCAGCAGACACATTATTGCTTTTTTCATATATATTTGAATTCTTAAAGGAATTCATTATAATAGTGAGCTCTAATTTAACAAGCCTCAACAAGCATTTGATGTGATGTGAGATCTGCATTTCTAAAGTGAACACCCACAGGATGTGGTGAAGAAAGCCTCAACTTTACCAGTTATCAACTCATGTTCTGATATAGATTAAGCCAGTGTGTGGATGTTTGGTTAGGTGCAGCAGCTGTCATATTGAACCCCCAGGGTTTTCGAGCTTGCTTCATGGTATAGTCCTCATGAATTCATCTGATGTGTTTTCTCTCAAAGATGAAAACCTTAGAAATTAAAGGAAGCATGGACATTCCACAACAAGAAATTGAAAGCAGAAGTTCACAATAATTAAAAACAACAATCTAATCCAAAACTTTTCATTATCCCAGAGTGGCTTTACAGGAGATGACAATCCCTGTCTAAAGTTTACAATATATTTACAGAAAGTAAATGAAATGTGAAGGAAATGAAGAGCAGAATGAAAGACAGCCACTAGGTCACACTGTAGGACTGTTTTAATGATGTATTTATTCGTCTGTGAAGAGGAGGGTAAGGTTTTTTCTAGATGTCACATAAACCTTGGCTATTCTATGTCCTTTATGTTAAGAAAAGAAATTTTATTGCATAAATTGTTTGAAAGCATTTTTGTAACAGATGCTAGAATTTTTGTTAATTGAGACTATGTTTCAACTGTGTTAAAACAAGGAAAATGGTAGTTTTATGTTATTTTGAAACTGTGAAATTGTGAAAGGGGACAGATAGTGTCTATTCAACCCTAGGTAGTACCACATACCTGTGCTCACTGACGCCCATGACTGACAAGTAATTAGAGTAGTCTGGGCTAAACAAGTGAGTCGAGTATGGACTTTTCCATGACCTAGACACCTTGGTGTGGAGATCTAGAAAAAAGGGGAGTGTTCTGTGTGGAGGCAGTGCACAAATTGATGTCAGGTAGCGGTCGTCAAGTTTTGAGCAGACGATGCTAGTCTGTTCATCAGATCAGTCCAAACTGAGCACCATATTAAATACGAATCATTAGGGTGTTAAAATGATGAATACTAAGCTATTAAGGTATCAATGTATGTTCAAAGAATGGTGTTTAACTGCATAATTAATAAAATACTGATTCCAATAATGTGCATCGTCAATGGATCATGCTAAATTACCTTTAAAATATTGATGCAGTGTGGGAAAAAAATGCTGCCATGGCAATGTTATCATTAACATTAACATATAACTTCACTTTTCCCCATGAGGAAATGTACCTGATTAAATAGGACAGGTTTTAAATACAGAACAAAATGCAGTATTTTATATAAGAGCAGAGCAGGGCACAACCTAACGCAGGCATGTTGTTTATTTGTAATACAGACTTTATTTGGTTTAATTAAAGCAGAATAAATTAATAGTGGAGGATTTGTAGCTGTCATATATTGTGCAAATGAACAAGTGCAGATAAATATCTAAATATGTAGATCAGTAAATAAGGCGAGCTCAGTATTTGCATAGCGAAGTATGTGCAAGTTGTATTTACAGCAGATAAAGTCTAAAGAAAAGAGTAATTCTATATTTGTGCAATATGCACAAATGGGGTACATTCTAACATTTCTCTTCTCTCTTTCCGGTGTGTAAATAATGAAAAAATATATATTTTATTTTGAAAACAAGACCATATGCTGTACCAGACAGAAGGAAAATGCTTTGAATACTAGATGAAAAACGTCTTAGGATGTGCCCCGCTCTCCCTTATTAGAGGATAAAGTGTTATTTCACTGAATTCTTTCTTAGTTGTTTAATGCGATGCTCTAAACCAATTAGTGCTACTTCATTTTAAGCATGTTTTCGGATTAGTGATGGCACAAAGTGTTTATGAGTCCTAAAAAAACGCAACGCGCATCCGCTGCATTTATACTAATATAAGGGCTTCTGTCGTGAATTAATCGTGATGGCATGAAATGTGAGCGCACCTTATAGAGAAAGCATGCGGAAACCAGTGCAAACCTGCTTGTGTTCATTTATACTAACTGCATTGTGTAAGAGATTTATCCTGTCGATGAATCTTTTTAAGGTTGTCAACGGAATACACAAATAGAAATCAGTTTCGGGGAATGCGCACAGTTATAGCGCACAGTTATAGCGCACAGAACGTCCTGGATGGAATGAGATTTATTTTTGACTGTATTACTCTGATTTAAACTATAGGTGTAACAGACTTTATAATAGGCTGCTTTATCCTAACTGTTCATTAGGTGCTATAAGCGTGTATTCTTACCTGTGAATGACCAGTAGATTTACCGCGGACAGCTGTGTTACAGTCTGTGCGCTCTCACCTTTTTTCTCACCTATTTCCTGGAAAAAGTAATGCAGAGTTCCGAAGAAATAGAGTCAACATTACCCTAACCAATGAGCATCCACTGAAATGGAGCCAACATTTTGCACCGGAAACAGGAAGACGAATACTTTCGTTTTGGGGTAAAGAAGAGAGAACTCAAGCTCCATTCATTCATTCATTTCTATCTAAATTCATGTTTTATTGGTCACATACACCATATACCATACACAGCATGACACGCAGTGAAATACTCTCTTTGACTGTGTTATAAAAGTAGAATTGGAATTTTAGTACAGAATTAGAATTAAAAGTACAAATACGGGAGGAACAGGGGTAAATATGTAGAAAATATATGTTTAAAAATTCTAATACATGAAGACAGCTCTATGGAGGAACAGTATCATTATTTACTTTATTATTATTTACTACGTTCAGTTCTTTAAAAAATTCTGTCAACATATAAATATTCCAACAAGAGAGCAGAACATGCATTGTAACATCAATCCATATGCAGGTTTAATAGAAAAACACACAGCAAACAATCCAAATTGGCGGATAAAATCAGAATCAAGGAAAACGTGTATATAGTTAAAAAACGAAAACAGCAAGCAATGAGGTCAAAAATTCTAACAAAATCAAAACGTGAAAAGCAAGAAACAGGAAAACAGGGTCATAAACAAAGAATGGCAGGCAGACACTGAAAAGCTTGGCACGATAGCAGAACACTGATCAATACTTTGCGTAGGGGCTATGGTAGCATGACCTTCAAGTGCATATTATCATATCAGTGCCAGTAAAAGCCATGTCCCATCAGCCAATGCAAATCACATGACCCTGTTACCTACCACTGATTATTCACACCTCTTCTGGGTTTCAGCTAACTAGCACCCAGTGTTCAGTGTTTTCTATCCGTATTCTTTTCTGTATTTTGTACCATGTTGTGCTTGCTCTTGCTCTATAGATGATTCTTGTTTTCTTTTTGTTTATTTTACACACAGACAAACCAAGTAGCATTCATTTTAAATAAAGATACCCTTATCACACTTTTCAAGCAAAACATTTCTTCAAAAGAGTGAAGCAGTCTCTCTCCATCTCTCCCTCTGGTACAATCTGGTACCCTTGGATTAATATTCTGAATGAAGAGTCCAGAAAATCAATTTAAACAGCTACATAACCCGACTCTAAAAATGATTTCTGTACAAATATTGACAAATATTTTGGAATTAACATGCTGATTCTGAATACAGCCCTTTAACAGAAATATTCCAAGAACTTACTCTGTGGTGCTGCAGCCTCAGGGTCGCAGTTTTCTGTGGGATGTAAATACAAAACTGTCACAAATTGAATGAAATTTATATTATTCCTATTAATAAAATGCATGTTACTAAAAACTTTATGCATATTTGTGAGAAGTCTTGGGGTACAGTGAAGGGGCTTACCCAGTTCTTTAAGCAGACCTGACTCTTTCTCCTTCAACCAATCATAAACATGTGCAAAGTGAAGTGTGGTATTGAGATTCAGGAAAATTTCACGGTTTTGTTCTTGCACAGTTATCTTGTTTCTGATAATCGTATACAGTTCTTTGTCAATATCGTTTTTCTGGAGCAGAGCATCTGCCAATTGACTGGGATTTCTTATATTTTTTATAAGTTTTTTCCTGTGGGTCTCCAGAAACTGTTTTTTTCTTTCTTCCATGTTGACTGTTAAGAAGAAAAAAATGTTACTATACTATATCACAGCACAGTAACGAACAAAACAAAATTAAACATTACCACATGGTATTCAATTATCTGCCTAAAACCACATATGCACTTGATTTACTTCATTATTATATTACTTTATTATTTTAATATTGATTATTATAAACATATTAATATACCAGCTTTCATAGTTTCTTATTTCTATTATTATTATTATAAAAAAATTTAAAAATATTATTATTATTGAGAAGGGAATGAGATTCTGCGTCATGGCTTGACATGTGGCTCAGGGTAATTGGCCTGGTATGCCTGCAAAACCTCCATGGTGTGCAGAGCTGCACCCGCCTGACCTGCTGCCATGTAGGCTTTATTTATCAAAAGTGATGTGGTTTGGTTTAATTAAAGCAGAATAAATTAATAGTGGAGGATTTGTAGCTGTTATATATTCATGTTTCCACCTATAGATAGATAGATAGATAGATAGATAGATAGATAGATAGATAGATAGATAAAAAAAAAAAACTGCAATTGAACAAGTGCAGATAAATATGTAAATATGTAGATCAATAAATGTCAGTATTTGCAATATGCACAAATGGGGCACATTCTAACATTTCCCTTCTCTTATTAATTTTATTCTATTCATTATTCTAATTAATCGTGCTTGCATGTAATGTGAGCGGCCATACACAGAAAGCATGCGGAAACCAATGCAGAAAACCTGCTTGTGTTTGTTTATACTAACTGCATTGTGTAAGGGTTTTATCCTATAGAAGAATTTTTAAGGTTGACAACGGACTACACATATACAACTCAGTTTCTGTATTACTCTGATATAAACTATTGGCCTTATGGTGGTCCAGCGGCAGGATTCCTGGACAGGGCGCCAACCCAGCCACTGAAGAGTTAACTCTCAGCGTCGGATAAAATGGGAGGGTTCAGGAAGAGCGTCCTGTGCCAAGTCGGGGGAAAAAACAGCGGGCAAAGACATTGCGGGGACATAATGCTAGGATAAAAAAAGAAAAAAAAAAAAGAAAAACCCCTCTGATTTAAACTATAGGTGTAAAAGACTTCATAAGCTGCTTTATCCTGACCGGGGGCGACTTTAGAATTTTATTTAAGTAAATAAAATAAAATAAACGTTTGACTAACAGGGTAGGATGGTAAACTTATTCAGCATTCCACTGCATTGCATGTTTTATATGGAAAGTTAAAGTTCATTCATTCATTGTCTAGGGGAGCCTGTGCCCCTCAAGACAATCTCAGGCGTCCTTGGGCATCAAGACAGGGTTTCCTTGATTGTTTTATAAAGTAACTCATAAATGTAGAAATGTAACACGATTGTTTTATAAAGTAGACTATATAAATGTTAGAAAAATGTAACTTTTTGATTGTTTTATAAAGTAGACTAATAAATGTATAAATGTAACACGATTGTTTTATAAAGTAGACTATACGTTCATATGTGTTAATGGCTTCGTTTCCGCTGGAGGAAACAGCTGTGGTGTGATGAGGGGTGAACGCAGCGAAAACTTACACAGTAAACCGATTACTCCCCCATGACATTTTTAAATTGTATTTATGATACCATAAATCTCCACATATGCAGATATTATAACAATCTATCGAAAAACACACACCTTGTCTTGTCCTCTGACCCTCACTCTGCGACGCCGCGTCTGCGGATTGAACAACAGCTGTTTACAATCCGTGCACTCTCACCTGAGAATAATAAAGCATTTCCTGGAAAACGTAAAGGACAGTTCCGAAGAAATGGGGTCAACATTACCCTAACCAATCAGCATCCACCGAAATGGCGCCAACATTTTTTACCGGAAACAGGAAGACGAATACTTTCGTTTTGGGGTAAAGAAGAGAGAACTCAAGCTCCATTCATTCATTCATTTCTATCTAAATTCATGTTTTATTGGTCACATACACCATATACCATACACAGCATGACACGCAGTGAAATACTCTCTTTGACTGTGTTATAAAAGTAGAATTGGAATTTTAGTACAGAATTAGAATTAAAAATACAAATACGGGAGGAACAGGGGTAAATATGTAGAAAATATATGTTTAAAAATTCTAATGTATGAAGACAGCTCTATGGAGGAACAGTATCATTATTTACTTTATTTACTATAGTGATGAGAGACCAGACAGGGTGCACCACGAAGCAGAAAGAAAGCTAATATTGGCTAAACCTTGGTTTATTCTTACAAGAAATTTGGCTCTCTAGAGGTGGATAAAAATCTCCAGGCCCCCTTTTTCTTTCTTTCTTTCTTTCCTTTCTTTTTCTTTCTTTCTTTCTTTTCTTTCTTTCTTTCTTTCTTTCTTTCTTTCTTTCTTTCTTTCGTTCTACATATTTCATACATATTTCTTTCTAAATATGTAAGGTGATGAATATAAATATCACCAAATAATTTTGAAATAGAAACAGCAATCAGATGCATCAAAGAGACAAAAAAAGAATGTATAAGGAGATTAGTCCATAACTTAGTTGTAATTTTTCAATTACAGGTCAGCTGTTTTATTAAAAAGCCTTGGCAGCAGACACATTATTGCTTTTTTCATATATATTTGAATTCTTAAAGGAATTCATTATAATAGTGAGCTCTAATTTAACAAGCCTCAACAAGCATTTGATGTGATGTGAGATCTGCTTTTTTAAAGTGAACACCCACAGGATGTGGTGAAGAAAGCCTCAACTTTACCAGTTATCAACTCATGTTCTGATATAGATTAAGCCAGTGTGTGGATGTTTGGTTAGGTGCAGCAGCTGTCATATTGAACCCCCAGGGTTTTCGAGCTTGCTTCATGGTATAGTCCTCATGAATTCATCTGATGTGTTTTCTCTCAAAGATGAAAACCTTAGAAATTAAAGGAAGCATGGACATTCCACAACAAGAAATTGAAAGCAGAAGTTCACAATAATTAAAAACAACAATCTAATCCAAAACTTTTCATTATCCCAGAGTGGCTTTACAGGAGATGACAATCCCTGTCTAAAGTTTACAATATATTTACAGAAAGTAAATGAAATGTGAAGGAAATGAAGAGCAGAATGAAAGACAGCCACTAGGTCACACTGTAGGACTGTTTTTTAAAGATGTATTTATTCGTCTGTGAAGAGGAGGGTAAGGTTTTTTCTAGATGTCACATAAACCTTGGCTATTCTATGTCCTTTATGTTAAGAAAAGAAATTTTATTGCATAAATTGTTTGAAAGCATTTTTGTAACAGATGCTAGAATTTTTGTTAATTGAGACTATGTTTCAACTGTGTTAAAACAAGGAAAATGGTAGTTTTATGTTATTTTGAAACTGTGAAATTGTGAAAGGGGACAGATAGTGTCTATTCAACCCTAGGTAGTACCACATACCTGTGCTCACTGACGCCCATGACTGACAAGTAATTAGAGTAGTCTGGGCTAAACAAGTGAGTCGAGTATGGACTTTTCCATGACCTAGACACCTTGGTGTGGAGATCTAGAAAAAAGGGGAGTGTTCTGTGTGGAGGCAGTGCACAAATTGATGTCAGGTAGCGGTCGTCAAGTTTTGAGCAGACGATGCTAGTCTGTTCATCAGATCAGTCCAGACTGAGCACCATATTAAATACGAATCATTAGGGTGTTAAAATGATGCATACTAAGCTATTAAGGTATCAATGTATGTTCAAAGAATGGTGTTTAACTGCATAATTAATAAAATACTGATTCCAATAATGTGCATCGTCAATGGATCATGCTAAATTACCTTTAAAATATTGATGCAGTGTGGGAAAAAAATGCTGCCATGGCAATGTTATCATTAATATTAACATATAACTTCACTTTTCCCCATGAGGAAATGTACCTGATTAAATAGGACAGGTTTTAAATACAGAACAAAATGCAGTATTTTATATAAGAGCAGAGCAGGGCACAACCTAACGCAGGCATGTTGTTTATTTGTAATACAGACTTTATTTGGTTTAATTAAAGCAGAATAAATTAATAGTGGAGGATTTGTAGCTGTCATATATTGTGCAAATGAACAAGTGCAGATAAATATCTAAATATGTAGATCAGTAAATAAGGCGAGCTCAGTATTTGCATAGCGAAGTATGTGCAAGTTGTATTTACAGCAGATAAAGTGTAAAGAAAAGAGTAATTCTATATTTGTGCAATATGCACAAATGGGGTACATTCTAACATTTCTCTTCTCTCTTTCCGGGGTGTAAATAATGAAAAAATATATATTTTATTTTGAAAACAAGACCATATGCTGTACCAGACAGAAGGAAAATGCTTTGAATACTAGATGAAAAACGTCTTAGGATGTGCCCCGCTCTCCCTTATTAGAGGATAAAGTGTTATTTCACTGAATTCTTTCTTAGTTGTTTAATGCGATGCTCTAAACCAATTAGTGCTACTTCATTTTAAGCATGTTTTCGGATTAGTGATGGCACAAAGTGTTTATGAGTCCTAAAAAAACGCAACGCGCATCCGCTGCATTTATACTAATATAAGGGCTTCTGTCGTGAATTAATCGTGATGGCATGAAATGTGAGCGCACCTTATAGAGAAAGCATGCGGAAACCAGTGCAAACCTGCTTGTGTTCATTTATACTAACTGCATTGTGTAAGAGATTTATCCTGTCGATGAATTTTTTTAAGGTTGTCAACGGAATACACAAATAGAAATCAGTTTCGGGGAATGCGCAGTTATAGCGCACAGTTATAGCGCACAGAACGTCCTGGATGGAATGAGATTTATTTTTGACTGTATTACTCTGATTTAAACTATAGGTGTAAAAGACTTTATAATAGGCTGCTTTATCCTAACTGTTCATTAGGTGCTATAAGCGTGTATTCTTACCTGTGAATGACCAGTAGATTTACCGCGGACAGCTGTGTTACAGTCTGTGCGCTCTCACCTTTTTTCTCAGCTATTTCCTGGAAAAAGTAATGCAAAGTTCCGAAGAAATGGGGTCAACATTACCCTAACCAATGAGCATCCACTGAAATGGCGCCAACATTTTGCACCGGAAACAGGAAGACGAATACTTTCGTTTTGGGGTAAAGAAGAGAGAACTCAAGCTCCATTCATTCATTCATTTCTATCTAAATTCATGTTTTATTGGTCACATACACCATATACCATACACAGCATGACACGCAGTGAAATACTCTCTTTGACTGTGTTATAAAAGTAGAATTGGAATTTTAGTACAGAATTAGAATTAAAAATACAAATACGGGAGGAACAGGGGTAAATATGTAGAAAATATATGTTTAAAAATTCTAATGTATGAAGACAGCTCTATGGAGGAACAGTATCATTATTTACTTTATTTACTATAGTGATGAGAGACCAGACAGGGTGCACCACGAAGCAGAAAGAAAGCTAATATTGGCTAAAACTTGGTTTATTCTTACAAGAAATTTGGCTCTCTAGAGGTGGATGAACATCTCCAGGCTTTTCTTTCTTTCTTTCTTTCTTTCTTTCTTTCTTTCTTTCTTTCTTTCTTTCTTTCTTTCTTTCTTTCTTTCTTTCTTTCTTTCTTTCTTTCTTTCTTTCTTTTTTTCTTTCTTTCGTTCTACATATTTCATACATATTTCTTTCTAAATATGTAAGGTGATGAATATAAATATCACCAAATAATTTTGACATAGAAACAGCAATCAGATGCATCAAAGAGACAAAAAAAGAATGTATAAGGAGATTAGTCCATAACTTAGTTGTAATTTTTCAATTACAGGTCAGCTGTTTTATCTCACATGCCTTGGCAGCAGACACATTATTGCTTTTTTCATATATATTTGAATTCTTAAAGGAATTCATTATAATAGTGAGCTCTAATTTAACAAGCCTCAACAAGCATTTGATGTGATGTGAGATCTGCTTTTCTAAAGTGAACACCCACAGGATGTGGTGAAGAAAGCCTCAACTTTACCAGTTATCAACTCATGTTCTGATATAGATTAAGCCAGTGTGTGGATGTTTGGTTAGGTGCAGCAGCTGTCATATTGAACCCCCAGGATTTTCGAGCTTGCTTCATGGTATAGTCCTCATGAATTCATCTGATGTGTTTTCTCTCAAAGATGAAAACCTTAGAAATTAAAGGAAGCATGGACATTCCACAACAAGAAATTGAAAGCAGAAGTTCACAATAATTAAAAACAACAATCTAATCCAAAACTTTTCATTATCCCGGAGTGGCTTTACAGGAGATGACAATCCCTGTCTAAAGTTTACAATATATTTACAGAAAGTAAATGAAATGTGAAGGAAATGAAGAGCAGAATGAAAGACAGCCACTAGGTCACACTGTAGGACTGTTTTTAATGATGTATTTATTCGTCTGTGAAGAGGAGGGTAAGGTTTTTTCTAGATGTCACATAAACCTTGGCTATTCTATGTCCTTTATGTTAAGAAAAGAAATTTTATTGCATAAATTGTTTGAAAGCATTTTTGTAACAGATGCTAGAATTTTTGTTAATTGAGACTATGTTTCAACTGTGTTAAAACAAGGAAAATGGTGGTTTTATGTTATTTTGAAACTGTGAAATTGTGAAAGGGGACAGATAGTGTCTATTCAACCCTAGGTAGTACCACATACCTGTGCTCACTGACGCCCATGACTGACAAGTAATTAGAGTAGTCTGGGCTAAACAAGTGAGTCGAGTATGGACTTTTCCATGACCTAGACACCTTGGTGTGGAGATCTAGAAAAAAGGGGAGTGTTCTGTGTGGAGGCAGTGCACAAATTGATGTCAGGTAGCGGTCGTCAAGTTTTGAGCAGACGATGCTAGTCTGTTCATCAGATCAGTGCAAACTGAGCACCATATTAAATACGAATCATTAGGGTGTTAAAATGATGAATACTAAGCTATTAAGGTATCAATGTATGTTCAAAGAATGGTGTTTAACTGCATAATTAATAAAATACTGATTCCAATAATGTGCATCGTCAATGGATCATGCTAAATTACCTTTAAAATATTGATGCAGTGTGGGAAAAAAATGCTGCCATGGCAATGTTATCATTAACATTAACATATAAATTCACTTTTCCCCATGAGGAAATGTACCTGATTAAATAGGTCAGGTTTTAAATACAGAACAAAATGCAGTATTTTATATAAGAGCAGAGCAGGGCACAACCTAACGCAGGCATGTTGTTTATTTGTAATACAGACTTTATTTGGTTTAATTAAAGCAGAATAAATTAATAGTGGAGGATTTGTAGCTGTCATATATTGTGCAAATGAACAAGTGCAGATAAATATCTAAATATGTAGATCAGTAAATAAGGCGAGCTCAGTATTTGCATAGCGAAGTATGTGCAAGTTGTATTTACAGCAGATAAAGTCTAAAGAAAAGAGTAATTCTATATTTGTGCAATATGCACAAATGGGGTACATTCTAACATTTCTCTTCTCTCTTTCCGGGGTGTAAATAATGAAAAAATATATATTTTATTTTGAAAACAAGACCATATGCTGTACCAGACAGAAGGAAAATGCTTTGAATACTAGATGAAAAACGTCTTAGGATGTGCCCCGCTCTCCCTTATTAGAGGATAAAGTGTTATTTCACTGAATTCTTTCTTAGTTGTTTAATGCGATGCTCTAAACCAATTAGTGCTACTTCATTTTAAGCATGTTTTCGGATTAGTGATGGCACAAAGTGTTTATGAGTCCTAAAAAAACGCAACGCGCATCCGCTGCATTTATACTAATATAAGGGCTTCTGTCGTGAATTAATCGTGATGGCATGAAATGTGAGCGCACCTTATAGAGAAAGCATGCGGAAACCAGTGCAAACCTGCTTGTGTTCATTTATACTAACTGCATTGTGTAAGAGATTTATCCTGTCGATGAATTTTTTTAAGGTTGTCAACGGAATACACAAATAGAAATCAGTTTCGGGGAATGCGCAGTTATAGCGCACAGTTATAGCGCACAGAACGTCCTGGATGGAATGAGATTTATTTTTGACTGTATTACTCTGATTTAAACTATAGGTGTAAAAGACTTTATAATAGGCTGCTTTATCCTAACTGTTCATTAGGTGCTATAAGCGTGTATTCTTACCTGTGAATGACCAGTAGATTTACCGCGGACAGCTGTGTTACAGTCTGTGCGCTCTCACCTTTTTTCTCAGCTATTTCCTGGAAAAAGTAATGCAGAGTTCCGAAGAAATGGGGTCAACATTACCCTAACCAATGAGCATCCACTGAAATGGCGCCAACATTTTGCACCGGAAACAGGAAGACGAATACTTTCGTTTTGGGGTAAAGAAGAGAGAACTCAAGCTCCATTCATTCATTCATTTATATCTAAATTCATGTTTTATTGGTCACATACACCATATACCATACACAGCATGACACGCAGTGAAATACTCTCTTTGACTGTGTTATAAAAGTAGAATTGGAATTTTAGTACAGAATTAGAATTAAAAATACAAATACGGGAGGAACAGGGGTAAATATGTAGAAAATATATGTTTAAAAATTCTAATATATGAAGACAGCTCTATGGAGGAACAGTATCATTATTTACTTTATTTACTATAGTGATGAGAGACCAGACAGGGTGCACCACGAAGCAGAAAGAAAGGGTCAGCAAACATTGGCTAAACCTTGGTTTATTCTTACAAGAAATATGGCTCTCTAGAGGTGGATGAACATCTCCAGGCTTTTTCTTTCTTTTTCTTTCTTTCTTTCTTTCTTTCTTTCTTCTCTTTCTTTCTTTCTTTCTTTCTTTCTTTCTTTCTTTCTTCTACATATTTCATACATATTTCTTTCTAAATATGTAAGGTGATGAATATAAATATCACCAGATAATTTTAACATAGAAACAGCAATCAGATGCATCAAAGAGACAAAAAAAAGAATGTATAAGGAGATTAGTCCATAACTTAGTTGTCATTTTTCAATTACAGGTCAGCTGTTTTATCTCACATGCCTTGGCAGCAGACACATTATTGCTTTTTTCATATATATTTGAATTCTTAAAGGAATTCATTATAATAGTGATCTCTAATTTAACAAGCCTCAACAAGCATTTGATGTGATGTGAGATCTGCTTTTCTAAAGTGAACACCCACAGGATGTGGTGAAGAAAGCCTCAACTTACCAGTTATCAACTCATGTTCTGATATAGATTAAGCCAGTGTGTGGATGTTTGGTTAGGTGCAGCAGCTGTCATATTGAACCCCCAGGGTTTTCGAGCTTGCTTCATGGTATAGTCCTCATGAATTCATCTGATGTGTTTTCTGTCAAAGATGAAAACCTTAGAAATTAAAGGAAGCATGGACATTCCACAACAAGAAATTGAAAGCAGAAGTTCACAATAATTAAAAACAACAATCTAATCCAAAACTTTTCATTATCCCAGAGTGGCTTTACAGGAGATGACAATCCCTGTCTAAAGTTTACAATATATTTACAGAAATTAAATGAAATGTGAAGGAAATGAAGAGCAGAATGAAAGACAGCCACTAGGTGACACTGTAGGACTGTTTTTAATGATGTATTTATTCGTCTGTGAAGAGGAGGGTAAGGTTTTTTCTAGATGTCACATAAACCTTGGTTATTCTATGTCCTTTAAGTTAAGAAAAGAAATTTTATTGCATAAATTGTTTGAAATCGTTTTTGTAACAGATGCTAGAATTTTTGTTAATTGAGACTATGTTTCAACTGTGTTAAAACAAGGAAAATGGTAGTTTTATGTAATTTTGAATCTGTGAAATTGTGCATGGAATGTCTGTGTATAGTTTTCTAGGACACGAGTGACAGTCTGGAATGCCACATTTGCCAAGATTCACACTGAGGCAAGTATCTTTTGATATTTGTTTAGTATTTTGTGGGAATCTACAAACAGACTCATAGAACGATAAGTCACCGTACTGACTGAGCGTAGCTTAGGTCAAAATTGGTGCCAGATGATGTGCATTAGATATGGCTTGTCAGAGACAAGCCATAAATTACACTTCCTGTCAGTGGAATTCATTCAAAAAGTAGAGAATAGTCAACCTTACCAAGCTACTTTATGTGTTCATACAGTCAATATATTGTTATGAAAATTATGTTCATGTTCTATATCTTGGTTTATTCCATCAGTTCATACTCATGTTGTTTTGCTAATTATTATGTCAGTACAGTATGCTTGCTTGGAAATCAAAATGAGCAACATACCAGAAAAACTGCAAAGAACTCCAACCTGAGGGTCTGTCAGAACCGTTTACAGCTTTACTACAGAACTGTCAAGAGCTTCAACGTTAGAAAGTGCACGTATGTTAATTAGGCTTAAATGTCATGTCCAAAACTGTCAATCACCTCATCAACACTATTACCAAAATAATTATAATGTTTGTTTTGTGTTTCCTTCACATACATGGAATTTATTCCTTTGCTGATATAATCAGCTTCACTCTTCTTTTGTAAGCTTTTCCACTAGATGTTGTATTCTGCCTGTGAGGATTTGTGATCATTTAGCTACAATAGCATTACTGAGATCAGACACAGATGTTGAGATTTTGAGGAGACTCCAGTTCCAGTTTATCCCAAAGGTGTTCAGTGGGGTTGAGTCAGAGTCAGGGCTCTGTGTAGGACACTCTTCCACACCAACATTAACCTCCACACCATGTTTTTATAAAGCTTTTATGTGCAAAGGGACATTGTTACGGTGGAATTGTGTTTGGGCCTCTTTTACTTTGCTTCCTGAAAAAGTAAGCAACAGCTCATTCACAAGGGCTTGTATGCAGATGTTCCACATGAAGATGAAGATCCACACTACATAAGATGCAGTCTCTCATGTTCTCACACCCTTCTCACCCACACCAACAGCATTAAGGAGAACTATGTAAGGCTGGTGTTTATCAACTATAGTTCAGCCTTCAATATTGTAGGTCCTAAGGCTTACACCTCATTCTGCAACTGGTCCTGGACTTCCTCACAGGTAGTCCCCAGGTAATAAGAGTGGCCAGTAGATGACTGTGATAGATGACTGTGTCCTAACATAGCTTAACAATTCTAAGGAACTGGTTGTGTACTTCAGCAGCAGCAGCACCAGGCTGTGGTCTGAACAGGGCCGAAAGAGGTCTACAAGGCTAGGCTAAGACAGAGGTGAAAAAGCAGGCTGAGGAAAAACATGGCAAAACAGATCTAAAAGAGCTTAAGCAAAAAATGAGGTCTAAAACAAGGTAATCAATACAAGGAATGAAAAGTTTAGGACTAAAGAACACAGAATGTATAGTTTGTGAGGAATACAACACATACATGGATTTAAATAGACACAGAAATCAGGAACAAAACTGAAACAGGTGAGCTTCATCATTATACATAATAGAGAAAAAGCTTTGATAAGACAGGAGTAAAGACAAGACCATATTTAAAACAAACACGTCAGATCATAAGCAAAGGAATGAAAACAAGGAACAAAAGTGTAAGTGGCCATGAAGGCTGTAGTGCTGCAGACTCGGCTCACAACACTTGAAGAGAGAGGGAGATTCATTACAGTGCCTTCCCTAGTGGTCCTGCCCCAATGGGCAAAATGTTCTCACTGAAGACAGGGTCACAAGGCGTGCATAGACTCTCACATGGGGTTTCTTGTCTGGGGTAGGCGTGTCAGGGCTGGATGACTGGAGCAGGGCATTGAGTAGTGCCTAAGGCAGTGGAGCAGGGCTTGGATGGCTGCCACATCAGTTTAGTTAACTGAACAATTTCTTGGTAGCAACTGACAAATTTTGCAATACATATATAGGAACATAGACATATAGGAAGGTTAAAAAGAGAAAAAAAACTAAAATAACCTGGCAACCTTGCATAAGTATGTAAACCTCCTAATTAAGTTTTTGTTAAAGCAGCATTTGCTTGTAATTCAGTTCAGAGTCTAACAACTTAGTTATACATCTTCATTTGGTAATTTTTTTCCACTCTTCCTTACAGAAATGACTCAGCTATCTATCAGACAGTGAGGGGATTTCCTGTACACATAGTCCATTCCAAAACTTTGTTGACTTAGATTTGTGCTTTGGGTCATTATTACGCCAGAAGGTGATTTTCTTGATCTGCTGAAGAAAAGCAGCTTGATAGCATGATACTGCCACCACCATGCTTTACTGTAATTATGGAGCTGTTGGTGTAATAGCTGTCTTGTTTTTGCACCAAAAATATTTTTAAGATAAAAAAATAAAAATAAAAAAAAGAAACAAACAAAAAACACATTTGATTTCTTACACTATAGCCAAAACTCATGAAGAACATAACTCATGTGTTTGTGTTTCTGAGCCACTTTTTGAAAGTGTAGTATGTTAAAAATTTTATACCTACAGAAACAGGAAAAAAGCTTTCTAAAAATATCAGTTTAGACCAACTCAAGCTGTTTGATTCTCAGTCTTAATAAATATCTCCTCTAGGATAAAACTCCTGCATAAGACATCCGTAAATGAATATGAGCATTTCATGTTAACTTCATACATGTGGAAAGAAATTATTAAAGTGTAATATATCTGTATACAGAAAACTACAATATTGATGCGTTGTGTAAATAAAAAGTCTTTATAAACAAACCTTTAAATTGACTATAGTAGAAGCCTTTATTTTGTCACATATATATATTAAAGTATTGCTATGAAATGAAGCAGGTCCTTAATCCCATGCGCTATCAACATAAATCTAATGTAGGAATCTGTAACCCACAGATTAACATGTAAATTACTGATTCTGGATCGTACTTTCCTTTTTTGATAAAATGCAGAATTAAAATATTTTAACCTCATTGTCCTTTTGCATATACATGACTGATTTGATGACCAACATTACCAATGTATTGGTTTAGAAACTGGTAGTTCTCCGACGTCTTATGGAACCAGTATTCTGGTACCAGTTTGGCTTTTCAGAGTCTGCAGTAGTAATCTGTGCTGCATTTGTTATTGCTGTATCCTCTAATCTGTCTTTAGTGCTTGACACTGTTGATATTGTGCTTGATATAGGTATTGACTCCTCTGAGATGTCTGTATTTAAGATATTATGACAATATGACATTTCATCATCTGTAATAGTTAGCTGCTCTGGTGACGCTGTGCTTGGTATTGTTAATGAGTCCTCCAAGCTACCGATGTTTAATCCATTTTCACTGATGGATATTTCAACATCTGCAGGGCCTGATACTGTTGAACACACTCGGTTTGGTAATGGTAAGGAATCCACTGAACCCTCTATGGAAAGGGAACCTATTGCTGAATCTGAAACCGAGTCTGTTGACTGGCTGCTTATGAGCCGTAATGCATTTTCATGTTCCACGTTTTCTGAGATAATCTTAAACCACTTTGGAGTGAAGTGGCAGAAGATGACTCCATAATTGGAGACCATGATGGCTGATATCTGAATAATAGGCCTCAGTTCATGCTGCGTGATAAAGACCGGAATAAAACAAAGCCAAGCAAACAGATGGATGATCATGCTGAAAACAATAGGTTCAGTTTCATTATCTCTGCCTTTGAAGGCCAACAGGAAACACACCACAGCTAGAATTGCGATGTATATATGCATGGTCCCAAAGGCGTACTTGGATGCACCTTGGGTGCACAGTTGGCTCATGGTACGTGTTTTTATAGTTTTTGATTCTATCTCCTCAACACCTGGCTGATCAAATACAAACCAGAAGATGCAAATGAGACCCTGAATAGCAGTCAGGAGGCTTATGATGACAAACGGCTTATCAATCCTACGCAATCTGTGCTGTGTGTATGGATCACAGGCCATATAGGCTATGAAGGTACGAAAAGCCTTTGTCAAAATGCAGGACACACAAAGCGTGAATCCAAAAGCATACATGGCTTGTTGTGCCATGCATTGAATAATGCTGGGTCTGCCTAAAAAAATGATGACACCTCCAAAACTCACAATAAGCCCGAATTTCATTATAAAAGAATAAATTAAAGTGTTTCTGATGATAGGATTGTCTCTGTGTAAAATGAAAAAGATAAATGAGAAGATCAGTAGCAATATGCCGATTCCTGTTCCAACCATCACCACGATGGAATACGGATCAGACCACTTCAAATACCAGACCTCCCACTCCTGACATTCTGTGGCATTTGGAGGAGAAGTAGTCCCATTTGGACATTTCTGACAAGCATCTTGATCTGTGGAAAGAAAACAATGTTAATTTTAATAGAGTGCAGTGTTTTTCATGATCTTTTCAACATCAAACCACAGGTCACAATTTTACAACTCACCTGACAGATTAGAAAAATATCCTTCACTGCAAACAGTACAGTTATAACAACAGGAAATATCTGACACACTCTTCCGTGTGCCAGGGGGACAAGTTTCTGAACACCTAGACCAGGGCACCTAGATGTAAAAAAAAAAGTTTTCTTTGGTTAAAATATTCACAGCCCTCTGTGTTCACAGTGCAGTGCATTGCATATCTTCTTGTTAAAACCTGGAAATAACTGGGATAACCAGGGATTATTAGATCAAAATCTAGCCATGGGGGTCACAGTCCAGTGACTTCTGTGCCAGTCCCAAGCCCGGATAAATAGAGAGGCTTGCATCAGGAAGGGCATCTGGCGTAAAACATTGCCAAATTTAATTTAATTTAATTTAACATTGCGCAGAGTGAAGAGGGAGGTGTCTAAGGCCAAGCAGAAGGGAGGGAGGGAGTTGCACTGTCTGTTTGTAGACTTGGAGTAAGCATATGGCAGAGTGCCAAGAGAAGAGCTGTGGTACTGTATGAGGAAGTCAGGAGTAGCAAGCAGGTAAGTATGTCAGAGTGGTGCAGGACATGTATGAGAGGAGCAGGACAGTGGTGAGTTGTGCTGTAGGTCAGACAGAGGAGTTCAAAGTGGAGGTGGGACTGCATCAGGGATCAGCTCTGAGCTCCTTCCTGCTTGCTATAGTGATGGGCCAGTTGTCAGAGGTCAGACAGGAGTCTTGGACAATGATGTTTGCAGATGACATTGTGATCTATAGTGAGAGCAGGGAGCAGGTGGAGGAAAACCTGGAGAGGTGAAGGTTTGCGCTGGAGAGAAGAGGAATGAAAGTCAGTTGTAGTAAGACTGAGTACATGTGTGTGAATGAAAGGGAAACAGTAAGGTTACAGGGTGACGAGGTAAAGAAGGTACAGGAGTTTAAGTACTTGGGGTCAACAGTCCAGAGTAATGGAGAATATGGGAAAGAGGTAAAGAAGCGAGTGCAGGCAGGTTGGAATGGGTGGAGAAAGGTGTCGGGAGTTCTGTGTGATAGGAAAATATCAGCAAGAATCAAGGGGAAGGTGTACAGGACAGTAGTGAGACTGGCCATGCTGTATGGTTTAGAGACAGTGTCACTGAGGAAGAGACAGGAGTCAGAGCTAGAGATAGCAGAGCTGAAGATGTTGAGGTTCTCTTTGGGAGTGACAAGATTGGACAGGATTAGGAATGAGTACATCAGAGGGACAGCTCATGTTGGATGTTTGGGGGACAAAGTTAGGGAGGCCAGATTAAGATGGTTTGGACATGTTCAGAGGAGGGAGAGTGAGTATATTGGTAGGAGAATGTTGGACATGGATCTGCCAGGCAGGAGGCAAAGAGGAAGGCCAAAGAGGAGGTATATGGATGGAATTAATGAGGATATGAAGCTAGTGGGTGCAAGTGTTGAGGATGCAGAAGATCTCACCGTGTTGTTGGTCCATTGGATACTTTGCTCATAAACTTCCACATCCTTCTTACTTATGAGGAATTTTCCCACCACACTTGGCATTCGTCCATTCCCAGAATTTTTCCACATTATGAGGTCATAGCCGGTGTCAAAATCACCATCATTATTAAAAGAATATGATTGGTTGTCAAGGGTGAAGTTTATCTTGCGCAGAATGGCCACTAGCTGAAAGAAAACAAAAACATAGATACATAGAAAAACAAACAAACATAACCTGTAGCCCACACCACTGATTCATTCTGGATTCTGTTTGACAGGGTTTCATTTTCTACAACTGCCAATAAAATCTATTTATTAATATTCACATTTGCTGTTGGTAGATGTTTCTGTAACATTTAGAATGAAATATAAACAATATAGAAAATATAGAATGAGTCTCCAGTACAACACTTTACACCAGTATAAGCTATAACTTATATAGAGGACAGTGTATACCTGAAAACCTTCTGTCAATGTACATTCTACAATGCTTACAATTGAAAAATTGTGGATGTAAGATAGACAAATCACATGCTGTTGTAGGAAAATAATCAACTCATAGGTAACTCTGCTTCATCACATCATTCAATATTTCATTGTAACAGCTCATCCATGACCTTGATTTTACCTTTGCTAGTGGAAAGTTTGCATCTCCGGGACAGGCAGTGTCGTTACATTCAAGAATCTTCTTGATAGCATGAGCTACAGCATAGACCGCAACTCTCTGATTATATGTAGCTGTGAGATACACAGCATTGATTAGGTAGTCATCGTTCATCTCCTGTGGGTCGGTCTCAATGCAAGCAGATGTATGCATGTTGTTAGAATTTGGACCAGGAGGACATTTGAATCTCATTTGCTTGTACTCCCTGATGAAATCATTATGTCCTCCTGAGCTTGGCTGAAGGTTCTGCAGATAGTCTTTAAAGCCTGGAATCTCACCAGTGACAAATGTAAAACCTAAGATGTCTCCTACTTTGTTTATGTCCTTCATTGTCATTAAAGAGCCTGCCATAGACCAGGCATCACTTGCTATCCATGTACGACTGGTGTTCGTCTTAATCATCTCTTTAAAAAGTATCTCTACCGCAGAGGATCTCAAAATGAGCAGCACAATCTTGGCACTAGAGGATCGAATGCGATCAGCTGCCTCCTTAATGCTCTTCTCAGATATATCAATGGTTGGTAACACTTCTTTGAATTCCACACATACTTTTACTTCTTCTGCAGCCAGCAGAAAGTTCTCAAGCGCTGCATTGCCATAGTCATCATCTAGCGTCACCACGCCAACCCAGTTCCAGGAAAAGTGCCTCATGAGCTTTGCCAGTGCCTGTGTCTGGTATATGTCACTTGGAATGACACGTAAGAATGATGGGTAACGCAGCTTGTCAGTTAATATGGGTGCTGAAGAAGTGCAACTGATCTGTGAAATTAAAAGTTCTGTTTGGATTACAGATAGTCAGACTAGTGAAGTAAATAAGTAAACTATGAAGTAAAATGGTATTTATGTAAACAGATAAAAATGTATTATTCCAATGAACTATTATTCCAATTAAAAATGGGAATTATTCTACTATAAGAGAACGTCCTGTAGAGTTTTATTATTCTCTCACAGCAATTAATATAGAACTGAAAATTAAGCTTTTGAGAAAATTAAGATGTTAAGATAACATTACAACAGTCAGACCCGATTTGTCTTGTCTTCTTATCACTGTAATATTTAAGAGTGTCAGAGAACTTGACAAATAACAAAACAACTTTGACCTTTGAATGAACACAGGAGAACATTGCATTTTGTGTACATTAAGTTAATCTTAACTATGAATTCTGAAAACTGCTGCCATCACAAAACTCCTTAGTATTACCTGAGGAATCATGTAGAGACTGAGCATTTTGGCAACAGGAATAGATAATTCAGAGTATCTTTCTCCTAAAAATGCCTTCACGGGTGAATTAAAGTTTGTGTAGTCAGAGAGGACAGGAAGACACCCATTAACTGCAAGCATGTGCTCCACACAGTGTAAGGCTTTGGATGCACATGCACATGGATCACACATCAGATATCCCAGCTGAAGTCCAGGCAGAAAGCTCGAGTTATTAATAGTTTCAATGGTTTGGATAATTGCCAAAGACTGTACAAAGGATATCAGATTAAATCTGAAAAAGACAAGAGAAGGAGTCAGTAATTAAAATGGATAGATTTGTCAAGAGTTTGGTTTTAGTATAGATCTAACATGGATAAAGCAACAGTCACATACTTACTCTTCACATGGTGTGTACGGACGATTTGAGGCATAAAACGTTGCAAACTTTGAGTGAACTGAGCTGAGAATCCCGATGATGATATCCCCAGGCAAATAAGCTCCACAGAGTGATGGTGTAACATCACAGTGTACCGACCTCCCAGAAATCAGAGTTACTCCAAGCAGGTAGAAATAGAAATAAAAACCCATGTTGAAAATGGCAAAAATAATCTGACATTGTCACTACAGCCGTCTGATATCTCAGGTACGGCAAAACTGAAAGACAATCTGTGGGAATTTTAAGCATGACTTGCTTGAGAAAACAGGACAAACCAGTTTAGGAGACCAGTTTACGACACAAAAGGTATCGGTAAACAAAGGGGGAAAAACTTAATCGTGGAGTATTATATTTTATGAAAACAATGTTTATTACAATTCCTTCAGGTATAGTATCTTTCACAGATCCCAAAACTGATCGTGTAAACTGCCTGAAAGTATTAAATAAAAATTTATGTCATAAACAGAATGAGTACATGTTTTGTTTTGTGTGTGTGTGTGTGTGTGTGTGTGTGTGGGATCAGCCAGTCTGACTAGATCAGCCAGTCCAAGATTAAAATGTCCTTCAATCTGTGTTTTTGCATTTAGGCAACAGCCTTAATGCATAATACAGTGTCAGAGTTCTAAGTTTAAAGTTTTTCATTGAGTTGGGATCAGCTCTGTCCTCTTCTGGATGCAGTGGTCAATTCTAGTCTAGCTAGGAGGCTTGCCATAATTTTCTATGTGTGACACTTTGCTCCAAAAATCCTACAACAATCCTACAGTCCTAAAAGACCTGACCAGCTTCCATCGAATACAACTTTAAAGCATTTATCTGCACATTATTCACATTTTTATTAGGTCCAAGATGATATCAATTCATTCATCCTCCAGGAACTGACTGCATACTCTCGTCACATGAGGCCAGGCATTGTCATGTACCCGAAGGAACCCAGGACCCACTACACTAGCGTAGGGTCTGACAATGGGTCCAAGGATTTCATTCCAGTACCTAATGGCAGTCAGGGTGCCATTGTCTAGCCTGTAGTGGTCTGTGATCCCTCCATCGATATGCCTCCCCAGACTATCACTGACCCACCACCAAACCAGTTATGCTGAACGACATTACAGGCAGCATAACGTTCTCCTCGGCTTCTCTAGGCCCTTTCACTTCTGTTGCATGTGCTCAGGGTGAACCCGCTCTCATCTGTGAAAAGCACAGGGCGCCAGTGGTGGACCTGCCAATTCTAGTGTTCAATGGAAAATGCCAGTTGAGCTCCACGGTGCTGGGCAGTGAGCACAGGGCCCACTAGAAGATGTTGGGCCCTCAGACCACCCTTATGAAGACTGTTTCTGATTGTTTGGTCAGAGACATTCACACCAGTGGCCTGCTGGAGGTCATTTTGTAGAGCTCTGGCAGTGCTCATCCTGTTCCTCCTTCCACAAAGGAGCAGATACCGGTCCTGCTGATGAGTTAAGGACCTTCTACAGCCCTGTCCAGCTCTCCTAGAGTAACTGCCTGTCTCCTGGAATCTCCTCCATGCTCTTGAAACTGTGCTGGGAGACACAGCAAACCCTCTGGCAATGGCAAGTATTGATGTACCATCCTGGAGGAGTTGGGCTGCCTGTGCAACCTCTACAGGGTTAAGGTATTGCCTTATGCTACCAGTAGTGACACTAACCCTAGTCAAATGCAAATCTAGTGAAAAACAGTCAGAAAAGATGAGTAGGGGAAAAAATGTCAGTTGCATCCACCTGTAAAACCATTCCTGTTTTGGGGGCCATCTCATTGTTGCCCATCTAGTGCACCTGTTGTTCATTTCATTAACACCAAAGCAGCTGTAACTAATTGACAACCCCCTCTGATTATATATATATATATATATATATATATATATATATATATATATATATATAAACTTCTTGCTTTCTAGTTTTATAAACATACTTAGCACAGTTAAAGGAGGTTGCTTTGTAAAGCCATGATAATGTTGTGCTAGAATTAGCAAGGTAATACTAACACAGTTAACTAGGTTAGCTTTTGCTCATTAATATGTTCACTGGTTTGTTGATGATAAATTAGGGCAATAGTAACTATTGATAATTTGGGAACAAAAGCAGTTTTTCTTTTATTTCAGTGGGAAATTTGACTAAATATTTAAGTGAAAGTTGCCTGCTCTATCTATCTATCTATCTATCTATCTATCTATCTATCTATCTATCTATCTATCTATCTATCTATCTATCTATCTATCTATCTATCTATCTATCTATCTATCTCCAATTGAATATTCAGTTCTTTATTAAGAAATGTCAACATGTCAATTTCTGATCTTATTTTAATTTGTACCTGTAGATGAAAGTAATGTAATTGCATGGAAACAACAAAATATCACTTTGTTTTCACTTATTAAACAAAAAAAATCAACAAAAATGAATATTATTTCACCTGAGGAAAAAGTTAGGACACCTTATGCCCTAATAGCTAGTGTTTCCCCCATTGGCTGAAAAAACCTCACTGAGACATTTCTTGTAGCCATCTACTGTCAGGCTTTTGGTATCTAGTGCTCTTTTAGTGCTCCTTATAGGGCTCCTCAGATCCCCGATCATCATCGGAGGGATGAAAATACAATGAAAAGGACAAAACATAAAGGGAAGCTCGAAAGGGGAACTCGGAACTCGAAAGGGAAACTCGGGAGGGAAACTCAGGAGGGAAACTTGGAACTCGAAACAAAAACAAACAGAAAGGGAAACAGAGGAGAAGAAGGCAAATCCAGAAGCCCAAGCACAAAACAGAGACAGCACCAAAGGCCCACCCGAAAAGCTGGCCACATAACCTCTAAGGCCGACTACAGACAATTAAAGACCCCAACCCCGAAACCGAGAAACAAAGACACTTAAATACCCAGACCCGAACGAGACACATGTGAAAGCAATACACTAATTGCACAGGCAAAGGAGCTTCGCGAGGACCTCTAGCGTCCAAAAACAAAACAGCCCAGAACCTCACAGAGTGCCCCCCCCCAGGAACGGCTCCTGACGTTCCACCCTAAATGAAGGGAGAAGGGGTGAGAAGACTCCTCGAGAACTGCGCGTCCCTGAGTCCATAGGTGGGTTGGGGTCTTTCTGTCAGGCTTTTGGTATCTAGTGCTCTTTTAGTGCTCCTTATAGGGCTCCTCAGATCCCTGATCACATGTGAAAGCAATACACTAATTGCACAGGCAAAGGAGCTTCACGAGGACCTCTAGCGTCCAAAAACAAAACAGCCCAGAACCTCACATCTACCAGTTTCTGACATCGACTGGAATGGATTCTATGATGGTGAGCTGGCCAGGTCCTGCTGCTGCAAAGCATCCCCAAACCATAACACTCCCACCTCCATGTTTCACAGTTGGTATGAGGTTCATTTGCTGAAATGCTGTATTTGGTTTACGCCAAACATGCCCTGTTATGGTATACAAATAATTAAATTTTAGACTCATCTGTCTGAAGCACATTATTCTAGAAGTCTTGACCTTTGTCTCTGTGTTCTTTGGGAAACTTCAGTCTTTCATGTTTTTCTTAGACAGCAAAGGTTTCACACCTTGCACACCTCCCAAAATAAGTAAAGTTGCATAGTCTCTTTCTGATTATAGATGCATGCACTTTGGCATAAACTGGAGCAAAAGCTTGCTGTAGGTCCCGTGATGATATTTTAGGGTTTTTGGAGACTCTTTAAGCATCTTGTGGTCTGCTCTTGGGGTGAATTTTCTTGGACAGCCTGACCTGGCCATGTTAGCAGTTGTTTTAAATGTTCTCCACTTGTAAATGATTTTCTGTACAATGGAATGGCTAATAACAAATTCAAGATAATTTGAAAACTTTTTATATCCCTTACCAGACTCATAAGTATCAACAATCATCTTTCTGAAGGCCTCAGAGAGCTCTTTGGATCTCACCATGGTGATGCCTCTCACTTCAACAATTAAGAGCAAACCAAGTTAAATGTCTGAGGTTTAAATAAACCAAGCCTCCTTCAAAATGCTCTGTAAAAATGTTCTAATAATTTGCACCTGATGTGATACACCTGCAGGTAATTTTATCAAGTTTAAGTACAAATAAATGTGGGGGTGTCCTTTCTTTTTCCTCACAAGAATTTGGATTCTTTTAAAATGACATTTTACAGATCACTGAAAAAAATACTTTTCTTTGGTTTTATTTGTTAAGTAATATTACTTGAATCTTTCCATATTGTTAAAATGAAGATAAAATGCCCGTATTTTTAGCTATGTTAAAAAACAAACAAACACAGACTTTCATGGGGTTCCCTAAATTTTTTACATGACTGTACACACACACACACACACACACACATACATATATATATATATATATATATATATATATATATATATATATATATATATATATATATATATATATATATATATATATATTTTATATATATATATATATACAGTCAAGCCCGAAATTATTCATACCCCTGGCAAATTCTGACGTAAAGTTACTTTTATTCAACCAGCAAGTTTTTTCTTTATTAGAAATGACACAGGCGTCTCCCAGAAGATAAGACGATGTACAAGAGGTTCTATACCATTCCAAATAGTCCAAGCTGTTCTAAAGCATCCCAATTACTCTGATTTATTGGGAACAGCTGTTTTAATCAACTCAACAGGTGAAAAACAGAAGCTCTCTGCTGTTGGTTTGTGGACAGTCATGGCAAAGACAAAGGAGCTCACTGAGGACCTGCGGCTGCGCATTGTGGCTGCTCACAAGTCAGGAAAGGGCTACAAGACCATATCTAAATGTTTTGAAGTTCCAGTGGCTACAGTATTATTAAATTATTATTATTAAATAATACAAGACGTTCCGCACTGTGAAAAATCTCAGAGGACGTGGTCGGAAACCAAAAGTGACACCTGTGCTGGCCAGGAGGATAGTGAGAGAGGTAAAAAAGAATCCAAGGATCACCACCAAGGTCATCCTGATGAATCTGGGCTCTGCTGGTGGCAACATCTCAAGGCAGACAGTCCAACGGACACTGCACACTGCTGGGTTCCACGGACACAGACCAAGGAGGACACCACTTCTTCAGATAAGGCACACAAAAGCCCGCTTGGCCTTTGCAAATGCTCATCTGGACAAAGAAGAAGACTTCTGGTCTTCCGTTTTATGGTCAGATGAAACAAAAATTGAATTGTTTGGCCACAATGATGTTGAATGCCTTCAACCCTAAGAACACCATCCCCACTGTCAAACATGGTGGTGGGAACCTAATGTTTTGGGGGCGTTTTTCAGCCGGTGGACCAGGGAACCTAATCACAGTAAATGGCACCATGAAAAAGGAGCAATACATCAAAATTCTCAACAACAACATCAGGCAGTCTGCAGAGAAACTTGGCCTTGGGCACCAGTGGACATTTCAGCACGACAAAAACCCCAAAAATCACACAGCAAAAGTGGTGAATAAATGGTTATCAGACAAAAACATTAACGTTTTGCAGTGGCCCAGCCAGAGTCCTGACCAATTGGGAATCTGTGGAGGGAGCTAAAGATCAGGGTGATGGCAAGGAGACCCTCCAACCTGAAAGAGTTGGAGCTTTATCGCTAAAGATGAATGGGCAAAAATACCAGTGGAGACATGCAAAAAGCTGGTCAGCAATTATAGGAAGCGTTTGATTGCTGTAATAGCCAATAAAGGCTTTTCTATTGATTATTGAGAAGGGTATGAATAATTTTGGACATGTCACTTTTTGTTCAAATGTAAATAAAAGATGAGTAGTCATTTTTTCCACAATGATGCCTCTTGTACATCGTCTTATTATCTTCTGGGAGATGCCTGTGTCATTTCTAATTAAGAAAAAACTTGCTGGTTGAATAAAAGTAACTTTAAGTCAGAATTTGCCAGGGGTATGAATAATTTCAGGCTTGACTGTATATATAAGAAGAGAAAACCTTAAATATAGAATACAATGAGTTAAATTAAAGGTAGCAGTGCAAATATGAAACACGGTTGTGGATTTAACTATATTCAGATCAGTATTTACATTACAGTACAGTACACATGTGCAAACTGGCGGTATATAATAAATATGAAGAACGTTGAGTCTAGAAAAGTGTTAATAGTTGTAATAGTGCAGTGTGAGAGTGTTATCACCAGTTACACACAGGTGAACTATTGTATAATGTAATTGTGAATGGTATGAATGATCTCCTGTAACGTTCTCTGTGACCTTTGGAGAATGAGCTCCACTGACTCAGTAGCATATTGTAAAGTGGGTGAGATGGATTTTCCATGATGCAGGGTAGTTTGTTCAGTGACCTCCTGTTCCTCACTGACCCAAATGTCTCCAGCTTGTTAATCCTGCTGGCATCCCTGACG
>JAUCMX010000019.1:18871028-18913981 GCA_033459395.1 Hemibagrus guttatus
GCATCGCAGATAGATAACTCCTGTAGCCACAATAAATGCCTTTATTGAATAGACAAACCAGGGGTGAACAAGTCTCCTCCTACTGCAGCTACAGCCGCGACACACATAAAAAACATCAATAATAAACTCATAAACTTGCAATATTATTTAGGAAAATTGCAATGTTTTACTCACCAAAAATTCGTATTATTTGTAAACAAAATCCATCCTCCTCTCTTTCCTCAAAAACAGTTCAATTACTCTGTTGTACAGATTATCCGTGCGCTTCAGTTCCATCACGATCCTATCCAATCAACGGGTCTGAATACGGTGACGTTGCCGTATGCCTGCTAGAGGGCCCTAGTGAAACCAACTCAAAATCTGATTGGTTGAGGCAAAAGTTTTATCGACAATTATTTTGTGTTAGAGGGCCTGCAGAACGGATTGTGAAGGCCTCCGGGCAGACTTCTTTGACTTGACCCTGCCTGGCAACAAATGATGGCTGAAATGTGATTGGTTAAACGCTTTAATACGAAAATACATGTCTGGAAGCAGCACAACCATCGGAAAAGCTATGAAAGGAAATATATAATTATAATTATAATATATAATTATAAAAATATAATTAATATCACTTTGTGATTCAGATATTTTTTTAGGCCAGCAGAGAAGGCCTTGCAGGCCCTGACGGTCCGCCACTGTTAACTTCATTACTGATAATAAACCCACACTGAACTCAAATTCAGTGATTCATAGTAAATATTTTCAATATTTTATCTTAGCAGTAATAATACTGCTAAGATAAAAATCAAACGTTTGTTTCAAATAAAAAAAAATAAAAATGTTTTATCACCATCCACCACTGCATGGCTTAGAATTAATTCCACTGTGTGAAAGCAAACCTGGGATTATGAGCCAAAGCCCTAAATAAGCCTAGAAACACTCATGAGAGTGGACTGAAACATTCAGGCCAAGTCTGAGAATAGTCTTAAGACATTTCTTAAGTGTTACTGGCTGCAGCAGCACTCTCACACCATGCATTAGTTTTCAGAAACAGCATTGTGGTTTCTGAGTATTTTTGCCAGCAGCTCACACTGACTTCTTTTGGCTTCTCATGTTAACAGCCTAGAAGTTGCTTTCAGCTGCTCCCTGTTCAGGGTCGCCACAGCGGACCGAGTGGTCCGCACAACAACTTGGCACAGGTTTTACACCGGATGCCCTTCCTGCCGCAACCCTCCCATTTTTCCGGGCTTGGGACCGGCACTGCATCCAGTGGCTGGGGTTGAGGCATTGGCTGGGAATCAAACCCGGGCCTTCCGCATGATGGGTGAGAAACTTACCACTGAGCCACCAATGTCTCTGGTCATGTTAACAGCCTAAAATGTCTTTATATGTGTCATGGATGACATGGCTATGCCCTAATGGACCACTAGGGGGCTTCCAGAGGGGGTTTGTTTGTTTGTGCCACATGCTTTTGTTTCGGTTTTGTGCTTTTTTTCCTTTTTTGTGCTTCTTGTCGCTATGGTTTGCCTGTTTGTTCTCTAGGTTTTAGTTTTGAGTTTTCTCCACGGTGTTCCTGTGTGAGTGTTTGTTTATTTTTTGTTAATAAAACCCTGTTTCGTGGCTATCCCTGCACCTTGGGTCTGATTTCCCCTGCCTGGCACCCTGTGAGCCTGACAATATGAAAATCTCGGATTAGAACACAAAAGCTGGATTTCATTAATAAAAATCTCTAGAATAAATGTCATGTAGTATGTTAAGAGCGCCATTTTCTCAGATTGTGCCAGAGACTGTGCTCTAACTGTGAAAAGCCTGTTATCCACCCTAAAGCACTTAACAGCAAAAAAAAGAGTTGCTATTAGTATAGTATAAACTCACAATGCTAAAAGATAATGATGAATATGGATAAAACTTATTCAAAATTATTTAGGCAAAATGTTTAGACAAAGTGCTGCTGCAGGCTGTGAGTCCGGCAGTTTCACACCTTTGATGTGGGAAACACATTAATAGCCTCACGCTGCTCTTTGAGATGTTTGTGCTCTAGTTTCCATCACACCAGAGAGTGTGTTAGTGTTAATGGAAACAGCTCTGTGGTTTAACGTGAGAGAGAAACAAAAGACAGAAAATGATGTTAGACCTATATAACGCCAGTGGTTAGAACATTAGAACAGAAGTTGAAGCTCAGATATTATTGAGAAACTTCAGTAATGAGTACAGATAGAATACTTTAAAATCCAGAATTAATACAGTTCATCACCTTGACACAGTGAATGTTAGTGTTTTAATATAAGTTCATTTGTGTAATGTGTGTGTGTTGTAGTGGCCATCATATTCACACCAGAATGAAATAAAACAATATTAAGTTACACTTAAGCTTAACTTTAGAAAGAATACGGTTCAGGTTAAACCCAACAAGGCAACAGTTCTGTAACACTGACATATAAAGTGCTAAAACAGTGTATTAGAAAAGGTCAGAGGTCAAAATGATGTTTTTTTTTAATTAATGTGCAGTTGTAATTATAATATAACAGAATCAATGGTAAAAACAGCAAATATCAGCCAGGGTGAAGAGAATTAACAAAAGATTAGAAGGGACTTCAAAAATCATTTTGCTGAAGAAAGAATTAAGAATAATTAAGAGTAAACCTCCACCTCATCATCGATGGCAGACCAAAATGTGTCCAAGTCCACATAAACAAACTGACCTGTAGCGTAGCTGATTGGTCTGACCAGCAACCTTCCAAAGTTCTCACACACCACCCCATTGCAGTGTTCCCTCCTCTGACTTCCAGTAGCTGGATGCATCAGATTCAAAACACTGATTCTTACCTATGAAGCCAAAAATAGATAAGTACCATCTTACGTCAAAGCTCTTAACACTCTTCTCACTACACCATGCTCCCTCTGATCTTCTAGCACTGTTTGACTGGTCCCACCACCTCAGGTACAAGGTAGGTATGCATCAGAACTCTTCTCTTGACACCTAGGTGATGGAATGAACTTCCCAGAGATATCCAAACAGCTGAGACACTGACTGTCTTTAAAACATGGGTGAAGACCTACCTCTTCCTGAAATAGTTAAACTTTACCTGTGTGCTATATTACCTTTCAACAGTTTTACAATCTTTAGTTGAGAATCGATGGATAAGGAAGTCTGCCAAATGCCATTGATGTAAATGTAAATATAAAACACGGTCCACAAATGTGGAATGTATGATGTGTGAAAATTATTTTGGAGTTACTGTTCTGAGGTCCCGGCAACAATAAACCAAGTCTCTGGGTACACAGTTTCCTGCTTGCTTATGTTCCTTTACAGATATTTGAATGCATGCCTTGTGTTGGCTTGAGAGGTAAGGTGCACAGCTGTAATAATGAGTGCCGTCAATTTCCTCAGTAGCCAGGATGGTCGAATCAGAAACATGAGAGGAAGCAAAAAGGCTTGATATAGTGTATGTTCTTCCAATCATAGTATGAGTTGTTGGCCATAAAACACCTTACATAATACACCCCTTTCTCCAATGCTTCTGCTCTGCTTGCCCTGTCCATGTGGTAATTTACCCCCTAAACTGAGACAAACAGAGACCAGTCTATTTACATTATCACCAATTATATGTATGTATTAATTATATTTATTGGTCACTTTATTAGGAGCACTTCAGTCAGTCATGTGACTGCGCAATGCAAATCATGCAGATCCAGGTCAGCTGTCTGAGACTGGATTGGGCTCTGTGCAGGACACTTGAGTTCTTCCACTCCAACCTTAACCTTAACACACCATGTCTTCATGGAGCTGCTTTGTGCACATGCAGGGGCATTGTCATGCTGGAACAGTGTTTGTGTCTCTTAGTTCCAGTGAAAGGAAACTGTAATGTTACAGCGTACAAAGACATTCTACGCAATTGTGTGCTTTAAACTTTGTGGAACATGTAGAAATGTCATCAATGTCAGCATAGTGTGTGTGAGCTCTGGCAGTATGACAGTTCCTCAACATCACCCAAACCACACCAGTTCATAACTGATCTCTGAGACATGCCTGAGACTGAACAAGGATTCATAAGCCTTTTTTTGTTTGTTTGCCCCATGTGAAACTACATGAGGTAATGATCCCAGTGTTGAGAACATATGGGCTCAGCTGACCAGGGCATGTTTCATGCTATTGTTAGTGTTTAAACTACTCAATGCTAATAACATGTATAAGAAGTGTGCTTTTAAATGCCTTCATGCTTTACTGTCACTGGGATGATGCCCTTAAGTATGTTTTTAGATACAAAAATATGAAAGTAAATAGATATTTAAGGCACAAAACTGAGGCTTAAGTTTAAACTGGAAGCTCTAAATCTAAATTAGCATTCTTTAGATCCACTGATAGCAAATTAGAAACTAAATGCTTTTAGAAAATACATTTTTCCTACAAGTAGTTTATTAAACTTCTTCTGTCAGTGAGGTTCCATCACACAGGACTGATAGAGCTCCAGTTTATCCTATCTGTAAAGTCATGTGACTCATCACAGCATCAGAATAGACAAGAATTCACTGTAAGCTTCATTGCAGCTAATGGACCAATCAGATCAGTCCATAGCTTCAAAACATCCAATCAGGCGTGAGTCTGGACCTGGTTTTCTACTGAACACACAAGTTCATTACCTCACTATCACTTCATCTGAACAGGAATGATGAACACACTCTTTGTCGCTCTTTCTGCTCTTTTTTCTCTCTTCACAGTGGGTGAGTAACATTCTAAAAACTTTAGCTTAAATTAAATAAAAATGAATTTATTCATGTATTATCATTAAAATATTAAACACTTTTTTACAGCAAAGTCTTCTAACATCAAGGAGCTTCATGTGAGAACAGTAAAGCATGGAGAAGATGTAACTATGGAGTGTAACATTAGCAGTGTCACAGAGAAAGATAAATTAGTTTGGTACAGACAGAGTTCAGGAAAATTGCCTCAGTATTTTGCAAAACCATACCAAGATACCAAGTTGGGCTACAGATTTACTCCAGGATTTAATGACAGTCGCTTCAGTATTAGTGTAAATGACCATAAATTTGATCTCAAGATTAACAAAATAAGAGAAGATGATGTAGGAGAATATTTCTGTGGAAAATCAGAAGGAAGTGTAGTGAAGTTCACATCTGGAATACGTCTGCAATTTGAAGGTAAACAGTTTTACTCTGATAACCTGCTAATTCCAGATCATCACTTTAACCAGAATTATGTATACATATGCATTAAATGTTGAATATTTCACATTATTTATATTTAGTATAATTTCTGTTTATTTGCTGCTTTTCTAATTTATTTGTAAAGATAAAGAGACCACATGCCATCCTATATCCGGAACTACAACTGGATATTCA
This sequence comes from Hemibagrus guttatus, assembly GCA_033459395.1. Taxonomy (NCBI): domain Eukaryota; kingdom Metazoa; phylum Chordata; class Actinopteri; order Siluriformes; family Bagridae; genus Hemibagrus; species Hemibagrus guttatus. The sequence goes on from JAUCMX010000019.1 coordinate 18,876,372, forward strand.
ACAAACAGCGATAATAAAGGTAAGAATTTGGCTTCCTTTCACTGTTTGTAACAAAATTTTACTTAGTGAAAACTGCCCCTATTCATAAATCATCCAATATTTATAAAAGTTGTAAATTTATATTGTGTGCATTTTCATCATTTCAGACGAAGACTATTGGATTATTGCCTTAGCAGTCTCCAATATAATCTCTGTTATTGTAATCGCAGTACTGGTTGGAGTTTTATATAAAAATCACAGAAAAGGTTTGTTTATTTTTATTATTTTTGTTATTTATAGAGTTACTATAAAGTTGTTATCTAAATATGAATCCTTTCTACATTTAATCTTTACTTGTGTGTATTATTGTTCAGATTCTTCATCAAGCATCCATCAAATTCCCACCAATCAGGTAATCCAGTCTTCTATTAACTGTGATTCTGTTCTGTTAAATAAATCCACATCTGAATGCACAGAGAATTTTAATAGACAACTATTCACCAAAATATCAGGTACCAACAACTAGTCTCTGGTTATAAACGGCTCTTGTTCTTTATCAGGCTGCTGCTGCTCATGATGTGTTGAACTATGCAGCTGTGAGTTTTGCTAAGAAACCTTCATCCTCCAGAACATCCAGAGAAAAGAGACATGAAGACGTTTATGCACAAGTTAAAATAAAATAGAGACATGAGAAATTATGTATTTTACTTTCATTTGTGATTTTCTCCTGAAAACCTTCATCTGGGTTTCTTAGGATTTTCTCTTGAAATTGTTCATGCGATTTCTAGAATGTACAAAATAATATTTTTCTTTGATTTATAACGTTGAACTATCAGGAATTTCATCTGCATGCACAGTTTGCTTAAATTTTCTTTTGTGGACCACTATTTTCATGAATGTTGACATTATTTCGTATTAGCTAAAACATTAGCTGTAAACCTTATACATTTTGCACTAACATTAAAAGCCTGTAAATGCAAGAGTGTTGAATATAATGTTTACAACATTACTGATGAGATGTGACTGTTTAACCTGAAATTAAATTCCAGACATAAACATTAAATTAAATTAAAAATCTATATTGATGACTGCTGATGTGCCAAGAAGTTCCAAATTTTTATTTCAAATATTTTTAGACCACTTACATCCTGATTTGTTAACAAAATTCCACAAGTACCACAGTGTGCCATTTTGTTAATTTATGTCTTCCTATTTTAAAACATTAGTTCAATTCAATGTTATTGCCACATCTTACAGTTCAGTCCATGCTTGACTTGTGTCATTACTTACAGCCCCAATGAACACAGAATGAACTCTAGTTTTTATTTTAAGCACTAAACCCTTCAGCAGTTTTGAAACAATTTAAGCAGGGTTGTTGTTTCACTTTAACTTTTACATGCATTGTGTAGTGTGAGATGTTCTCAAACCGAACAGCAGTATGAGGACAGTGTGTGGTTTTTATCCATGGAGTCCATGGAGCTCACTTTGTGCACAGGGGCATGGTCATAATGGACACAGCTTTGGGCATCTTAGTTCCAGTGAAGAAAGCCTTCACATTAGCTTTGCACATAATCATCACTTATTTGCTCCACTGTGAAGAATTTAATGAGGTTCACTATCTCAATCTGAAGTTTTCTCCTGCTGAAAGGATGTTGCTCTCACTCTTACTTGTCTTCTCTAGGGGTCTAGAAATGGAGACTAGTGGTAACTAGTTTAAATTTCTCACAAATAAAGCTATTACTAAATGAGAAATGTACGTGCAAGTGTGCATGTGTATGGGCTCTAACCACAGGGTGATGTGATGTGACTAGTGTGGTAGGGCAGTAGCTAGAAGTTGCATGGTTTCGTGCTTGCTTTCTAATCTTCTTGCTGGCAGCCTTCTGCCGCTGGCTAGCCCTTGTGGTAAATTGGGAAGCAGCCTTGTGTGTAAGCCTCCCCCTTGCCAGTGCATAGCCTTTCACCAAACTCCTGCCAGGCCTTCCAGTTTCCACACACAGTGACTGTGTACTTTGCAGCTCCAGACTAAATTTGGTAGGAGATCTTGGAGCTTCACTGGTCCCCAGACGTTGTTTACAGCTGGCCACTGCACTGATCCCTTGTGGGTAAGTCAGCTGAAAATCTGGCAGCCTCCTGCAGTTACAGTGGAGGACTGGTCATCCTGGGTTTCCCCCTGCCCTGGGGATTTACTTCATCATTTTGAAGATGGTGGGGTGCTACTAGGGTCTGCGCATCCCCTGTGGCATTCTAAAAACTTCAATGCAGAATTCTTCACCTCTGATCATGATGTTCAATATCTGACCTTACATCCGGTTGAAGACTGATACTCAGCAACGTAAACGTGCTCATTCTTGAACATGTCAAATACACTATATTGCCAAAAGTTTCATGACGTCTGCCTTTACATGCACATGAACTTTAATGACATCCCATTCTTAAAGCCTGTAGCATTTAATGTTGGCCCACCTTTCCTCTAGAAGTCCATTTGTGAGGTCAGGCACTGATGTTGAATGAGAAGGCCTGGCTCACAGTCTCCACTCTAATTCATTCCACAGGTGTTCTATAGGGTTGAGGCCAGGACACTGTGCTGGCCAATCAAGTTCTTCCACACCAAACTCACTCATCCATGTCTTTATGGACCTTGCTTTGTGCTCTGATGCAGAGTCATGTTGGAACAGGAAGGGGCCATCCCCAAACTGTTCCCACAAAGCTGAAATTGAAATTGTCCAAAATGACTTGGTATGCTGAAGCATTAAGAGTTTCTTTCACTGGAACTAAGGAGACAAGCCTAACCCATGAAAAACAATAATTTACATTTAAATTTCTGGCATTTGGCAGACACTCTTATCCAGAGCAATGTTTAAAAGTGCTTTGAAGTGAATACATTAACACTAGTTAAACTGACATAAGTTGAAACAGAAAGGTGGAAAACCTTTAAACAAAACAAAGGTACAACATATAAACTCATTAAATAACCACTGCTTGTCATTTTGCTTAATTGTATCTGTTTTTAACATTCAGCATTGTTAACTTGCATTATTAATACCTAATACACTTGTTAAACTACAACCTGCAACATAGTTCAAACAATTAACCTTAACGCTTAGAGTTTCAATACATATATATCAAATTAATTATATTATTTTAGCAATCAGCCTAAAAATGAACTTCAGAAATAATCATTATTGTATCGTATTCTACCAGCGATTGAACATGATCAAAGTTCTGCAAATTAATACATGTGTTCATAACAACATTGATATTAGCTACACCGAACTACATTGAACACACAGTAAGGCCATGGACTCCCTCCATGCCGAACACAAACAAATTTGCTGCGTCGCGAACTGACTCGGCATCTGCCAATACTCCAGCCACATCCTTTCGTTTCCTGACTCAAAATTAAAGTTCTCCCCGGCTGCCACTCCGGGATATGATGATGGTTTGGATGTTTGTGCACTTTCTTTGCTTCGGGCTTTTAGTTTCGGCAGAGTTTTTGCGTCGCCCTTGTCTCATACAACAGCAGATTCTCTTCCTTCCTTTATTCCCGCCCCCTCACTCTTTGAGTCCATACGCGTATGTGATGTATGGAATTGCAGAAATGATCCATGGCTTGGAATTAATTCCTCTGTGTGAAAGAAAACCTGGGATTATGAGCCAAGGGCCTAAATAAACCTCATGAGAGTGAGTAGATGTGTTACTGACTGTAGCAGCACTCTCACACTATGCATTAGTTTCAGTTTAACAGAAATAGCATTTGTGGTTTCTGAGCACCAGAGGCTGAGTGTTTTAGCCAGCAGCTCACACTGACTTATTTTGGGTCATGTTAACAGTCTAAAATGTCTTTATGTGAGAATCTCTTGCTAGAACACAAAAGATGGATTTCATTAATGAAAAAGTGTAGAGAATAAATATGTAGAATGGTAAGAGCCCTATTTACTCAGACTGTGCCAGTAACTGTGCTTTAACTGTGTAAGGCCTGTTATCCACCCTAAAGGACTTAACAACAGAAAAAAAAGAGTTGGTATTAATTATAGTATAAACTCAAACGTTTTGGTAGATATGAACCATTTAAGGATAAATCTAGATAAAACATATTCAAAATTATTTATGCAAAATGTTTAGGCAAAATGCTGCTACATTTTATGAGTCCAGCAGTTTCAGCATCTTTGATGTGGTAAAAACCTTAATGGCCTCACGCTGCTGTTTGTTTGAGCTCTAGTTTCCATCACATCAGAGAGTGTGTTAGCATTAATAGAAATAGCTCTGTGGTTTAATGTGAGAGATACAAACAAAAGACAGAAAGAGATGTTAGACCTTTTTAAAGCCAGTATTTAGAACATTAGAACAGAAGTTGAAGCTCAGACATTTCATTACTGAGAAACTTCAGAATTAATACAGTTCATCACCTTGACACAGAATCTAGCCATGGGGATCACAGTCCAGTGACCTCTGTGCCGGTCCCGGATAAATAGAGAGGGTTGCGTCAGGAAGGGCATCCAGCGTAAATCATTGCCAAATTTAACCATGCGAATCGTCAGTACTCTGAATTTCATACCGGATCGGTCGAGGCCCGGGTTCACAACGACCGCCATCAGCGCCGTTGACCTACAGGGCGCCAGTGGAAATTGGGCTACTGTTGGTCGAAGAAGTAGAGGAGGGAGGAAAGTGCACAGACAGAGAGAGAAGAGGAAAGGTAAGAGTGCAGGACTGAGAATAGGAACTCTGAATGTTGGTACTATGACAGGGGAAGGTAGAGAGCTGGCTGATATGATGGAGAGAAGGAAGGTGGATATACTGTGTGTACAGGAGACCAGATGAAAGGGTAGCAAGGCTATACCCATAGTATAGGAGCAGGATTCAAGTTGTTTGATTATGGTGTGGATAGTAAGAGAAATGAGGTAAGTGTGGTCCTGAAGGAGGAGTTTGTGAGGAATGTTCTGGAGGTAAAGAGAGTGTCAGACAGGGTGATGAGTCTGACGTTAGAGATTGAAGGGGTGATGTTGAATGTTGTTAGTGGTTATGCCCCACAGGTAGGTTGTGAGTTAGAGGAGAAAGAGAGATTCTGGAGTGAATTAGATGAGGTGATGGAGAGTATTCTCACGGGTGAGAGAGTGGTGATAGGAGCAGATTTTAATGAACATTTTGGTGAGGGGAACAGAGGTGATGAGGAGGTGATGGGCAAGTTTGGAGTTAAGGAAAGGAACCTAGAAGGACAGATGATAGTGGACTTTGCTAAGAGGACTGACATGGCTGTGGTTAACACTTATTTTCAGAAGAGGGAGGAGCATAGAGTGACTTACAAGAGTGGAGGTAGGGGAACACAGGTAGACTACATCCTGTGTAGAAGAGGCAATTTGAAAGAAATTATTAACTGTAAAGTGGTAATGGGAGAGAGTGTAGCCAGACAGCATAGCATGGTGGTGTGTAGGATGACTTTGATGGTCTGTAAGAAAAAGAAGTCAAAGATAGAGATAGAGAAGAAAATCAAGTGCTGGAAGCTGAAAAAGGAGGAATGTTGTGAGGAATTTAGACAGAAGTTGAGGCAGGCTCTGGTAGGTCAGGTAGTCCTGCCAGATGACTGGGAAACTACAGCAGAAATGATCAGGGAGACAGGGAGAAAGGTGCTGGGTGTGTCATCTGGAAGGAGGAAAGAAGATAAGGAGACTTGGTGGTGGAATGAGGAAGTTCAGGATAGTATCCAGAGGAAGAGGTTAGCCAAGAAGAAGTGGGACATGGACAGGACTGAAGAGAATAGACAGGAATACAAGGAGTTACAACGCAGAGTGAAGAGGGAGGTGTCTAAGGCCAAGCAGAAGGCATATGACGAGTTGTACACTAGGTTAGACACTAGAGAAGGAGAGAAGTACTTGTACAGGTTAGCTAGGCAGAGGGATTGAGATGGGAAGGATGTGCAGCGAGAGAGTTATTAAGGATAGATATGGAAGGCTGCTCACAAGTGAGGAGAGTGTACAGAGGAAATGGAAGGAATACTTTGAGGAGCTGATGAATGAGGAAAATGAGAGGGAAAAAAGAGTAGAAGGGGTGAACTCTGTGCAACAGAAAGTAGATAAGATTAGAACGGATGAAGTCAGGAAGGCTTTGAAGAGGATGAAAAGTGGAAAGGCAGTTGGTCCCGGTGGAGGTCTGGAAGTGTCTAGGAGAGGCAGCGTGTGGAATTTTTAACTAGTTTGTTCAACAGGGTTTTAGAGAGTAAGAGGATGCCTGAGGAATGGAGAAGAAGTGTGTTAGTGCCGATCTTTAAGAATAAGGGTGACGTGCAGAGTTGCAGCAACTATAGGGAGATAAAGTTGATGAGCCATACAATGAAGCTATGGGAAAGAGTAGTGGAAGCTAGGTTAAGGAAGGTAGTGGAAATTTGTGAGCAGCAGTATGGCTTCATGCCCAGAAAGAGCACAACAGATGCAATTTTTGCTCTGAGAATTTTGATGGAGAAGTATAGGGATGGTCAGAGGGAGTTGCACTGTGTGTTTGTAGACTTGGAGAAAGCATATGACAGGGTGCCAAGAGAAGAGCTGTGGTACTGTATGAGGAAGTCAGGAGTAGCAGAGAAGTATGTCAGAGTGGTGCAGGACATGTATGAGAGGAGCAGGACAGTGGTGAGGTGTGCTGTAGGTCAGACAGAGGAGTTCAAAGTGGAGGTGGGACTGCATCAGGGATCGGCTCTGAGTCCCTTCCTGTTGGCTATAGTGATGGACCAGTTGTCAGAGGAGGTCAGACAGAAGTCTTCTTGGACAATGATGTTTGCAGATGACATTGTGATCTGTAGTGAGAGCAGGGAGCAGGTGGAGGAAAACCTGGAGAGGTGGAGGTTTGCACTGGAGAGAAGGGGTCGTAGTCAGTCATAGTAAGACTGAGTACATGTGTGTGAATGAAAGGGAGGGAAGTGGAACAGTAAAGTTACAGGGTGACGAGGTGAAGAAGGTAAAGGAGTTTAAGTACTTGGGGTCAACAGTCCAGAGCAAAGAAGTGAGTGCATGCAGGTTGGAATGGGTGGAGAAAGGTGTCAAGAGTACTGTGTGATACAACAGCGAGAAACAACAGGAAGGTGTACAAGACAGTGGTGAGACCACCCATGCTGTATGGTTTAGAGACAGTCTCACTGAGGAAGAGACAGGAGTCGGAGCTAGAGGTAGCAGAACTGTAATCTAAAACAGTCTCTGGCAAAAGAATTTCCTTTTGGATTAATAAAGTTCTATCTTACCTCACCTCACCTCACCTCACCTCACCTGGCCTCACCTCACCTCACCTCACCTCACCTCAACTTATCTTATCCTATGTTATCTAATAAGCCCCAAACAAGAATAGAAACACAAGAGTGGACAGAAGTATTCAGGCCAAGTCTGAACAAGCTCTAACACATTTGGAGAAGTGATACTGGCTGCAGCAGTGCTCTCACACTATGCAGTAGTTTCAGTTTAACAGAAATAGCATTGGTAGTGTTTAGAGTGTTTTAGGCAGCAGCTCACACTGACTCTTTTGGGTAAAGGAGAAAGAGTGGGAACTAGTATAAACTTGCACTTTTGGGGAGATATGAATCATTTAATGATAAACCTGGAAAAAACATATTCAAAATTATTTATTAATTATATATGTAGTTTAGGGGGGAATGGTGGCTTGGTGGTTAGCACGTTTGCCTCACACCTCCAGGGTTGGGGGTTCGATTCCTGCCTCCACCATGTGTGTGTGGTGTTTGCATGTTCTCCCCGTGCCTTGGGGGTTTCCTTCCCTGGTCCAAAGACATGCACTGTAGGTTGATTGGCATCTCTAAATTGTCCATAGTGTGTGAGTGAATGAGAGTGTGTATGTGTGCCCTGCGATGGGTTGGAACTTTGTCCAGGGTGTATCCTCTCTTGATGCCCAATGACAACTGAGATAGGCACAGGCTCCCCGTGACCCGAGAATAGATCGGATAAGCGGTAGACAATGAATGAATGAGTATGTAGTTTATGTGTCTGGCAGATTTGCACCTTTGATGTGGTAAAAACCTTAATTGCCCCACACTGATTTTAGTTTGAGATGTTTGCTCTAGTTTCCATCACACCAGAGTCTGTGTGTCAGTGTTAGTGGAAACAGCTCTGAGGTTTAAATTGACAGATACAAACAAAAGACAGAAAGAAATATTAGACTTTTATAAAGCCAGGGATTAGAAAATTAAAACAGAAGCTGAAGCTCAAAGACACATTTCATTATTGAGAAACTTCAGTAATGAGTACAGAGTGAATATTTTAAAACCCAGAATTAATACAGTTTATCATCTAGACACAGTGAATTATAGTGTCTTAATCTAAGTTAATTTGTTTAATGAGTGTGATGTAGTGACCAATCTAGCCATGGGGGTCACAGTCCAGTGACTTCTGTGCCGGTCCCAAGCCCGGATAAATAGAGAGGGTTGCGTCAGGAAGGGCATCCGGCGTAAAACATTGCCAAATTTAACCATGCGAATCGTCAGTACGAATTTCATACCGGATCGGTCGAGGCCCGGGTTAACAACGACCACCATCGGCGCCGTTGACCTACGGGGCGCCGGTGGTAATTGGGCTACTGTTGGTCGAAGAAGTAGAGGAGGTAGGAGAGTGCGCAGACAGAGAGAGAAGAGGAAAGGTAAGAGTGTAGGACTGAGAATAGGAACTCTGAATGTTGGTACTATGACAGGGAAAGGTAGAGAGCTGGCTGATATGATGGAGAGAAGGAAGGTGGATATACTGTGTGTACAGGAGAAAAGGTGGAAGGGTAGCAAGGCTCGTAGTATAGGAGCAGGATTCAAGCTGTTTTATTATGGTGTGGATAGTAAGAGAAAGGGGGTAGGTGTGGTCCTGAAGGAGGAGTTTGTGAGGAATGTTCTGGAGGTGAAGAGAGTGTCAGACAGGGTGATGAGTCTGAAGTTAGAGATTGAAGGGGTGATGTTGAATGTTGTTAGTGGTTATGCCCCACAGGTAGGTTGTGAGTTAGAGGAGAAAGAGAGATTCTGGAGTGAATTAGATGAGGTGATGGAGAGTATTCCCACGAGTGAGAGAGTGCTGATAGGAGCAGATTTTAATGTTGGTGAGGGGAACAGAGGTGATGAGGAGGTGATGGGCAAGTTTGGAGTTAAGGAAAGGAACCTTGAAGGACAGATGGTAGTGGACTTTGCTAAGAGGATGGACATGGGTGTGGTTAACACTTATTTTCAGAAGAGGGAGGAGCATAGAGTGACTTACAAGAGTGGAGGTAGGAGAACACAGGTAGACTACATCCTATGTAGAAGAGGCAATCTGAAAGAGATTAGTGACTGTAAAGTGGTTGTGGGAGAGAGTGTAGCCAGACAGCATAGGATGGTGGTGTGTAGGATGACTTTGATGGTCTGTAAGACGAAGAGATCAAAGATAGAGATAGAGAAGAAAACCAAGTGGTGGAAGCTGAAAAAGGAGGAATGTTGTGAGGAATTTAGACAGAAGTTGAGGCAGGCTCTGGGTGGTCAGGTATTGCTGCCAGATGACTGGGAAACTACAGCAGAAGTGATCAGGGAGACAGGGAGAAAGGTGCTGGGTGTGTCATCTGGAAGGAGGAAAGAAGATAAGGAAACTTGGCGGTGGAATGAGGAAGTTCAGGATAGTATCCAGAGGAAGAGGTTAGCCAAGAAGAAGTGGGACATGGACAGGACTGAAGAGAATAGACAGGAATACAAGGAGTTACAGTGCAGAGTGAAGAGGGAGGTGTCTAAGGCCAAGCAGAAGGCATATGACGAGTTGTACACTAGGTTAGACACTAGAGAAGGAGAGAAGGACTTGTATAGGTTAGCTAGGCAGAGAGATCGAGATGGGAAGGATGTGCAGCAAGTTAGAGTTATTAAGGATAGAGATGGAAGGGTGATCACAAGTGAGGAGAGTGTACAGAGGAGATGGAAGGAATACTTTGAGGAGCTGATGAATGAGGAAAATGAGAGGGAAAAAAGAGTAGAAGGGGTGAACTCTGTGGAACAGAAAGTAGATAAGATTAGAAAGGATGAAGTCAGGAAGGCTTTGAAGAGGAGGAAAAGTGGGAAGGAAGTTGGTCCTGATGACATCCCGGTGTAGGTCTGGAAGTGTCTAGGAGAGGCAGCAGTGGAATTTTTAGCTAGTTTGTTCAACAGGGTTTTAGAGAGTGAGAAGATGCCTGAGGAATGGAGAAGAAGTGTGTTAGTGCCGATCTTTAAGAATAAGGGTGACATGCAGAGTTGCAGTAACTATAGGGGGATAAAGTTGATGAGCCATACAATGAAGGTATGGGAAAGAGTAGTGGAAGCTAGGTTAATGAAGGTAGTGAAAATTTGTGAGCAGCAGTATGGCTTCATGCCCAGAAAGAGCACAACAGATGCAATTTTTGCTCTGAGAATTTTGATGGAGAAGTATAGGGATGGGCAGAGGGAGTTGCACTGTGTGTTTGTAGACTTGGAGAAAGCGTATGACAGGGTGCCAAGAGAAGAGCTGTGGTACTGTATGAGGAAGTCAGGAGGAGCAGAGAAGTATGTCAGAGTGGTGCAGGACATGTATGAGAGGAGCAGGACAGTGGTGAGGTGTGTTGTAGGTCAGACAGAGGAGTTCAATGTGGAGGTGGGACTGCATCAGGGATCGGCTCTGAGCCCCTTCCTGTTTGCTATAGTGATGGACCAGTTGTCAGAGGAGGTCAGACAGGAGTCTCCTTGGACAATGATGTTTGCAGATGACATTGTGATCTGTAGTGAGAGCAGGGAGCAGGTGGAGGAAAACCTGGAGAGGTGGAGGTTTGCGCTGGAGAGAAGAGGAATGAAGGTCAGTCGTAGTAAGACTGAGTACATGTGTGTGAATGAAAGGGAGGGAAGTGGAACAGTAAGGTTACAGGGTGAAGAGGTGAAGAAGGTACAGGAGTTTAAGTACTTGGGGTCAACAGTCCAGAGTAATGGAGAGTGTGGGAAAGAGGTAAAGAAGCGAATGCAGGCAGGTTGGAATGGGTGGAAAAGGTGTCGGGAGTTCTGTGTGATCAGAAAATATCAGCGAGAATCAAGGGGAAGGTGTACAGGACAGTGGTGAGACCGGCCATGCTGTATGGTTTAGAGACAGTGTCACTGAGGAAGAGACAGGAGTCAGAGCTAGAGGTAGCAGAGCTGAAGATGTTAAGGTTCTCTTTGGGAGTGACAAGATTGGACAGGATTAGGAATGAGTACATCAGAGGGACAGCTCATGTTGGACGTTTGGGGGACAAAGTTAGGGAGGCCAGATTAAGATGGTTTGGACATGTTCAGAGGAGGGAGAGTGAGTATATTGGTAGGAGAATGTTGGACATGGGGCTGCCAGGCAGGAGGCAAAGAGGAAGGCCAAAGAGGAGGTATATGGATGTAATTAATGAGGATATGAAGCTAGTGGGTGCAAGGGTTGAGGATGCAGAAGATAGGGATAGGTGGAGAGAGATGATTCGCTGTGGAGACCCGTGAAGGGAAAAGCCGAAAGAAGAAGAAGAAGAAGAAGAAGAAGAAGTGTGATGTAGTGACCAGCACAACTTACACTAATGCCTGACTTTAGAACTGCTACTGATTTTGCTCAACCCAACAAAGCTACACACACACAAACACACTAACACACACACACAGGTCAAGTAAAATCAACCTTCTGCAAGACTTTCTTATTTTTGTGATGCTCTATGACCTTTCTTCTGTAATCTACCAGGACAGTTAACTAACTTATCTATAGCACACTTGACTGCATCTGTGAGAGTTTATGCCCCGCCCCCTCTCAAGACATCACCAAATTAACAGAAGTTGGACTTACTAAAAACAGCTATTTCAGAACCAGTGTTTACTTTCTAAAGACTCTTTCATTCCTGGCAATTATCCATAGTCCCATTATGTACATTTGTATGTTTGAGTTTTATTTTATTTATTTATTTTTTAAATAAAGGACTTTGTGTGACTAGAGCAGAAATAAAAATAGATGAATAAATAAAAATAAATGTAAAAGTTCCTTAGTTCCTTTGCATATAGCGCAAATCTCCAGTATATAAGATCTGTAAAGTCATGTGACTCATCACAGCATCGGAATAGACAAGAATTCACTGTGAGCTTCACATCTCATTAGAGCTAATGGACCAATCAGATCAGTCCACAGCTTCAAAACATCCAATCAGGCGTGAGTCTGGACCTGGTTTTCTACTGAACACACAAGTTCATTACCTCACTATCACTTCATCTGAACAGGAACGATGAATACACTCTTTGTCGCTCTTTCTGCTCTTTTTTCTCTCTTCACAGCTGGTGAGTAACATCTGGAAACTTTAACTTAAATTAATTAAATATGAAATATAACCGTATTATCATTAAATATTAAACACTTTTTTACAGTAAATTCTTCTGACATCAAGGAGCTTCATGTGAGGACAGTAAAGCATGGAGAAGATGTAACTATGGAGTGTAGCATTACCAGTGACACAAAGAAAGATCAGTTAGTTTGGTACAGACAGAGGTCAGGAAAATTGCCTCAGTATTTTGCAAAAGCATACTCGGCCACTGTTGGCTACAAATTTTTTGAGGGTTTTAATGATAGTCGCTTCAGTATTAGTGTAAATGACCATAAATTTGATCTCAAGATTAACAAAATAAGAGAAGATGATGAAGGAGAATATTTCTGTGGAGAATCAGAAGGAAGTGTACTGAAGTTCACATCTGGAACACGTCTGAAATTTGAAGGTAAACAGTTTTACTCTGAAAACCGGCTAATTCCAGATCAACACTTTAAATATGTGACACAATATACATTACATTAAATATTTAACATCATTCATTTTTAGTATCATTTCATAACTTATTTGTGAAGTGATGAAAGGTCGACACACCATGCTACGTTCAATTAAATTTTTATTTGTATAGCACTTTTAACAATGGGCATTGTCTTAAAGCAGCTTTATAGAACATAAGAAATATAGTATAAGAATAATATTAGACATATACTTAAATTTATTTGTATCAATCCCTAATCCCTAATGAGCAAGCCTGAGGTGACTGTGGCAAGGAAAAACTCCCTTAGATGGTAAGAGCAAGAAACTTTGAGAGGAACCAGACTTAAAAAGGATCTATCCTCGTTTGGGTGACACCAGAGTGTGTGTTTATAAAAATTATTATAAACACCGGAGATTGTGATTATAAATAATGTCCTTTCAGTCATACACAGACAGTTGGAGTTGAGTAACCAGGAGCTCCTGAGCAACTCAAATTAGCTCAAAATCTGAGTTTATTATAGAATCAACACCAACTCCTCCAAGATGAAGCCTTCAAATCCTCAATGATGGAGATACAACATATATAGAATGTTATTTTGTTTATTGATTAGAAGGTTCTTGTCCTCAAAGTCCACATGGGGTTGGCATCTTTTCTTTGAAAGTCTGAAATCTTCACGAAGCGGAACACAACTGGAGCTGGCACAGTCTCTAGATGCCTCGGGATGTGTAGAAAAAGAGAAGCAATTGGAGAGGATTTAGCGTGGCTTCTGTTCATAATATTAGTAAGCACTAGATGATGTGCATTTGATCAGATGTACTGGAACACAAAGGTTATGGGATGTATTAGGTGTATGCCTGGCTAAAGAGATATGTCTTTAATCTACATTTAAACTGGAAAACTGTGTCTGAACACTGTCAGGAAGACTATTCCAAAGTTTAGGAGCTAAATATGAAAACACTTTAACCCCTTTAGTGGACTTTGATATTCTGGGAACTACCAGAAGGAGTTTTGTGATCTCAAAGAGCGTGACAGATTGTCGCGCGTTTGAAGACTGGTTAGATATGTGGGAGCTAAATCATGTAGACCCTTGTATGTAAGTAGCAATAATTTGTAATCAATTCTAAACTTAACAGGTAGCCAGTGCAGGGATGATCAAATTGGGGTTATATTGTCATTTTTTATTGACCTGATAAGAACTCTGGTGGCTGCATTTTATACTAACTGTATTATGTTTATTACAATTACTATTTATTACAATAGTCCAGTCTGGAGGTCATGAATGCATGAACTAGCTTTTCTCTATCAGATACAGATAAGATGTTTCTTAACTGGGTAATATTTGTAAGGTGGAAAAAGCCTGTTTTTGTGATATGGGCGATATGAGTTTCAAAAGACAAGTTACAAGTAAAGACAAGTCTGGAACTACACTCAGTTTTTTCAAAATGCAGTAATAAAACAGGCAAGAATTTGGATTCATTCCACTCTCTCTAGCAAAACTATCCTTAGTGAAAACCTCTCCCTGTTAATAAATTATCCAATAGTTATACAAGTTGTAAATTTATACATTGTATGCATTTTCATCATTTCAGGCAAAGACTGTCAGATTACTGCATTAGCAGTCTCCAATATAATCTCTGTTATTGTAATCACAGTACTGGTTGGAATTCTATATAAAAATCACAGAAAAGGTTTGTTTACTTTTATTATTAATGTAATTTATAGAGTTATTGTATAAAATTGTCATCTAAATGTGAATCCTTTCTCCATTTAATCTTTACTTGTGTGTATTATTGTTCAGAATCTTCATCAAGCAACCATCAAATTCCCGCCAATCAGGTAATCCAGTCTTCTATTAACTGTGATTCTGTTCTGTTAAGTAAATCCACATCTGAATGCACAGAGAATTTTAATAGACAAATATTCACTAAAATATCAGTGTAATCATTATTTTAGTATTTTAATCCGCTCTGGTTAATAAATGTTTCGTGTTCTTTATCAGGCTGCTGCTGCAGATGATGATGTCTTGAACTATGCAGCTGTGAGTTTTGCTGAGAAACCTTCATCCTCCAGAACATTCAGAGAAAAGATCCAAGATGTTTATGCACAAGTTAAAATAAAATAGAGAAAGAGATTTCAGATTTAAAGCACCAGACACTGGAGATTTATTGCTTGAAGTCAAATTTTATTTGGCCATGCATGATAAGGGGAAAAAGGGGAGAGGGGGATTACTTTTTTGTTTTAATTCTGTTCCACATGAGCTGTTGTTCTCAAAGTCCTCATATTTCTTGCATCCTAAATGTATTTCTTGAGGTTTCCTCTAGCTGTAGGTCTGTTTATCAGACAACTGAAAGTCACATTTCCTTCCTTAAGCAGTTACTGCATGCTGTTTAGACATGACTTCTGCTTAGGAAAATAACAACTGTATTGGAATTGATCAAAAGTTTTTTTCACACACACACAATCAAAAACAAGTAAAAAGCTGCAAAGGAGTGACTTTTAAAGGTCTGACATTATTTATAGCCCTGATGAAGGAAGAATAAAACCATCTATCAAAGTGAGGATATTTAAAGGCTCAAACTATTAATCTCATCGATTTCATTTCCCCATAAGTTCATTACTTCCATTTTTTCACTATGAGTCTTATTACAAATATATTATACAGGGGCAAATAACAGCAGGAGACCCACAAATGGACAGACTGTATGAGTGGAGGAAATGATTATTATTTCCTTTGACTGAGATGCAGAAAGACACAATGTAAAAACACAGACATCTTTAAATATGTGTGAAATGAGAGGATCATTAACAACTCTCAGTTTAAACTCAGTTGCAGTGTCCCAAATCGTATATAATTATGCACAATTCTGATCAAGTGTATAGTATAATAATATATATTTTGTGAGTCATGTGTTCAGACTGAACAAGACGACGATGAAGGAGCAAAAGAAGAAGAAGAGCACTTTAAGAACCCTAATGATGCACTTATTCACCCGAAAAAAGAAAAAAACAAGTGTGAATGTTAGACACTTCATGTACTCCACACTCACAGCTTTGCTTATGTAGTGGAAGAGGGGCGGAGCTTTCGGGCACTAAGGCTGGATGAGAAAACCTTTTCAAGATGGCTGACGACACTCCAGTAGACAAGATTTCTAACAAATGGGTACATTGATTTATTTTTCAACATCATATATAAAGCAAGGATTCAGAGTGACGTGTTATTCAGTAGGAAGAACATTTACAGATTATATCTATTTCAGTGAAAAGCACAGGCAGGTTTGTATTTAAATAACAGGACTATATCCATCCAAAATCTCACAGAATGTAAAATATCTACTTTAGGATTTCATAACAAACAATTCTAGTGTTCTCAGTACATGTTCTAATAAACTGAACCATGTAAAGACTAATTTCACTTCAGTTCTCTGTCTATTTTTCTTGCTTTTGTTCATTCACTGTTTTCCTAACCCTATTCTCATTTCCTTCTTTCTTGTTCTGCTTGTATTTCTTGTTATTAACAAAATATTTTCCTCCCTCCATCTTCTGTCTGTTTCATTTCATTGTGTATTTTTACTGTTCTGTGTAGTGTTCCAGGTCAGGTGAGTGTGGACCAGACTGCAGAGTGAAAACTCCTGCTTTACTTGTAAATAAATGGGTAAGCAGGGTTTATATTAATGGAACTGTCACATAACGCTGAGCTTACGGAGCACGCTGGTTGTGCCGGTGCAGATGAATCAGACCCAACGCGGAGATAGACGGCAGACAGGGGTTTATTGAACAGAAACACAGATATCCACATAGACGTTACACAAAGACACTACATAGAGACGAGGACTAGCAAACTAACTGAGACAGACGGCCACTATAAATAAGGAACATGATTAAGACACATTGGGAACAGGTGAACGAAGGCGGGAACACATTAGGGATAGGCGTGGCTAAAACAAACACATGGCAGAATAAACACAACCCCTGCTGAAGGCCCCCTAGTGGTCCATCAGGGAATCTTGCCCACCGTAACAGTACCCCCCCACGGCGCGGCTCCCGACGCGCCAACCCCTCCCCATAGTCCGGAAGAGTTTTCGGTCCAGTAAAACCCGAAGAGGAGCGAGGAACACGGAGAGGCAACAAGGGGGGGGGGGGCGAGGAGCAAGGCGAGGCAAGTGGGGGGGGCGAGGAGCAAGGCGAGGCAGGTGAAGGGAGTGAGGAACATGGTGAGGTAAGTGGGGGGAGCGATGGGCACCGCCGAGCAGGAGGGCTGAGCGACATCCACCACCGAGCAGCAGAGCCGAGCGACGTCCACCGCCGAGCAGCAGAGCCAAGCGATGTCCCCCGACGCGTAGTCGAGCCGAGCGATGACCTCAGCCCGGCTGGGCCGAAAACCCCCAAGGGGAGGGAGGGAGAGAGGTGTGGCCGGCGATCTCCTCCGCCGATGAGGAGTGAGGCGGAGCGAGTCCTGGCGAAGACGAGGAGGAAGAAAGTCTGACTGGGGACATCCTCCGCCGACGGAAGTGAGGCAGCGTCCTGTACGGAGAAACAGAAGTAGAGCAACGCCCCCCACAGGAAACAGAGGCGGAGCGATGTACCCATACCGAAGAAAAAAAAAAATAATTCAAACAGGAAACCCCACCGGAACAGGAAGCAGATTCATAGGGACAAAAAAAGGAAAACTGCTCCGGAAGAAAAACTCAAAAAACAAAAGCAAGGGCAGCCGGTAATCTCTTCCGCCGACGGAAGTGAGGCAGTGTCCTCCACGGAGAACCGGAAGTGGAGCGACGTTCCCCACAGGAACAGAAGCGGAGAGAGTACTGGCAGAAAAGGAAAAAAAATACAGGTAAAAAACATGCTCTGCTGCGAGGAGTGGGGCAACGCCCCCCACGGAAACCCGGAAGTGGAGCGGCATTCCTCACGTGAACAGACACGGAGCGATGTGCCGGAGAAAAAAAAAAAATCCAAACATGAACGTCTTGGGAAAGAGGGAAAGCCTCGCATACCTCGCGTCGTGTTGGGTCTGTACTGTTTTGGCTAGTCCTTCTGTCACATAACGCTGAGCTTACAGAGCACGCTGGTTGTGCCGGTGTAGATGAATCAGACCCAACGCGGAGATAGACGGCAGACAGGGGTTTATTGAACAGAAAAATAGATATCCACACAGACGTTACACAAAGACGCTACATAGAGACGAGGACTAGCAAACTAACTGAGACGGCCATTATAAATAAGGAACATGATTAAGACATTTTGGGAACAGGTGAACGAAGGCGGGAACACATTAGGGATAGGCGTGGCTAAAACAAACACATGGCAGAATAAACACAACCCCTGCTGAAGGCCCCCTAGTGGTCCATCAGGGAATCTTGCCCACCGTAACAGGAACACATTTATCTGTGATTTTTCCTTTTCCTTTTTTTTATTTTTACTGTTTTTACATGTCATATATTTCTTTCAGCCACTTTTTCTCTGCTTTTCATTCCAGTCTCTCCCAGTCAAATTCTTTATTCTTAGTTTTTTCCCACCTTTTCACACTTACCTCATACCTGACATATCATATTGGTTCTGGGTAACTGATTCGCTCTTCTCACAGAACAACTTATAAAATCATACAGGTACAGGCCAAGAGTTTCAGTTAATGTTTACATCAAAGACCAGATTTAAGAAATAGTCTGATCTCTGTAACTTTAACTGTGTCATGATTGTTGCTATCAAATGTGCTGGTTTGAGTTTTTCAGAAGCTTCTGATCTCCTGCTTGGATTTTCACACACACAACAGTCTCTAGGCTTTGTACAGAATGGTGTGAAAAACAATAATGATCCTGTGGAAATGCCTTGGTGATAAGGACAAGAGGAAATTTGTGTTTTGAGCTGCCAGAAAGGATTCAGTAACTCATATAATCACTCTTTACAGCCATGTGGAGCAGAAAAGCATCTCATGGTGTCCAGGTGTAGCTAGTAAAGCTAGTAAAACACAACACAATTCCTTTATAAAACATATTCAATATTCTAACACACTGTTTTTAATACATCTATACACCACAGTTCCCTTTTGAGGGAACTCAACACTGTGTTATGGCCAGTGGTGGGCAAAGTACACATCTCCTGCACTTAAGAGAAAGTACAGATGCTCTATTTAAAATGTTACTCTGGTAAAAGTAGAAGTCCTCAATTTGAATTTCTATTTGAGTTAAGTACTTATATCCAAATGTACTTAAGTAAAAAATGCTACATTTATCTTAACTCTAATGTTGTCATTTTTTGTAATGGACTATTCATTTTATGTGAGAAGAATCTGTCCCTCTACTCACACATGCCTGTTAATACATGGTCTGAGAAATGATCTTGATACAGATGTCATGTAACATTATTCTAAATCTTGGAGCACAAATGGAACATGGGGCTGTAAAATAGCAGGACGAGAGGTCAATTAGGTTTTCCTGCAAAGATTTATATTATTCTTAAGCTAGTAACAAATTAAACCTGATAAAACACTTTACCATGTAGCTGATGAAATGAGACATTTGTTTGTGTGTGTGTGTGTGTGTCTGTGTTTACATGGCACAGGTGTTTGTACATGGACACTACACAAGAAAAATGACCCTTGTATAAACACAGGGTCTGTAGCTGGTAAATTGTTTCCTACATAAAGTGCTTAAAAATGAAAATATATACATCATAGCAGAAGAAAATATCAAGTACTACGCCAGGACAGTCTGACTTAATAACTATTAACTAATGTGTGCTGGACACGTCTGTGTCCTGGGGAATCAGTTTTAAACAAATTGCATGCAAGGATCTAAACAGATTCACTCTAACAGAAACATGCTGCATTGCAAATTCAGAGGAAAAAAGTTCAAATTCAGTCAATATTTCAGTATTTATTAACCAATTATTTGGTTTGTGATGGGCAATTACAGTATTTGTGCAGTAATCTTATTCTGCTTTACATAAAAAATACTATGAAAAAGAAAGTTGAGCTATTGGGTTATTGTGTTGCTGCATAACATCAGTAACATTAAAATAGACTGATGCTCTACGTTAGCCTTCTTAGCTAACTAAAGCGTAACTAGCCATACACAACATAATATAGATAATGATAGATTTATTCACATACACAATAAAATCCTTCATTGCTTCACTTCATATTAAAGTAGATGGCCACTATGATTATCACAGGACATCCTGACCTCTACGTTTCTGCAAATATGATGTTGCATTCTTTGTAAGAAGAAATTGTATGTTACTGAGGCAGAGCAGGAATCGGAATATGAAAGAGTCTTTCTTCTGTTCAACTTAAAACAAATCCTGTCCACCACTGAAATTATTAAATGGAAATTCGTGTCACAGGCAAACAGAAGAAATACATGTTTATTGTGTGCATGTGTTTGTGTGTATGTGTGTGTGTGTGGGTTCTCACTTTCCACCTGGAGCACACCAACAGTGTGGGGCCCAAAACCGCTGTGGGGCCCGGCATTTGGAGTTTTTACCATTTAACTATTAAAACATGTTCAGGAGGCTCCCCTGATATGCCTCAGTTTTTTTTTTATTACTTGCCCCACACGGTAAGTAAAACTGGTTACGAGTGTATCGATTTTATGCTCTTGAGCGCCCTCTATGTAAAATTTTACCTGAGAGACACTTCCGGTAGAGTGCTTGAGCACACTTCAGGAAGTAATTCATATTTCAGCCAATGAGACGATGCAACGGTGCTATTATGTTATCGACTGGGGACAGGATTCTGTGTCACTCTAATTTGTTAAGAGGTTTAATGTTTTATATTTTTTTTAATAAAAAATAGAAAATTTTATATTTAAAAAAAATATATATAAATATTTTTATAATATAAAACTTTTATATTTTTTTTACTATAGTTGCGTGGAACTGGTACCCTGGTACTGTTAACTGGTAACTATAGTGCAAACATTTTCCCTTGTATATTAATAAACTACCAATTTATACACATGCTACATGCTACATAGAGACCCGATGTTTGATATTAGCTATTTGGCTAACTAGTGATAGTGAGAGTGCAGCATTCGTGTTTTTCTGAATGAAAAGAATACCCTTTGTGTTTATTTATTTATTCAAACTTATTTATTTATATATTGAAGTGCTTATTTGGAAATCCAATTAAACTGTCTGAGGAGCTATGGCTTGGCCATCTATGTTTGTCCTGACACTGAGGCCCAGTTTAGAGTAGCCTTACAGTAGGCCCAAATGTTGGAAAATTGCTAATAGTGTTGAGTAGAAATCATGTTTAATCGTGTATTTAACTGCAATTTTGATTAAGACCTCAAACAATCAGGTTGATTAGCTGATGAATAAATGAAATCAGGATCTTTTAATCACATATGCAGGATCATTTTTGCCATATTTTTTTTTTATATATATATATATATATATTTTACTGATAACAAATTGGTAATTACCGGATAACAGAAACTAAGTTTTTGATTACTTAAATTTGTGAAGGTGTATACACTTCAATGTAAGCACTAATGTTTTAATTAGTGTTTTTTATTCTACTTTTAATATTTTATTTAGCATTTATGCATCCAGAGAATCTCTTGGAAGATTAGTGAATGACAACCACAGATCCCCAAACTGTGTAATGAAAAATGTCATAGTAAATGACATGCCACATTTGTGTCTATTTGCTGTGAAAAATATGGAACCTGGAACTGAAATTGATTACAACTATGGTGAGAACAAATGGCCATGGCGCATAAAGCTGAGTCATTTGGTGATGTCAGTTTACCTGACAAACACCTTTTTAGTCCAACCCCCAATCCTAACACATGTACATTTCTAGTGTTGTCCTTGGGGGCCCGATAGACCGGATTTCTAAGTTTTGATATTTGAATTTTCTTCACACACACACTCTTGTTTCTAGTCATGCCCTTATGGGGCCCTACCAATTTAATATAATTTGGGCAACAGTTTTCAGTATCAAAACCTTAAACTTATTACACATATAATTGTACACATTCTGACCTGATGTTTGTTGAAGACATGTATCTAAAATGAGAGAGCCAGGAAGGCAAACTCTTTCAAGGGAAGCAACCAAAGAAGCAAACCAACGGACAAGAATTCATGTATTGTGTACTGCTATGGTTTGTTCAAAAGAAGAGCAATGTGGCGACATTTTTGCTGAACATACTCCAACAGGATTTTCTTATGTATATTAGCGGTTCTTAAGTGGCATGAATCAAGACATAATTGCAATTGCTACTAAGCAAGACCGTCACATTCTTGAGTATGGTTATAGGCTGTTCAAGAAGAATGAAAAATTAAAAAGCCAACACCAATATGTTTGTCAAAAACTGAGAGAGCTTGCCAGACTGGTACAGGAAACCAAAAAAGTCACATCTGTGAAAACTATTGCTGAACTCATAAAACCTGACATGTATTGACATGTTGTCAATGCTGCAAGACACCTAGCTGGATTCAGTGATGAAACCAGAAAATATCAGCATCCATCTCTTGCTCGGAAACTTGGCCACAGCTTGCATGCTTTAGCAATGTTTATTAAGTCTGAAGGATTGAAGATGAAAGATAAACAAACTGTCCAAGATGCTGAAGATTTCATCCAGCTTTAGCAAGAAAGTTGGAAATTTGACATAGCAAGCCAGGCCCTAACTCAGCTTAATCAAGCCAAATGGAATGCTCCTCAACTGCTAGCATTAACACAAGATGTGCAAAATCTTCTTTCCCATTTATTTGTGAAACAGCAGCAATACTTAATTACCCTGAAAAAAGAAGCTGCACCCTCAAACTGGAAAGACACGGAAAGTGACGCTGGCACAAGTTATCCTTTTCAACCGTCAGAGAGAAGGAGAAGTATCCAGAACTTCCTTGTCTGTCCTTGATTGTCTTTCAGATTACTAGACTTTTCTGCCAGTTATTTATGACTACGATTTCTGCTTGTTGTTTCGGTTTTGATTATTACACTGCATATGGATCCTACGCACTTACGCACAAAACACTTCACCTGTGATGGATCCAGCAGAACGCACAAATTTCCAGCGGTGGTGTCCCACCAAGGAGCTATAATCCACACGTACCAGGAGCAACTCACAGCCCTGCAGGCTGCTAACGAGGAGCTCCAACAAACACTGCAACCACCCCCCAACACCCCCCCTCCCGCCTCCGTTCTGGTGCACAATAAATCTTTCCAGATGGCTCTCCCCTGGAGAAGTTTGACGGCTCAGCAGATCTCTCACGGGGGTTTCTACATTAGTGCATGGACTACTTTGCATTCCAGTCTGCGGCGTACAGTGAGGAGAGCAGCAAATTTGCCTGCTCACTGGGAGAGCACTGGATTAGGCTTCAGCAAACTGGGATAGGAGCCCTCAGGTTAGAATGTCTTTCATATATTTCTCTGAACTGATCAGTGAAGTTTTTGAGTACCCGGCGGGGGGCGTGATGTAGCTGTACAACTTCTGGAACTACGTCAAGGCACCGAACCGGCTGTGTATTATGCCATAGAATTCCTAGCTCTCACCGCTCAAAGTGGGTGGAACGACCCACCACTCCTCACTGTGTTTAGAGAAGGACTGTGTCCTAGCCTGCAGACAGAGATGGCCCGCTGTAGCAACAATGTCCCTTTGTCTGACTTTATTAGCTCTCCGCCTCAATAACCTCCTACTCCAGCAGCAACACACCTCGTGCCATTACGGACTCCCTCAGGCCTGAGAGAACTCCTACTCATCATGCGAGAGAGAGCCATAGCCTATGCAACTGGGTGGCACCAGGGTATCCCTGGAGGAGTGTTAGCATCGTCTCCGGCATAACCTCTGTTTCTACTGAGGGAGAGCTGGCCATCGACTTGCCGAGGACCTTCACCTCCCTACACTGCCCTTCAAACTCCCCCTGTGAGTCATGGCCATCAACAAGCACTCTTTTTAGGGGGGCCTCATCACTCCTCAACCAGACCAATCACCTTCCAAGTGGGCTTCGCTACATTTCAAGGAAATCATGTTTCATATCATCTCCACTCCCACTAACTGCATTATACTGGGGTTTAACTGGTTACAAACTCACAACAAACTCACAAGTCCTGTCCTGGAAATAGGAGGAATTAATCAATTGGTCATCGTACTGCCAAAACCACTGCATCCACAAGCCACAGACACACCACAGAAAGAAGCCACAAGCCTCAGAAAGAAGAACGGAGGGCTATGACCGTGCATTGACTACTGAGGATTAAACACCACAAAGATCGCTTATCCCCACCTGCTCCCGTTGGTACCTACAGCCCTAGAACAGCTAGAGAAGCCAGAATATTCACCAAGCTAGACCTCCTTAGCGCATACAACTTAATATGGATTAAAAAGGGGATGAATGGAAGACAGCATTTTACACCATGAGGGAACAGTATGAGTATCAAGTCATGCCTTATGGACTTACGAATGCTCCAGCGGTGTTTCAGTCATTCATTAACAAAATCTTCAAGGATGTGCTTCACCATTATGTGACATCATACATTGACGACCTCCTTATCTATTTGTCCACATACGAGGACCATGTCAGCCAGCTCTATGTCAAGGCGGAATATTACGCTTTCTCCATCACATTTCTAGGCTATGTCATATCAAAAGAAGGAGTGGAAATGGACACCAGGAAAGTAAATGCTGTCACTGAATGGCCAGAGCCCACCACAGTTAAGGAACTACAACAGTTCTTGGGGTTCACAAACTTTTTCTGTTGATTCATAGCTAGCATAGCTAGCCCCTTGACATCTCTCCTGAAGGGTAAACCACGCCACCTCCGCTGGAAGAACAGCTTCACCTCGGCACCCACTCTGAAACACCCAGACCCCAGCCTACCCTTAATCGTAGAGGTTGACGCCTCTACCTCTCTCAGCATCACGGGAACCCCGAGAAGGTTTACCCCTGTGGTTTCTTCTCCAGGAAGCTTACTGCTGCTGAGGCTAACTACGATGTCGGCAATCGCAAACTCCTCTTCATTAAAGAGGCTCTCGGTGAGTGGTGGCACTGACTAGAAGGAGCTCCTCACCTGTTCATTGTTCTGACTGATCACTGCAACCTAGGGTATATGTGAAATGCAAAAAAGACTGAATCCCAGACAAGCCCGATGGGCACTGTTTTTCACCCGGTTCCGTTTCTCAGTCACCTACAGACCAGGCACAAAGAATGGCAAAGCTGACGCTTTATCCCACTGTCACAATCCCATATGTGCACCCAACAGCACAGAACATCCTACCACCCGCCGTTGTCCTCGCATCCATCCGATGGGACCTCACAGAAGAAATACAACAAGCCCAGGCCAATGATCCTCCACTTCCAGAATGTCCTCCTACTAGAATATTCTAACCCCCTTCGATCGAGAGTCATATAGTGGGTGCATGACTCACCCAGCTCCGGCCACCCTGGTATTCAAAACACCACAGCCCTGACCCGAAACCGGTTCTGGTGGCCCACTCTGGCTCAAGATGTGGAGGAATATGTGGGGACATGCAACACCTATGCTCTCAAACTAGCTGTCAACTCCCCATGGGCCAACTGGAGACTCAACCCATTCCCAAATGGTCCTGGTGCCATATGGCACTGGATTTTATTACCGACCTTCCCAGCTCTGCGGTATATACCATGATTCTGGCCATTAACAGGTTCTCCAGGGCGTGCCGGCTGGTTCCCCTCAAGGCTTTACCCACTGCTATGGAAACCACCCTATTCCTCCACATCTTCCGCACATATGTTCTCCCCAAAGACATCGTGTTCACCTCTAGTGTTTGGCGGGCCTTCTGCACTCACCTCTGAATTAATGTAAGCCTCAGTTCTTGGTACCACCCTCAGTCCAACGGTCAGACGGACCGGCTGAATCAGGAAATTGGCAGGTACCTCTGCTTCTACTGCAGCCACGGGTAACAACACTGGAGTAAGTTCCTCCCGTGGGCCGAGTATGCCCAGAACTCCCTCACTCACTCATCCACGGGACTCACTCCCTTCCAAAGCGTCCTGGGGTACCAGCCCCCACTGTACCCGTGGTCTGGAGAGCCTTCTGAGGTACCTGCCGTGGATGACTGGGCCCATCGCAGTCAGGAGGTAAAGTGAAAATGTAAAGGGAAAGTGCACGTCTGCCTGCAACGTGCCATCCGACATCGGAAAATACAGGTGGATAGACGGGGTCCCTGATTAAGAAGGGAGAAGAATGTGGGGTGCTGAAAGAAAATGAATTTTTATTTGCATTGCCACATTCTCATAACAGCCTCAGGGGTTACAGTTGCCTCAAGGAGTTTGTGGAAGAATGTGAAAATCTAAAAAGTACAAAAGTTTTAACTTCCACAAAGCTCAGGAAACACATCGCAACCCTCTCGACCATTCTGAATCTCAAGAATAATAAACTCGATTAATTAGCAGATTTCCTTGGGCATAACAATGATGTTCATAGAAAGCACTACCGTCTTCCAGAGGGCACTCTTCAAATAGTGAAAATAAAATAAAAACTGGCTTTGGAACAAGGACAGCTTGGACAATACAAATGAAAAGATTTGGATTAAATTCATATTGATGTGAATAGTATGAAATCTTACAATATTTTTAATTTAAGTAAAAAGGCAGAGTGATTGTACATTGTATTGTATATACTATGAAATGTTTTAGGCAGGTGTGAATAAATGTAAACTAAGAATGCTTTCAAAAATGTATTTTAATTGTTTATTTTTATCAATTTTTAAAATGCAAAGTGAGCGAGCAGAAGAAAAATCAAATCTAAATCAAATCAGTATTTGTTGTGACTACCCTTTGGCTTCAAAATTTATCAACTTTTTACATTTGCACAAAGTGTAAGATCAGATCCAGGTGTGTGATTAACCAATTACAACAAGCAGATACTCATGATCATCAATTTCATATGTAGGTTGAACCACAGTCATTACCTGAAACAGAAATAGCTGTGTAGGAGATCACAATCTGGTGAGAAACAGCCAAAATCTGCTACTAAGGTGAGGTTGTGTCACAATGGCAAGAGTGAGCACACCCACCAGTGCGAGGTACACCCATCTACTGTCCAGAGAAGTCTGTCCAGAAGTGGTCTTCATGGAAGAATTGCAGCCGAAAAGCCATATCTCCGACATGGTAACAAGGATAAGTGTCAAAAACTATGCATGATAACATGAGAACTGAGTTGCAGAAAAATAGCAGCAGGTCTCTAGTCTGATGAATCATAATTTGAAATATTTAGCTGTAGCAGGAGGCAGGTTGTTCACCAAAGAGCTGAAGAGTGGTACAGTAATGAGTGTCTGCAGGCAACAGTGAAGCATGGTGGAGATCTCTTGCAAGTTTGGAGCTGCATTTCTGCAAATGGATTTGTAGATTTGGTCAGTAATAATGGTGTCCTCAATGCTAAGAAATACAGGCAGATACTATAAGTGAGGCATGTGATTGGCTGTATGTTTGGGGTCATTGTCCTGTTGCAGAATAAATAGGGAGCCAATGTCATTAAGAACTATCTTCATCGGTGTACAGGTTTTAACTTATTTTGGGTTTTCTGAAATCAACATGTGGTCAGAATTACCCACATTGATTGTGAATTTGGTTAAATGTCCCTTGGCAATCTTTAGCTTCACCAGTAGCTTTTGGTAGCCATCGACAAGCTTCTAGCATAATTGCGGTTGGTTATTTGATCACTCTTCTTGGCAGTATTGGTAGAGGGATGTTAAATTAGTTCCTTTGAAAACTTTGTTAGCTTGCTTTATCCATGTTTAACAGATGGAAAAGTGTTCTTATGGTTAATGTAGTACTTTGATATACTGATTGTAAAAGCTTTCCAAATTATTCCTATTCTATTAATTACCATTATAGAGACTGTTGACAGAATAGACAGGAATACAAGGAGTTACAGCGCAGAGTGAAGAGGGAGGTGTCTAAGGCCAAGCAGAAGGCATATGACGAGTTGTACACTAGGTTAGACACTAGAGAAGGAGAGAAGGACTTGTACAGGTTAGCTAGGCAGAGAGATCGAGATGGGAAGGATGTGCAGCAAGTTAGAGTTATTAAGGATAGAGATGGAAGGGTGCTCACAAGTGAGGAGAGCGTACAGAGGAGATGGAAGGAATACTTTGAGGAGCTGATGAATGAGGAAAATGAGAGGGAAAAAAGAGTAGAAGGGGTGAACTCTGTGGAACAGGAAGTAGATAAGATTAGAAAGGATGAAGTCAGGAAAGCTTTGAAGAGGATGAAAAGTGGAAAGGCAGTTGGTCCTGATGACATCCCGGTGGAGGTCTGGAAGTGTCTAGGAGAGGCAGCAGTGGAATTTTTAGCTAGTTTGTTCAACAGGGATTTAGAGAGTGAGAGGATGCCTGAGGAATGGAGAAGAAGTGTGTTAGTGCCGATCTTTAAGAATAAGGGTGACGTGCAGAGTTGCAGCAACTATAGGGGGATAAAGTTGATGAGCCATACAATGAAGGTATGGGAAAGAGTAGTGGAAGCTAGGTTAAGGAAGGTAGTGGAAATTTGTGAGCAGCAGTATGGCTTCATGCCCAGAAAGAGCACAACAGATGCAATTTTTGCTCTGAGAATTTTGATGGAGAAGTATAGGGATGGTCAGAGGGAGTTGCACTGTGTGTTTGTAGACTTGGAGAAAGCGTATGACAGGGTGCCAAGAGAAGAGCTGTGGTACTGTATGAGGAAGTCAGGAGTAGCAGAGAAGTATGTCAGAGTGGTGCAGGACATGTATGAGAGGAGCAGGACAGTGGTGAGGTGTGCTGTAGGTCAGACAGAGGAGTTCAATGTGGAAGTGGGACTGCATCAGGGATCGGCTCTGAGCCCCTTCCTGTTTGCTATAGTGATGGACCAGTTGTCAGAGGAGGTCAGACAGGAGTCTCCTTGGACAATGATGTTTGCAGATGACATTGTGATCTGTAGTGAGAGCAGGGAGCAGGTGGAGGAAAACCTGGAGAGGTGGAGGTTTGCGCTGGAGAGAAGAGGAATGAAAGTCAGTCGTAGTAAGACTGAGTACATGTGTGTGAATGAAAGGGAGGGAAGTGGAACAGTAAGGTTACAGGGTGAAGAGGTGAAGAAGGTACAGGAGTTTAAGTACTTGGGGTCAACAGTCCAGAGTAATGGAGAGTGTGGGAAAGAGGTAAAGAAGCGAGTGCAGGCAGGTTGGAATGGGTGGAGAAAGGTGTCGGGAGTTCTGTGTGATAGGAAAATGTCAGCGAGAATCAAGGGGAAGGTGTACAGGACAGTGGTGAGACCGGCCATGCTGTATGGTTTAGAGACAGTGTCACTGAGGAAGAGACAGGAGTCAGAGCTAGAGGTAGCAGAGCTGAAGATGTTGAGGTTCTCTTTGGGAGTGACAAGATTGGACAGGATTAGGAACGAGTACATCAGAGGGACAGCTCATGTTGGACGTTTGGGGGACAAAGTTAGGGAGGCCAGATTAAGATGGTTTGGACATGTTCAGAGGAGGGAGAGTAAGTATATTGGTAGGAGAATGTTGGACATGGAGCTGCCAGGCAGGAGGCAAAGAGGAAGGCCAAAGAGGAGGTATATGGATGTAATTAATGAGGATATGAAGCTAGTGGGTGCAAGTGTTGAGGATGCAGAAGATAGGGATAGGTGGAGAGAGATGATTCGCTGTGGCGACCCCTGAAGGGAAAAGCCGAAAGAAGAAGAAGAAGAAGATAGAGACTGTTGACACGAAGGATTCACAAGAAGATATTGAAGGTTTGTGTTTATGATTGTTTTGTAAATTGGTTATTGGTTAAATGATCTGTTATTGCATGTGAATAATTCTTACTAATGCATGTAAAATCTAGTAATACTAACAGTAATTACCCAATTTTAATTGAGTTATTGTAAATCAAATACAAAATCATGGGTGGAAATTTTGAAATACTCAAAAATATATTAAAAATACTTAAATACAAAAATACATAAATATATTTATTTTGCTACTTCATATGTATGTTTCAGTACATTTCAGAAGCAAATATTGTGCTTCTTGTTCCACATTCATCTAATAGCTGGATGTACATTGGGATAAACCATATGTCAAGTTTATAAAACATTGTTATAATATCACTCACACAACAGACTCCAAGAAATATATATGTGAATTTTGGCATTGAAAAATGTAATAACTTGAACAAGATTATTTTCCAATTAAAGCATATAAAAATATGATAAATATATTTTTTATTTTGTCCTGTGTAGCCACATGTACATAGCCTATAACATTCTAACTGTTATAGAACAAATATGTGGGGTTTTAGCTTCAATGCCTATTTTTGGAGGTTATTCAATAATAGTTCAACATGTTCTTTTCCTGCCTACATAGGTAAACAGACTGTTGCCAGATGAAGCTGGTCAACAGAGGAATGTGCTGCTGTTGAAAGGCATTTAAGAAGATTCTTTGTAATGAAAGAAGTACCAGGCAAAACAGACTGTCAGCAGTGCCTTGCAGCCGAACCTGAAGCCCTTGGAAGCAGAGACTGCAAAGCGTTTGTATTTTGTTAAAAATCGAATCGCTTCCCAAAGGTGAAACTTTCAGTGAACGATAAAAATGGACAGTGTTACTGGTGTTTCTCAGGGATGTTCTGGAACCTATGTTTGATTTTTTCTTTTTTTTTCTTTTTTCCTCACTACTAAACATTCCACAGTCAACTGTTAGTGGTATTATAACAAAGCAATTAAGAACAACAGCAACTCAGCCATGAAGTGGTAGCACAGTACAGAGAAGTTGCTTTCTGCAATAAACTTTCGGCAGAGTCAATAGCCACAGACCTCCAAACTTCATGTGGAATTCAGATTAGCTCAAGAACATTGCAAAGAGAGCTTCATGGAATGGGTTTGCAGCTGCATCTGAGCCTTATATCACTAAGTGCAATGCAAAGCGTGGGATGCAGTGGTGTAAAGCATCCTGCCACTAGACTCTAGAGCAATGGAGACGTGTTCTCTGGAGTGACGAATCATGCTTCTCTGTTTGGCAATCCGATGGACGAGTCTGGGTTTGGCGATTGCCAGGAGAACGGTACTCATCTGACTGCATTGTGCCAAGTGTACAGTTTGGTGGAGGGGGGATTATGGTGTGGGGTTGTTTTTCAGGGGTTGAGCTCGGCCCCTTAGTTCCAGTGAAAGGAACTTTTAATGCTTCGGCATACCAAGACATTTTGGACAATTTCATGCTCCCAACTTTGTGGGAACAGTTTGGGGATGACCCCCTCCTGTTCCAACATGACTGTACACCAGTGCACAAAGCAAGGTCCATAAAGACATGGATGAGCGAGTTTGGTGTGGTGGAACCTGACTGGCCTGCACAGAGTCCAGACCTCAACCCCATAGAACACCTTTGGGATGAATTAGAGCGGAAGCCAGGCCTTCTTGTCCAACATCAATGCCTGATCTCACAAATGCGCTTCTAGAGGAACGGTCAAATATTCCAATAAACACACTGCTAAACCTTGTGGAACGCCTACACAGAAGAGTTGAAGCTGTTATACCTGCAAATGGCAGGCCAACTGCATATTAAATATATTAAGAATGGGAGATCATTAAAATTCATGTGCATGTAAAGGCAGACGTCCAAAAACTTTTCGCAATATAGTGTATGTTTGATGTAAAATATTACTGTTGATTGGCCTGAGAAAGCCTGATGTTAACTCAAAATGGGGTTTGAGAGGCTTGTTTTAAAAACCCTGTCTAGTTATTGATGGCCTTTGTGAATAAGCTAAACAATATATAAATTGGTGTAAAAGAAATCGATGTAGGATGTAGAGGATGTAAATTAGAATGGATATCCCTGAAGCAGTCCTGGAGTTAATGAAGTTCAAAAGATAGAAACCATAGTAACCATTAATATCCAGATAAAAACTTCTGTCCTTGCTAAGCTATAAAAACTAGAAATATGCATGTGTGTGAAAGTGGGCCTCACAAGGACACCACACTGGAAATAGAGCTCCACAAGGAGCCAAAATCCTTTTTTGAAAAAGTTTAGAATTTTATTAAATTGAAGTGATATTTGTGATTAGGAAACTCATTTTATCATGCCTGATTTTTTTTACAGAGTTGTAGAACCATTGGAAAGGGTGGACCCCCAAAGGGTACAAAAATAAGGTGAACCACACAAGTGGGGAAATGTGAGAATGGGTGATCAACCAGTCCGACTATTCAGATAACAAAATGTCCTCCAATCTGTGTGTCACGACTCGCACTAGAGGTGACCACGAGAGGGAGCCCTCGCCCGTATTTTGAGTTTACTTCCGGATTACCTGGGGATTTAAATACGGTGCGCACCACCTGCATGACGCGAAGTAATGTTCCTTGTGACTATACCGAGCGTTTACCCTGACGGATTTCTGGCCTTGACGTGGATTGTTTATTGGATTCTCTTTTGCTTGTTCTTTGATGTTGGATTGTTTGGTTTTTGGACTTTGGACTGTTTTCGTTTCTCTCTCTCTGGATTACCCTTGTTGGACTTTATCGCTTGGATTCTGGATTACCTGTTGCCGAACTATTGCCTGTCCCCGATTTACGATACTGTGTTTTCCCTACCGCCGGCTCGGCACATGGATCCGGACACTTCCGCCTCTGGCGGAGCCCCGTTACAGATTACTTCGCCGCTCACGGATTCAGCGGAGCTGCGCGAAATCATCGTGCGGCAAGGAGCGATTATTCGCTCCTATCAAGATCAGCTGGCGGATATGCAGGCTCAGCTGAGCCGAGTGGCGATCGCTTCTCCTCGCGATCCGCCGCCTACGCACGGTGAGTCACCCCGGCTGGCGCTGCCAGAAAAATTCAATGGATCAGCTGATCGCTGTCGCGGGTTTTTGCGGCAGTGCGATGTGTTTTTCTCGCACCAGCCGGGAATGTACCGTGAGGAGGGGACTAAGTGCGCGTTTCTCATGTCACTTTTGACTGACAGGGCCTTAGAGTGGGCATCGGCAGTGTGGGACGCCGACCCGCAGATCAAAGCCTCCTATGACTATTTTTCTGGGATGATTAAGGAGGTGTTTGAATACCCAGCGGGCGGCAAGGACATTTCTGTCCGCTTGATGGAGCTACGCCAGGGCTCCGAGGCAGCAGCGGACTACGCCATCCGGTTCCGCACGTTAGCTGCCCAGTCAGGCTGGAACGACGCGGCTCTGTGGGCCGTCTTTCGTGCCGGGTTGCACCCCGCCCTCCAGTCCGAGCTTGCATGTCATGAGGAGGCCACCACCCTGTCGCAGTTTGTAGCCACGGCTATTCGCCTGGACAATCTGCGGCGCCAACACCGAGCAGGGGCTCATGCTTCAGCTCGCCCCCAGAGGCGTATGGATTACTCTTCACGTCGTGAGGAGGAGCCTGAACCCATGCAGCTGGGGAGATCTGGGCTGGCAGTTCAGGGACACCGGTCTCGAGGTCAGATGAGGTTGTGCTACCGCTGCGGGGCATCTGGACATCTGAGTCCTCGGTGCCCTGAAAGGTTCCCAGCGACTCCGGTGGGTGACATTTCTTCATTTCTGAACTTGACAGTGCCAGCTTCGTTACATATGTCTGACCGCTGCTTCCCCGTTTCAGCCTTAATTGACTCTGGAGCGGCCGTGAACCTCGTAGACCGGGGCCTGGTGGAGGAACTTGGGATCCCCATCTTCCCCTGCGTACCAGCTTTGAGGATTACGGCCATCGACAGTCAGCCCATTGGAGAGGGCTATTTGAAACACCAAACGGAGTTACTGGACTTTCAGGTCGGACTATTTCACTATGAACGGTTGGCGTTTTATGTCACTTCGTCACCAGCCAACCCCGTGATTCTAGGGTTCCCGTGGTTGAGGCGCCATGATCCACACATTTCCTGGCGGTCGGGGGAGCTGGTGCGCTGGTCCATCACGTGTCAGAGGGGATGCCTACGGGACCCCGTAGCGAGACCGTGCAGGACTTCTCAGGTGCAGAGGCCCCTCGAGGCGGCTGGCGGTCACCTTCCCAGCCAATACATGGACTTCCACATGGTGTTCAGTGAGGAGAGGGCGGCTCGTCTACCTCATCATCAGGTCTGGGATTGTGCCATTGACCTGCTACCTAACGCCTCCCCCCCCAAGGGGCGGATTTACCCCCTCTCTCTTCCGGAGTCCAAGGCCATGGAGGAGTATATCGAGTCGTCACTGGCAGCAGGCCACATTCGGCCATCCACGTCCCCGGCAGCCGCAGGGTTCTTTTTTGTGGGGAAGAAGGATGGAGGCCTTCGGCCGTGCATCGACTACAGGGGGCTGAACGCTGTCACCATTCGGTACCCCTACCCGCTGCCATTGGTGCCCGCAGCTCTGGAGCAGCTGCGGGGAGCGCGGGTGTTCACCAAACTGGACCTCCGTAGTGCGTACAACTTGGTGCGCATCCGAGAGGGGGACGAGTGGAAGACTGCATTCCACACGACTCATGGACATTATGAGTACTGCGTGATGCCTTTCGGCCTCACCAACGCCCCAGCAGTGTTTCAGGCCCTTATCAACGAGGTTTTCCGGGACCTGCTGGGAAGAAGTGTCATCGCCTACATCGACGACATCCTGGTGTACTCGGCCTCCATGGAGGAGCATGTGATCCAGGTTAGGGAGGTACTCGCCAGATTGCAACAGCACCACCTCTATGTCAAGTTGGAGAAGTGCGAATTTCACTGTTCCCAGGTAACGTTCCTAGGATACGTGATTTCGCGTCAGGGAGTGGAGATGGATGCAGTCAAGGTCCAGGCAGTTACGGGGTGGCCCGAACCTTCTACGGTGCGGGAGCTGCAGCGTTTCCTGGGCTTCGCCAACTTTTACCGGCGGTTCATACGGAACTACAGCTCAGTAGCCGGTCCCCTGACGTCATTACTCAGGGGGAAGCCCAAAAAACTGTCCTGGACGGACCAGGCCCGTACAGCCTTCCTTCAGTTGAAGGATCGATTCACCACAGCACCCATCCTAAGACACCCTGACCCGGAGCTGCCGTTCGTGGTGGAGGTTGACGCCTCCTGCAGTGGCATAGGGGCGGTGCTCTCCCAACGGCATGGGGAGCCCGGGAAACTCCATCCTTGTGCTTTCCACTCAAGGAAATTGACGGCCGCGGAAAGAAACTATGATGTCGGTAACCGAGAGCTACTGGCCATCAAGGCGGCACTAGAGGAGTGGCGCCACTGGCTGGAGGGGTCACGTCATCCATTTCAAGTACTCACTGACCACCGTAACCTGGAGTACCTCCGAGGAGCCAAGCGGCTGAACCCTCGACAGGCTCGGTGGGCACTTTTCTTCACCCGGTTTGTGTTTACGGTGACGTACCGCCCTGGGTCCAAGAACGGCAAGGCAGATGCTCTCTCCAGACAGTTCGAGTCGGCCGGTGATCCCAGCAAACTGGAGCCCATCCTGCCGGCCACCGCTCTTCTGGCACCGGTCCGTTGGGACCTCATGGAGGAAATTCGGCGAGCTCACGCCGACGAGCCGCCACCCGCCAGCTGTCCGCCGGATAGGACCTTCGTGCCCCAACTGTTCCGGCAACAAGTGATGCAGTGGGTGCACGAGGCCCCCAGTTCTGGACACCCAGGTATTCGCCGTTCGACGCAGCTCACATGTCGCCGGTTCTGGTGGCCCTCTCTGGGCTCGGATGTAGAGGAGTACGTGCTTGCTTGCCCGACGTGTGCGCAGTCGCGGACCAGTCGCCATCTCCCGGAGGGACTGCTGGAGCCCCTTCCGATTCCCCGGCGCCCATGGTCGCACCTGTCGGTGGACTTTTTAACCGACCTGCCGGATTCGGGGGGATTTACTGCCGTTATGGTCGTGGTGGACCGGTTTTCCAAAGGGTGCCGGCTGATTCCACTAGAGGGACTGCCCACGGCCATGCAGACGGCCGACGCCATGTTCCAGCATGTGTTCCGCAACTTCGGCCTACCCGAGGATATTGTGTCAGATCGGGGCCCGCAGTTCACCTCCCGGGTGTGGGGGGCGCTGTGTGGCCGTCTGGGCATCGGGGTGAGCCTAAGCTCCGGTTATCACCCCCAATCTAACGGGCAGGCGGAGCGACTCAACCAAGAGATTGGACGCTTCCTCAGGTCCTACTGTAGCAGGGAACAGCATCGGTGGAGTGAATTCCTGCCGTGGGCGGAGTACGCTCAGAACTCCCTTATTCACTCCTCCACAGGACTGACGCCATTTCAGTGCGTCTTGGGCTACCAACCACCTTTGTTCCCTTGGTCCGGGGAGCCTTCCGACGTCCCTGCTGTGGAGGAGTGGTATCGTCTGAGCCAAGAGGTGTGGGAGCGCGCTCATGTTCGTCTACAGAGGGCTGTGAGGAGGCAGAGGATTCAGGCGGATCGTCGTCGCCGACCGCACCCATCCTACCAAGTGGGACAGAAAGTCTGGCTGTCGACCCGCAATCTCCGTCTTCGTCTGCCCTGCAGGAAGCTTAGCCCCAAGTTCGTCGGCCCGTTTGAAATCGTTCGCCGGGTCAACCCAGTGGCTTACCGTCTCCGGCTCCCAGCATCCTATCGTATATGCCCGACCTTCCACGTGTCTCTGCTCAAGCCTGCGCACCCTGCGGCCGGGGAGGCGGGGACCGGTGCGGCGCCGCCACCGCCGCTGGACATTGAGGGGTCTCCGGCGTACCAGGTGCGGACCCTCCTGAACTCCAGGCGAGTCCGGTCCCGTCTGCAGTATCTGGTGGACTGGGAGGGGTACGGCCCCGAGGAGCGCTCGTGGGTGGACTCCGGGGACATCCTCGACCCGTCGCTGATTGAGGACTTCCACCGCGCCCATCCGGGGAGACCTGCTCCGCGCCCGAGGGGGCGCCCTCGGCGTAGAACCTCGGGAGTTGTTCCTAGAGGGGGGGGCTCTGTCACGACTCGCACTAGAGGTGACCGCGAGAGGGAGCCCTCGCCCGTATTTTGAGTTTACTTCCGGATTACCTGGGGATTTAAATACGGTGCGCACCACCTGCATGACGCGAAGTAATGTTCCTTGTGACTATACCGAGCGTTTACCCTGACGGATTTCTGGCCTTGACGTGGATTGTTTATTGGATTCTCTTTTGCTTGTTCTTTGATGTTGGATTGTTTGGTTTTTGGACTTTGGACTGTTTTCGTTTCTCTCTCTCTGGATTACCCTTGTTGGACTTTATCGCTTGGATTCTGGATTACCTGTTGCCGAACTATTGCCTGTCCCCGATTTACGATACTGTGTTTTCCCTACCGCCGGCTCGGCACATGGATCCGGACACTTCCGCCTCTGGCGGAGCCCCGTTACACTGTGTTTGGTCCATGTAGGCAACAGCCTTAATGCATAATACAGTGCCAGAGTTCTACATTTAAGGTGTTTCATTGAGTAGGAATTTGTGAATCAGCTCTGTCCTCTTCTGGATGCAGTGGTCAGTTCTAGTCTAGCTAGAAGGCTCGCCATCCTAGAACAAACAATCCTAAAAGACCTGACCTGCTTTTATAGAATACAAATGTAAAGCATTTATCTGAATATTACTCACATTATTATTAGGCCCAAGAATCACAATTCATACAAAAACAACAGCCATGTTACACATAAATGCTACTATGATCAGACAGAATAATTCGCTATCATATAATTACTTTAACTGTAAGCACTATACTGTAGATCTCGCAATACAAGCAAGAAAAACTAAACATATTATTTCTAATATACATTTTCAAAAAGGCCTGGAGAAGAAGTTCTACACTCCTCATTAACAGGATCTGTCTATAAAACCTGCACAAACTCAGTGCTAAAGTTAAAAATACCAACTCACATACTGGCTCACAAATCATGATAATATAAAACAAAAAGTTTATATTTTACTGATAATAAAATAATTATTAAGATAATAGAAGTTTAATTGTTTGATTTTGATATGCCGTTAAAATATGACATTAAAACATGCTGCATATTTTAACCAATCAGGCTAATAAGCAGAAAATATCACTTAGTGTTACAAATACTCAAAATAAA
>JAUCMX010000019.1:18914481-18991450 GCA_033459395.1 Hemibagrus guttatus
CCATTTGGCAGACTTCCTTATCCAGAGCAACATTCAAAAGTGTCTATTGAAGACTATATCAATATGTACCTCAATTATGGACTGAGCATTGTAAAACTGTTGGGAGGTAATACAGCACACAAATAAACAATAAATAGAATTGCTAGTTTAACTATTTCAGGAAGAGGTAGGTCTTCACCTGTGGTTTGAAGACAGCCAGTGTCTCAGGTGTTTGAACATCTTGGGGTAGTACATTCCACCCCCTTGATGTGAGGAGAAGAGTTCTAATGCATTTCCATTTACATTTCTGCCATTTGGCAGACGCTCTTATCCAGAGCAAGGTACAAAAGTGCGTTAATTCTCAAATGTCAATGAATAGATTAACACTGGTTCAATAGGACACAACATGATACATAAACAGAGAAGAATAAGAGCTATTTTAATGCTTCAGGAAGAGGTAGGTCTTCAGTTGCCATTTGAAGACGGCCAGTGACTCGGCTGTACGTTCATGCAGGGGAAGTTCGTTCCACCACCTCGGTGCCAGAACAGAGACGAGTCTAGATGTATACCTACCTCTTGCTCTGAGAGATGGTGGGACCAGTTGAGCAGTGCTAGTGGATCTGAGGGATTGAGGTGCAGTGCAAGGAGTAACGAGAGCTTTGAGGTAAGATGGCGCTGGTCCATTCTTGGCTTTGTAGGCAAGCATTAGTGTTTTGAATCTGATGCGTGCAGCTACTGTAAGCCAGTGGAGGGAACGTAGCATTGGGCTGATGTGGGAAAACTTAGGCAGGTTGAAAACAAGTCATGCAGCTGCATTTTGGATCATTTGCAGTGGGCGAATTGCGTTCAGAGGTAGACCTGCCAGAAGAGAGTTGCAGTAGTCCAATCTTGAAATGACCAGAGAGTGAACAAGCAGCTGAGTAGCCTATGTGGATGGAAATGGCCGAATCCTTCTGAAGTTGTACAGACGAAACCGATACAAGCGTGTCACATTAGCGACATGGGCGGAAAAGGACAGTTGATTGTCCATAGTTACCCCAAGGTTGCGAGCAGTGGCTGAAGGGGAAATCATGGAGTTGTTCAAAGATAACGCAAGGTCCTGGACTGGGAATGGATCACTTGGGATGACCAGCAGCTCAGTTTTGCTGGATTGAGTTTCAGCTGATGAGCCATTATCCAAGATGAAATGTCCACTAGACACGCTGAGATCCGAGCAGAAGCCGTGCTATCTGAGGGAGGGAAGGAGAAGAGAAGTTGGGTGTCATCTGCATAGCAGTGGTATGAAAACCCAAGTGAGGATATAACTTTCCCAAGAGAGTGAGTATAGAGGGAGCAAAGGAGAGGACCAACTACTGAGCCTTGTGGGACACCAGTAGGGAGTCTGCATGGAGTAGATGTCAATCCCTTCCATGTTACCTGATATGAGCGACCATCCAGGTAGGAAGCAAACCATGCCCGTGCTGTTCCACAAATTCCAAGACTCCTGAGGGTGAACAAGAGAGTTTTGTGGTTTACTGTGTCAAATGCTGCAGACAGGTTGAGGAGGATGAGGGACGATGACAGTTTGGCTGATCTAGCAGCATGTAGTTGCTCAGTGATTGCCAAAAGGGCAGTCTCTGTGGAATGTGCTGCTTTGAAGCCAGACTGGTTGGGATCATGGAGGTTATTCTGCAGGAGATAGTCAGACAGCTAATTATAAGCAATGCGTTTGAGAATTTTTGAAAGAAATGAGAGAAGTGATACCGGTCTGTAGTTGCTGATGTCTGAGGGATCCAGAGCAGGTTTCTTCACTGTGTCTACACTGTGTTTTTAGCACTTTATATGTCAGTGGCTTGTAGGGTTCAACCTGAGCAGTATACATTCTAAAGTCAGGCGTAAGTGTAAGATAAAGTTGTTTTATAAAGAACTCTCATTCTGCTGTGAACGTGCTGGTCACTGCAAAACTCATTACACAAATCAACTTAGATTAAAACACTAACATTCACTGTGTTGAAGTGATGAACTGTATTAATTCTGGATTTTAATGTATTCTCTATGTACTCATTACTGAAGTTTCTCAATAATATCTGAGCTTCAGCTTCTGTTCTAATGTTCTCAACACTGGCTTTATAAAGGTCTACCATCATTTTCTGTCTTTTGTTTCTATCTCTCACCTTAAACCACAGAGCTGTTTCCATTAACACTAACACACTCTCTGGTGTGATGGAAACTAGAGCACAAACATCTCAAGCTAACAGCAGCATGAGGCCACTAAGGTGTTTACCACATCAAAGGTGCTGAAACTGCTGGACTCATAGACTGCAGCAGCACTTTGTCTAAACATTTTGCATAAATACTTTTGAATAAGTTTTATCCAGGTTCATCATTAAATGATTCATATCTCCTAAAAGGTGTGAGTTTATACTTTAATACCAACTCTTTCTCTGTTTCCCTAAGTGCTTTAGGGTGGATAACAGGCCTTTCACAGATAGAGCACAGTCTCTGGCAGAGTTTGAATGAATAGGGCTCTTAACATCCTACATGACATTTATTCTAGACATTTTTATTATGGAAATCCAGCTATTGTGTTCTAGTCAGAGATTCTCATATAAAGACATTTTATACTGTTAACATGCCCCAAAAGAAGTCAGTGTGAGCTGCTGGCTAAAACACTCTGAAACTCAGAAACCACAATGCTATTTCTGTTAATCTGAAACTAATGCATGGTGTGAGAGTGCTGCTGCAGCCAATAACCATTCTCAGACTTGGCCTGAATGCTTCAGTCCATTCTCATGAGTGTTTCTAGGCTTATTTAGGGCCTTGGCTCATAATCCCAGGTTTGCTTTCACACAGTGGAATTAATTCTAAACCATAGATAATTTCTGCAAATCCATATATCACATATATGTATGGAGTAAGGACTCAAAGAGCATTCCTATGCTAATTGGGACCTTTAATATTGTTCACTCTTAAAATTCAGCTGAAAGCTCTATCTTCTTCCCCCCACATGCTTTAATGCAAAGTACTAGATCCCTTAACAACAGGTTTCTATTCAAACTCTAGGTAAAAATCTTTATAACACTGTATTAGCTTTCACTGCTATTATTACAACACAAAGTTGTATGTTTCATCAAAGCCCAATGAGCACCAGCTTAATAAAGATGAAGACATTATACAGTAGAGGCTCATTTACTTCCTTCTACTTAATTCTGCCAAAGTTCTTGTACTAGGGCAACATGCACTTAGAAGTAAGCTTTCTGATTATATAGGAACTCTCTATGACCTTTCAGTTTCATCATGTGAAGCAGTAACACCTTGGCGTGTTGATTGACTCCAGTCTTTGCAGATGTAGATAATATTACTAAGATAACCTTCTAACTCTTGATAGATTTCCCATTCATAAGGCACTGAGTTGTAATAAAATCTTGCTATTCATTGTAACTATATAATATCTAAACCTGACTGCATCATGTTTAAACCCTTGCCTTATATCTCTGTTTTACCATTTGATCTTTTTTTTTTTTACTTAATTAAATGTTTTGTAGGGGGCCACGGTGGCTTAGTGGTTAGCACGTTTGCCTCACACCTCCAGGGTTGGGGGGTCGATTCCCGCCTCCGCTGTGTGTGTGGAGTTTGCATGTTCTCCCCGTGCCTCAGAGGTTTCCTCCCCCAGTCCAAAGACATGCATTGTAGGTTGATTGGCATCTCTAAATTGTCTGTAGTGTGTGATTGCGTGAAGTGAATGAGAGTGTGTGTGTGCCCCCTGCGATGGGTTGGCACTCCGTCCAGGGTGTATCCTGCCTTGATGCCTGAGATGAATGAATGTTTTGTATAATGGAATGTTATCACAGATCACAGGCATATACAGTGTGCTGTAAATAGTGAGATACTGGGTCTAAGGTGCAAGATACATATATGACATATACAGTGCTGCCAGGAAATAAATAAAGTGTAATGGTAAAAATAAGCATGCAGAGATGGGGTATGGGAAACCAAGTCAGGGTGCTGCATTCAAATACACCAGTAGACTATAACAAAAAACATTGACAGATAAGGTGATAGTTATTTGTTGTGGTTTATTAATGTTGTTACTATGGAACCTGTCAAGGTGTGAGATATATTAGGCAGCATTTAAACAGTCAGTTCTCAAAGTGCCACGATTCGTCCTGCTCCCTACTATCGCCATGAGCACTTCCAGGTACGCGGCCATCTTGGACAGAGCACTTCTGAAGGTCACCGCCATTTTGTATGGCTCAGCACTATCTAAAAATGTCATCAGTTCACTATTATCGCCAGATGGTGTCTAAAGTTAGTTTTGTGTAGGTGAGTTTTCCCGGTTTGTGTTTCTCTGCATGTTTTTGATCTCTGTTTGTTCCAGTCTTCCTGCTCTAGCCTTGCTTTGATGCCCCATTTTTTAAACGCTTGGACAACTGGACTGTTTACCATTCACGATGTTGGATTATTTTTAGGATTTGTTTGTCACAGATTATTTACCCCGCTCTCCCAGAGCCGCTATTTTCACAGTGCAAGCGGTATTTCGCGAGTTTCTGCTCGGAGTTTGTATTTTTGTGATGCCTGCCCGCACAGTCTGTGTGTTTTTGCCTGACATAGCCGTGATTATCTGTTTTCACACACACCGTTTGAACGTTCAGTTTCTGTGGATTGTTTATCTGCCTGATAAATCATTAAAGACTGTTCAATTTTACCTTTGCCTCGCAAAATCTTCCCAGCCATACTGGATGCTCTGTTCTTTAGGTGTTTCAGCTTTACCATCACCTACAGTCCCAGCTCAAAGAGCAGAAATCTTTATTTAAATGTCTCTGAGGACTTGTCCACCTAAACTTGTCTTTAAATTACAATTATTAGATGAATAAATTGTAAAACACATCTGCGTGATTCTCATGAAATCTTGGTTTTAAAAATTTCAAGCATGACGTTAATTATTTCGGTAATAAGTATACTAGTCTGAGATTTATTTGCTTCTTGAATACGCTGAAGCGAATCATCTTCCTCACTAGATGGTGTTGTGTCTAGTACAGCTTTAAGCTGTTTCTTTCTTTTATAATAATGCTTTGAGTTTTCCCGCTACTGTCTCTCTTTCTTTTCATGTTGCTTCTTAGTCAGCTCTTCAGTTTTCTTTATTTTGCCAGTTTGTTTTCGTTGTTGATATGATCTAGCCACGGGGGTCACAGTCCAGTGACTTCTACAAGAGTGGAGGTAGGAGAACACAGGTAGACTACATCCTATGTAGAAGAGGCAATCTGAAAGAGATTAGTGACTGTAAAGTGGTAGTGGGAGAGATTGTAGCCAGACAGCGTAGGATGACTTTGGTCTGTAAGAAGAAGAGGTCAAAGATAAGAGAGAGAAGAAAACCAAGTGGTGGAAGCTGAAAAAGGAGGAATGTTGTGAGGAATTTAGACAGAAGTTGAGGCAGGCTCTGGGTGGTCAGGTAGTGCTGCCAGATGACTGGGAAACTACAGCAGAAGTGATCAAGGAGACCGGGAGAAAGGTGCTGGGTGTGTCATCTGGAAGGAGGAAAGAAGATAAGGAGACTTGGTGGTGGAATGAGGAAGTTCAGGATAGTGTCCAGAGGAAGAGGTTAGCCAAGAAGAAGTGGGACATGGACAGGATTAAAGAGAATAGACAGGAATACAAGGAGTTACAGTGCAGAGTGAAGAGGGAGGTGTCTAAGGCCAAGCAGAAGGCATATGACGAGTTGTACACTAGGTTAGACACTAGAGAAGGAGAGAAGGACTTGTAGGAGATGGAAGGAGTACTTTGAATAGCTGAGGAATGAGGAAAATGAGAGGGAAAAAAGAGTAGAAGGGGTGAACTCTGTGGAACAGAAAGTAGATAAGATTAGAAAGGATATAGAGATTGCGCCAACTCCAGCTGTGTTTTGCTTCATGAAGATTTCAGACCTTCAGTGGGAAGAGGCCAACCCTGCGAGGATCCTGATGCATCTAGAGATGTACCAGCACCAGTTGGAATCCACTTCAACCCCACTTAGCTGATTTTGTTCTTCTGTAACTGTAGTGGATGTGTGGGTCATTGGCTACTCTCCCCTAGTCTGTCCTTCCCACCGATTGGCATTTTAGCTTGTGGGAAAATATCAGGCCTAACAGGAATTTTGGCGGTTGTGGCAAAATGACGGTAGGTGAATGAGACTTTTTTTTCAGGTCTGTCCTTTCCAGGGGTTGTCTACACTTGTAAGAACTAGCCTTCCAGATATCTGATTAGGATTGCAGGGCAGTATCCTGCAGTGCTGCTGTGTGTGCTGTCTGTTTTATTTCTGTCTTTTTCTGCTATGTGCACTGCTTTGGTGTGGGATGTGTCGTGTCATGAGTGTGACATGATTGTATGTATGTGTGTGTGTGTGTGTGTGTGTGTGTGTGATTTGATCTTTGCTGATTTGGGTTTCTTGTTTGAATGATTGATTTTTTTTATTTTCCCATGTGTGTACTAGGAGTCGAAACCCCAGCGCAGGCCTCAAATTGTCCTTCCTGTCCAGTGGTGGTGCTTTTGTCACTGTGTCCTGTGTGGGATTGCATGATTTGGAATTTGCAGGTTATCAGAGTAAAACTGT
Organism: Hemibagrus guttatus; assembly: GCA_033459395.1. NCBI lineage: Eukaryota > Metazoa > Chordata > Actinopteri > Siluriformes > Bagridae > Hemibagrus > Hemibagrus guttatus. The sequence continues at coordinate 18,921,026 of JAUCMX010000019.1, forward strand.
TTACCTTCAAATTGCAGACATGCTCCAGATGTTAACTTCAGTACAGCTTCTTCCATTTCTCCACTGAAATATTCTCCTTCATAATCTTTTGATTTGTTTATATTGAGATGAAATTTATGGTCATTTATGCTAATAATGAAGCAACTATCTTCAAATGACCAAAAAAATTTGACAAAAAAAAAAGATTTTTTCCAGGTTTTTCCCAAATGCACAAATGAAGCCAACTATTTGAGGGAACTACTATAATGAATTTAAGTTCAAGTTCATATTTAAGAGCACTGATCAGATTTTTTCATGTTCACTTGGAGAAGAAGTCTGAGTTATGCTTTTGCTTATACCTCAGAGCTGAATGCAGGGAAAACGGTGTCAAAGAAACGCTCAGACTGTTTAAGTGGTGAAAAGTTTACTGAGCGCAACAGGAAATAAAGAAGAAAGTTGTCGTATTTGGTGTTATCTGTAGGCATCATTCATAAAGAAAAGGCATCAGCAGAAACAGATGTGGTGTTTAATGCATTTACTGATTGTTTAATTAGTGTGTTACAGAGTGTCTAGGCTTGGGGCATGTTTATCAGAACAGAACAGGAATAATATCCCGACCAAATTGAAGGATATCACGGTAATAGACAAAGACATCAACGAGGTCATAAACAAATATCACACAGCCCAGGGCCGAGCGTACCAAGATATACTAAAATATATCAATGGATAATTTGGTCCAAATGGGACCTGTGAATGCTCTTAAGAAGCATCAAAAACAGTGTTACTGCTCACTGGGCCATTCCATGGACCTACCCTCACACGACAGCCACCCTTTAAGGCTGATCATGCTAGAGGTCAGAGGGTCATTCTGTGCAGCAAGTAGCAAGACCTACTTCATGCTGGTGAGTGGAGATCCTACGTAAGTGTCATTAAATTTGGCATGTATGGATGCCTAAGACTACAAACACAGCATAAAGCCTGTGTTTGTGTGTGAAGTTAATCAGTAATTAACTCATTCAGCTGGAAAGTTATTGTCAGCCATTTCAGAATCTCCTGGTATGTGACCCTTGACCTTAAGAACATGTAACATGTATAATGATATGTAATTAATAATAGAAATGTGTGGTGGTCTGGGAAAATCAGTAGGATGTTTCGGTCATGAATCTAGAAAAAAAGACATTATATAAAAAAAACAAAGAATGCTGTTTTTCCTCCTTTAACATTTACACGTGAAATCTGTATGTTAATATAAAATTAATGTATTGAAAATGGTAGTGAGGGATTAGAAATGATTCACTTTGGTTTGTTTTGAACAGAAATGGGTTTAAGGGATTCAGCACTTTTTAATAAAATATATTTTCACTCTGCAACAATTTAGATTGATTTTCTTTGCTTTTCTGATTACATTCAATGAGAATTTTCACTCTTTGTTCTCTGTAACATTTTTAATCCTTCATGGAAATGTTGTTTTGTTGTATTTATCTTGATATCCTCCTGTAAAGATCATGTTGAGAAAAAATAATGATAATGTTTAAGATCTCATTGAAGACTAATTTTATTGCAGTGTAGCAATGAACATGAATCAGCTTGGGTTCAGCAGGATCAAAGCAAACCTTGGACAATATCAGCTCAGACATTTTATACAGTTTTAAAACCAGTTTTCCACCTAATGAACACACACACACACACACACACACCCCCAAGTGGACTGTCATTTTTGCTACAACAAGGAAATTATGCATCACTTCCTGTCTCCGCCTCTTCACTTAGACACACTTGTGCTTTCTCCTAGAGTGATCTGAACACAGGCTCAGATCTCATTTCCTTTTTAAATACAACTACATTTGAAATACAACTACTAGCTACAGCTAGATATACAGTATAACACACTTGTTGCTGCACAAAGCATTTGAACAGAATTACAGAGCAAGAATAAAAGAGCTAAAGTATTAAAAAAAATAAATGTCATGCACTGGAAAATACAGATAGAGTGACACAGACATTTTAGATGACAATTTGATCAAGTTTAAGATTTTGATTTTAAAACCTTGTGGCATATTGTAAGGATAATAACTGTAACACCAAGAACTGGTCATTTACCAGTAAAGTCTTTCATCAGGAAAGTGTTTTTTTTCCTTTTTCACATTCTGAACTCTGACCTTTTTAAACCACTGACTTTTTTGTCATTTAATGTGTCAGTGTCACAGAACAAATAGTGAAAAGTAGAATACATTGTGCCGACCAAAACAATTCATATTTACTCAGATCAGAGACGGTGGATTTACAGAGATGTTCACGCTGACCTAATGACACAAACCTCCACTTTTATTTACTGCAAAGCATAAAAACAGCAAAACACCAGTACAGAGACAAGCTAGAAACACAGTTCCACCCCTTCAACACAACACACATGTTGCAGCGATTCAACATGACAAACTTTACAGGAAATAAACTCTCCTTTATGAACATCACTGCATCTCTAATAGGGTGAGTTTAAAACTGTTTATGCTTAAACAACCCCACCCCTGTGGAGAGAGGTCCTGTAGCAGATACTGCAGAGGTTAGCACACTCTGTCTCTGTAGCAGATGTAACCCCATCATTCTGATGAGTGACTTTCCACAAAGCTGTGGGTCCAGTCAGCATTACTGGCTCTGTCGTCAAAGTATGCGCAGTCCAGTTAGCTGTCTAATGCTCACATGTTTTAAAATGTCCTCCATTGTTTCTGTACTAAAGAAATCTGCGACAAACTGCTTGAACGACTGATGTCCTGATGCTCTGACCACCATTGTCAGTAAATACTTTGAGAGGCTCATCAGAGACATCTCTGCTGCCTGCCTCATTCGACTCACAGTTTGACTATCATTACTTCTGCTCCACTCATAATGCCATTACCTTCACCCTACAAACTGCTTTCTCTCTCACCTGGACAAAAAACATGTACAGGAACAGCACTACCATAGAGCTGTGAAGAGAATGGTCCAGACGGTCCAGCACATCATCTGAGGTGAGCTTCCTTCCTTCCAGGACATCTACACCAGGTGGTGCAGGCAGGAGGTTCCAGCCACCCGAGCCATGGACTCCTCTCACTGCTACCATCAGGTAGACAGCATCACAGCATCAGATCCTGCACCAGCAGGCTGTGGTACAACTTCTTCTCACAGACCATTAGAGCTCTCCAAGCAACAACAGCACACTAGCACAACCCACTCAATCTCAATGCACTGCAAAATTAAAAACTACAAAATTAATTTAATTAATTACAAAATTAAAAACATTGTGTGTGTGTGTGTGTGTGTGTGTGTATGTGTACGTGTTGCCTTGTTGGGGTCTGCAAAATCAGTATTCATTAAGTCAGGTGTAGTAAGCAAAAGTTAACTTTATTTAATTAAAAAACAAACAAACAAACATTCTCATTCTGGTGTGACTGTGCTGGTCACTACAACACACTCATTACACAAATGAACTTAGATTAAAATGCTGACATTCATTGCTAACATTCAACTGTATTAAACCTGGATTTTAAAGTGTACTCATAACTGAAGTTTCTCAATAATGAAATGTGACATTAAGCTTCAACTTCTGTTCTGGCTTTATAAAAGTCTAACATCTCTTTCTGTCTTTTGTTTGTATCTCTCACTTTAAACCACAGAGCTGTTTCCACTAACACTGACACACACACACTCTGGTGTGATGTACACTAGAGCACAAACATCTCAAACAGCAGCAGTGTGAGGCCATTAAGGTTTTTGCCACATCAAAAGGTGTGAAACTGCCGGACTCATAGAATAAATAACGAATTAAATAAATCATTGTAAACATTTTATTCAGGTTAATCCTTAATTTTTCCATATCTACTCAAAGAACTAAGTTTATAATTTAATCCCCACTCTTTCTCTGTTATGCAAGAAGTCCCTAAAGGACTTAATAACAGGCCTTACACAGTTAGAGCACAATCTCTATCACAGTCTGTATAAATAGTGCTCTTAATATACTACCTGATATTTATTAGAGACATTTTTATGAATGAAGGCCAGCTTGTGTTCTAGCCTGAGATTCTAACATAAAGACATTTTAGACTGTTAATGTGACACAAAATAAGTCCGTGTGAGCTGCTGGCTAAAACATTTAGCCTCAGAAACCACAATGCTATTTTTGTTCATCTGAAACTACTGCATGGTGTGAGAGAGCTGCTGCAGTCAGTAACACTTACTCAGACTTCACACAGAGGGATTAATTCTGAATCATTGTTATGACTCCAGATGCTACATTTAAGATATAATCCACTGCTCAAAAAAAATTAAAGGAACACTTTTTAATCAGAGTATAGCATCAAGTCAATATAACTCCTGGGATATTGATCTGGTCAGTTAAGTAGCAGAGGGGGTTGTTAATCAGTTACAGCTGCTTTGGTGTTAATGAAATGAACAACATGTGCACTAGATGGGCAACAATGAGACGACCCCCAAAACAGGAATGGCTTTACAGGTGGAGGCCCCTGACATTTCTTCCCCTACTCATCTTTTCTGACTGTTTTTCACAAGTTTTGCATTTGGCTAGGGTTAGTGTCACTACTGGTAGCATAAGGCAATACCTTAACCCTGTAGAGGTTGCACAGGCAGCCCAACTCCTCCAGGATGGTACATCAATGAAGAAATTGATACCACTGAATAGCCCCCATGCTAGCCTGACCTAAATACAATAGAACACCTCTGGGACACTATGTTTCGGTCCATCCAACACCGCCAGGTTGCACCTAAGATTGTCCAGGAGCTCAGTGATGCGATACTTCAGGACACCATCCATCGTCTCATTAGGAGCATGCACTGACGTTGTCAGGCACGCATACAAGCACATGTGGGCCATACAAACTACTAAGTACCATTTTAAATTGCTGCAATGAAATTTCAGCAAAATGGACTAGCCTGCTACATCATTTTTTCACTTTGATTTTCAGGGTGTCTTTGAATTCAGCCCTCTGTAGGTTGATAATTTTCATTTCCATCAAACAATGTGGCGTCCTTTAATTTCTAACACATTACCGAGTCCATTTCACTATAGATATCCAGCATGATATTTTTCCATATTAAAATCTGATGTGTTTTCAAAGGGCAGAGAGAGTGCAGATGAGAGAAGTTTTATTACACAAACAAGATAAAAAACAAAGGAAAAAGTTGCAAATAATGACTCCTTTTTAAAACTTAATGATAACTGAAATCACCCAAATAACCCTGATCAAAAGTTTACATATCCTTGAATGTTAGTCACATTAAAAACACAGGTTGACACGCAGAGGTTTAAATGGCTATTAAAAGGAAGTTTACACACCTGTGACTCATTGTAATTGTAATTAGTGAGTAATTGTAAATCAGTGATTGTAATTGTAAGTCAGTGAGTTTCTCAGCTCCTGAGGTGATGCACTGACTTGTCTGGAAACTGCACCATGGGGAAGACAAAACACAAAAGAAGCCAATGGACCTGTGTAATACGGTAGTTGAACTTTATAAAGAAGGAAAAGGATATAAAAAGTTATCTCAACACTTGAAATGCAAGTCAGTACTGTTCAAACTCTGATAAAGAGGTGGAAAACAAGAGGTTCTGTTGATACTAAGCCACGGTCAGGTAGACCAAGAAAGATTTCACCCATTACTGCCAGAAGAATTGTTCAGGATGAAAAACCCACAACCAAATTTAAAAAGAAATACAGGCTGCTCTGGAAAAAAGTGGTGTTGTTTCAAGGAGCACAATAAGGAGGTACTTGAACACAAATGACCTGCACAGTCGACTTGCCAGGAGAAAGCCGTTACTGCGCCCATGCCACAAAAATGGCCTGCTTTCAGTACGCCAGACAGAACTTAGACATGCCTTACAGCTTCTGGAGCAGAGTCATTTGGTGTGAAGAGACCAACATTGAACTTTATAGTTACAACCATAACCACTGTGTTTGGAGAGGAGTCAACAAGGCCTACGGTGAAAAGTACACCATCCCCACTGTAAAGCATGCTGGGGGATCTCTTATCTTTTGGGGGTGTGAGCTCCAGTGGCACAGGGAAATTAGTTAAAATTGATGGCAAGGTAAATACAGCATGTTATGAAAAAATGCTTGCATTCTACAGTAGGAAAGTTGCTCATGGGACGCTCTTGGATGTTCCAACATGACAATGATACAAAGCACAAGGCCTAACTGACCCTCCAATGGCTACTGCAAAAAAGGTGAAGATTCTGGAGTGGCCATCACAGTCTCCTGACCTCAATATCATTGAGCCACAAACGTGCAGTTTGTGCAAGACAACCAAAAAATCTGTAGGAACTGGAGGCATTTTGCCAAAAAGAATGGACATCTATACCACCTGAGAGAATTAAGGACCTCATGCACAATTATTACAAAAGACTGCATGCCATCATTGATGCTAAAGGGGGAAATACATGATATTAAGAACTTAAGGTATGTAAGCTGTTGAACAGGAATTATTTCCTCATTTTCTCTGTCATGATTTGTTTGATGATTGAGCCATTCTGTTATGCCTTACATATGAACTTTAGTCCTATTTGAAATAAAATCTATTTCTTCCTTTAAAATCTTGCAAATTCTCCCAAGGTATGCAAACTTTTGAGCACAAATATATATGCAAGGCCTATATGTATATGTATGTGTGTGAATGTATATATGTATGTATGTATGTATGTATGTGTGTGTATGTATATATGTGTACATATGTGTGTGTGTCTATGTATGTGTGTGTGTGTGTGTGTGTGTGTGTGTGTGTGTGTGTATATACACATATAATATAAATTATATTATATTATATTATATTATATTATATTCACACACAGTGGTGTGAAAAAGTGTTGGCCCCCTTCCTGATTTCTTATTTTTTTACATGTTTTCACACTTTAATGTTTCAGATAATCAAACACATTTAAATATTAGTCAAAGATAACACATTATGCAGTTTTTAAATGAAGGTTTTTATTAAGATTTTATTATTAAGGAAAAACAAAATCCAAAACTCCATGGCCCTGTGTGAAAAAGTGTTTGCCCCCTAAACCTAATAACTGGTTGGTCCACCCTTAGCAGCAACATCTGCAATCAAGCGTTTTCCATAACTTGCAATGAGTCTGTTACAGCGCTGTGGAGGAATTTTGGCCCACTCATCTTTGCAGAATTGTTGTAATTCAGCCACATTGGAGGGTTTTCGAGCATAAACCACCTTTTTAAGGTCATGCCACAGCATCTCAATCGGATTGAGGTCAGGACTTTGACTAGGCCACTCCAAAGTCTTCATTTTGTTTTCTTCAGCCATTCAGAGGTGGACTTGCCGGTGTGTTTTGGATCATTGTCCTTCTGCAGAACCCAAGTTTTTTTAAATTAACTAAAGCTCTTGACCTGTACATGTATGATTTTATAAGTTGTTCTGCGGACACATGATTGTGTGATTAGAAAACTGCATGAATGTTCCTTTCTTCTTATTAGAGAGAGAGAGAGAGAGAGAGAGAGAGAGAGAGAGAGAATTAAGCAGGATTACATACAGAACAGGATACTTAAGAGCAGCATTTAACACAGCTCTTCATCATACCTTTGTAGAGGTGGCATGTCAGGTACAAGGTAAGCGTAAAAAGGTGGAATAGAGAAAAGAAAACAAAAACTGAAAGATAATTGGACTGGGAGAAACTGGGAATGCAAAAAAAAAAAGTGGCATAAAGAAAGACAAAGTAAAAGTAATATATACATTCATATTAGTGGACACTACCACATGCTCTTCCTAGTTCTTTATTTTATTTGTCCCTGTTTAGGAAGATTCCTCTGTTTCTGAGACTATTTTGTTTTCTTTTCTTTCCCCTGTGTCTCTGAAACAAAACACACCGTCTTCCTCTTCCCTCGATATAAACCCTGCTCGTGTATTTATTTACAAATAAGCAGGAGTTTTCTCTCTGCAGTCTGGTCCACACTCACCTGACCTGGAACACTACACAGAACAGTAAGAAACCACAACGAAATAAAACAGACAGAAAATAGATTAACAGAAAAGGGAAGGAAACAGACAGAAGATGGAGGGAGGAGGGAGGAGAATATTTTTAAATTCAATAACAAGAAATACAAGCAGAACTAGAAAGAAGTAAATGAGAAGAGGGTTAGCAAAACAGTGAATGAACAAAGGCAAGAAAATAAAAAGAACTGAGATGAAATTAGACTTTACATGGTTCAGTTTATTAGAAAGTGTCCTGATAAGACTTTAGAATTTCTTAGTTATGAAGTCCTAAAGTAGATCTTTTACATTCTGTGTCATTTCCACCCTGGATCTATTCCACCCTAATATTGTGTTGGTTCCCCTTTTGCTGCTTTCATGATTCCCTTCACTTGGCCTTCACATAATGTTATGCCTGATTGGTGTATAGTCATGTTATTTAAAGACAAACCTGCATGTGCATATTGTCTCCTGCTGGATTACTGAACAATCAGGAGCTTCTTCACCTTCTACAAACACACATCACCATGACCTACACCTACATTACATGACTCATTTAACCTTACAGTGTTTAAAGGGAAAACAAGTCACACTTTATTTTCTCCCAGATTTCATCAGTGCTATAAAACCCTGCTAGTCAGTGATGGGAATGAAGTCATGGACTAACCATGGATTATTACAATAAAGCTTCTCACTGAAATAGAAATAATCTGTAAATGTCCTTCCTAATGAACAACACGTCACTCTGAATCCCTGCTCCATACAGGATGTTGAAAAATAAATCAATGTGGGCATTTGTAAGATGTCTTGTCCATTCCAGTGTTGTCAGCCATCTTGAAAAGGTTTTCTTGTCCAGTCTCAGCGCCTGGTAGCCCCGCCCCTTTTCCTCTCTGTAAGTAATGCTGTGAGTGTTGAGTGCATGAAGTGTCTAACATTCTTCACACACTTGTTTTTTTTCCGGGTGAATAAGTGCATCATCCGGGTTCTTAAAGAGCTCTTCTTCTTCTTCTTCTTCTTCTTCTTCAGTCTGAACACACTACTCACAAAATATATATTATTGTACTATCCAATTGAGCAGAATTGTGTGTAATTATATAGGATTCAGGATGCTGCTACTGTACTGGTTGTACTGGTTGAATTGTACTGTGCTGGTTTAAACTGACAGCTGTTAATGATCCTTTTATAGGGCTATAAATAATATCAGACCTTTAGAAGTCACTCCTTTGCAGTTTTTTACTTGTTTTTGATTGTGTGTGTGAATCACAAAACCTTTGAACAATTCCAATAACGTTTATATTCATCAGCAACATACAAATTACACTTCATACAAAATCCATCCACCTGGCTGAACTGCTTTATTCCTAATGCTGCTAATCGAGTTATCTGATCACACTGTCCACAGAGTGGACAGGACTTGGGACTCTGGGAAGAGCAGAGACTTCAACTTCAAATGACGTTTAACACTCTGGACCAAATTCACACAAATTCTCAGACTATATTTCCCTAAAATTGATCCCGGTGGACATACCTTTGGTCTATAGGACCTGTGGACGCCACCTGAATGCTGCAAGACTGTCTGATACACTGACTAGGATCTGTTTAACAGGGAATCCTGGGATACCTAACCTTCCACACTGGAATTGTTGTCATTTTCCTAAACAGAAGTCACATCTAAACAGCATGGAGAAACTGCTTAATAAGACTCATAGTGAAAAAATGAAAGTAATGAACTTGAAATTGATGAGGTTAATAGTTGGAGCCTTTAATATCCTCACTTTACCAGATGGTTTTATTCTTCCTTCATCAGGGCTATAAATAATGTATAAATAATGCAGAAACTGCTTAAGGAAGGAGATGTGACTTTCAGGTGTCTGATAAACAGACCTACAGCTAGAGGAAAGCTAGAGGAGCTCAAGAAAAACATTAAAGATGCAAGAAATATGAGGACTTTGAGAACAACAGCTCATGTGGAACAGAATTAAAGCACTGATGGACCACAAGAACAACCAGCGCTCTGTAACCTAGCAACGTCTTTAATTAAAACCTTTGTTTGTAGGTTTAGGTTATGTAGAGTGATCAGCGTAAGACGTCTCTGTGAAGTTGTTGCTTTAGAAACAATAACTGAAGCAACCTGAGACTTCAACTCAAATTTATTTCAGGATTTTTTATATACTGTATATACATATTATATACTCTAAACTCCAAATATTTCCTTTCATAAGCATTTTATTATTTATTTAAAAATATATACAAATAATTTCACACCAAAATGCAGATAAACACAGGATAATGATATAAAAATAATAATTATAATAATTATATTTAGAAAATGTAAGAATATTGAATTTTAGTTAAAACAGAAAGTAATCCCCCTTTTCCCCTTATCATGCATGACCAAATAAAATGTGACTTACAGCAGTAAATCTCCAGTGTCTGATGATTTAAATTCATTATTATATTTTAACTTGTGCATAAACGTCTTCATGACTCTTTTCTCTGGATGTTCTGGAGGATGAAGGTTTCTTAGCAAAACTCACAGCTGCATAGTTCAAGACATCATCATCTGCAGCAGCAGCCTGATAAAGAGCACGAAACTTTTATTAACCAGAGCGCATTAAAATACTAAAATAATGATTACATTGATATTTTAGTGAATATTTGTCTATTAAAATTCTTTGTGCATTCAGATGTGGATTTAATTAACAGAACAGAATCACAGTTAATAGAAGACTGGATTACCTGATTGGTGGGAATTTGATGGTTGCTTGATGAAGAATCTGAACAATAATATACACAAGTAAAGATTAAATGTAGAAAGGATTCACATTTAGATGATAACTTTATACAATAACTCTATAAATAACAACAATAATAAAAGTAAACAGACCTTTTCTGTGATTTTTATATAAAACTCCAACCAGTACTGTGATTACAATAACAGAGATTATATTGGAGACTGTTAAGGCAATTATCCAATAGTCTTCATCTGAAATGATGAAAATACACACAATGTATAAATTTACACCTTGTATAAATATTGGATGATTTATTAACAGGGAGAGGTTTTCACTAAGGAAGTTTTGTTATAGACAGTGAAAGGAAGACAAATTCCTGCCTGGTTTATTGGTGCAATTTGAAACACTGGATGTAGATTCAGATGTAGGTCTGTGTGTCGTCTCTTTACCTTTAAAAATAGTTGTACTTGCAGATGTAGAATGTTGTGTCTCTTTATCTTTACAAATAAATTAGAAAAGCAGCAAATAAACAGAAATGATAGTAAATATGAATAATGTGAAATATTCAACATTTAATGCATATGTACACATAATTCTGGTTAAAGTGTTGATCTGGAATTAGCAGGTTATCAGAGTAAAACTGTTTACCTTCAAATTGCAGATGTGTTCCAGATGTGAACTTCACTAAACTTCCTTCTGATTCTCCACAGAAATATTCTCCTAGATCATCAACTTTTATTTCTTTAATATAGATCAAATTTATGATCATTTACACTAATACTGAAGCGACTATCATTAAATCCCTCAACAAATCTGTAGCCCAAATTGCCCTGGTATGGTTTTGCAAAATACTGAGGCAATTGTCCTGACCTCTGTCTGTACCAAGCTAATTTATCTTTCTCTGTGACACTGCTAATGTTACACTCCATAGTTACATCTCCTCCATGCTTTACTGTTCTCACATGAAGCTCCTTGATATCAGAAGAATTTACTGTAAAAAAGTGTTTAATATTTAATGATAATACAGTAATATTTCATATTTAATTAATTTAAGTTAAAGTTTCCAGATGTGACTCACCAGCTGTGAAGAGAAAAAAAAGAGCAGAAAGAGCGACAAAGAGTGTGTTCATCGTTCCTGTTCAGATGAAGTGATAGTGAGGTAATGAACTTGTGTGTTCAGTAGAAAACCAGGTCCAGACTCACGCCTGATTGGATGTTTTGAAGCTGTGGACTGATCTGATTGGTCCATTAGCTGTAATGAGATGTGAAGCTCACAGTGAATTCTTGTCTATTCTGATGCTGTGATGAGTCACATGACTTTACAGATCTGATATACTGGAGCTCTATCAGTCCTGTGTGCTGGAACCTCTCTGATAGAAGAAGTTTAGTGAAGTTGCAGGTAAAAATTCATTTTCTAAAGGAATTTAGCTTCTGCTTTGCTAACAGTCAAACTAAAGAATGCTAATTTACTTTTAGAGCTTCTAGTTTAAGCTTCAGCTCCAGTTTTTTTTTTACCTTCAATGACCATAAATATTTATTTACTTTCATGTTTTCGTAGCTAAAAATACACAACACAGATTCTCAAGGGCACCATCCCAGTGAGAGCAAATCATTTAATAACAAACTTCTGATACTTGTTATTGGCATTTTGTTTACTTTGAGTAGTTTATAATAAACTCTAACAATAGCATGAAACATGTCCTGTTCAGCCGAGCCCATAGGTTCTCAACATGTATGTTCATGTATGTTCACATGGGGCTTTATAAGAAACAAATAAACAAGCAATGGCTTAATAAACCTTGTTCAGTCTCAGACATGTCTCAGAGATCAGTTATGTGTGTGAGTTGGGTGATGTTGAGGAACGGTCATACCACCAGAACTCACACACACTATGCTGACATTGATGACATTTCTACATGTTCCACAAAGTTTAAAGCACACAATTGTGTAGAATGTCTTTGTACGCTGTAACATTACAGTTTCCTTTCACTGGAACTAAGAGACACAAACACTGTTCCAGCATGACAATGCCCCTGTGTACAAAGCAGCTCCATGAAGACATGGTGTGTTAAGGTTAAGGTTGGAGTGGAAGAACTCGAGTGTCCTGCACAGAGTCCAGTCTTCAGTCTTTAACAGTGTTAAGTGTCCAATCTCAGACAGCTGACCTGGATCTGCATGATCTGTATTGTGCAGTCATATGACTGAATGATGTGCAGGTGTTCCTAATAAGATGGTAAGAAAATGTATGTCTTATAATAAAATAACAAAACCTTTTCACTACTAACACATCATTTAAAAGGTCATGTGACATTTTTATTTCGGTAATGTTTTCCTCTACCTCACTGTAACACTGTCTGTGGAGGTTCCAGAGCACACAGGTTTCTCCATGCACCATGTGGACATGACAAAATACCTCTCGGGGAAGCAGAGGAGGAAGGGGGTATGTTTTATGGTCAACAACTTGTGGTGTGATCAGAGGAACGTACACTATATCAAATCCTTTAGCTCCCCAATGTGTTTCTGTGTCATGTTCTGGTCAGTTTACACTTTCATCAGGAACGTGTTTTTTCCCTTGTTCTCACTTATTAATACTCTTTCCTCCATCTGATATTTGCTGTTATAATTGTTGACTGTTACTGCTATGTTATATAATAAAAGCCCTCATTCTGACCTTTGACCTTTTCTAAACTGATTTTTTTTTGTCATTTAATGTGTCAGTGTCACAGAATTGTTCACACGGTCATTTGGAATTTCAGGGGAAACAAATAGTGAAGAGTAGAATACATTGTGCCGACCAAAACAATTCAGATTTACTCAGATCAGAGACGGCCCAGATAGCATGGTCACATTGAAACAATGTTGAGTCAGTGTTGATGCGTCAATGCCAATTACATTGAATTAACGTTACAAAGTGATGTTGCTTTAGCATCACTCTTGCACCCTCAGTTAATGTTGAAGCAATACTGATATTTTAACCACAAATCAATGGTAATAATATTGATTAAATATTGCAAAGTGATATTTTTTCAACACGTCTTTGGCACTGTTGAAATAATCTTGAGATTTCACTCATAAATCAATGGACATAGCATTGATTCAACATTACAAAGTGATATTTTTTCAACATCACTTTTGCACCCTCAGTTACTGTTGAAATAATGTTGAAATTTACCATTAATCTATATATTATATTATTAAACATTACAAAGCTATATTTTTTCAACATCATTTTTGCACACTCAATGTTGACATTCCTTTCAGAATTCAATGGTACTATTATTGATTGCACATTACAAAGTGATGTTTTTTCAGCATCACTTTAGCACCCTAATTTGTTGAAACAATATTAATATTGAAGACAAAAAACATGCTCATACCATTGAATCAATGGTCAAGCTACTATAATAAAAAAAAGAAAAGAAAAGAAAAGACACTTTTCCACTGGTTCAATCACATTCTTATTTATTTTTTTTGCTGTCTTAATTCAATCAACTGAAAGCACTTCATACTATGTCATGAAAAAAAAAATAAATCATACAGATGCAAAAGTGAAGCAAAAAATAAATAAATAAATAAATAAATAAATAAATAAATAAATAAATAAATAAAATGACAAAATTAATTTGTTTCTGGAGGCACCAAAGGAACAGTTGTAGTTGTTTGATGTGCAGTTCCGCCCACATGGTATGGTGCATATCAGAGCCATTTCTGGACTGCCTGAATATATTCATATTGGGAAACTTTTCCCACACCCATCTGCAGAGTCAAAGCATCTGAAAACAAAACAGAAAAACAACAGGATATAAAATGTATACAATTGAATACATTAATGGAGGCACTGGAAGAGGGAAATATTGGATAAAGTAAGGTAGATTTCTGGGAACACAAAAGGCAGAAGGACAATTCAAATCATTGATAGTTATAACTCACCAAATATACACATTCAAGAAAGTATCCTTGAATGCCCTCTTTTGCCTTGACTGCTCTTTAACCATCTTCCCAGCCCAATTTAGTGATGATGCCAGCTCACTGGTCAGTGCACAGGAAAGCATGTGACGGACCCTTATTTTCAGTGAGGTTCCTCCAATTATGCTAAAGTGTCTCACCTGCCATACAAAATGTGTACACAAAGCAGAGAACATGCCAAATGTCCCAAAAACGGATTAATAACAAAATGGTCTACATAGAAGCACTAACCATCATTTGCCTTGCTTCACTGGATTGTAAAATCTCCTCTGCAGTCTTAAGCTCTTCAGTATTGTGCAGAGGGACTGAGACAGGCAATGGTAGCAAAGGTTGCTTTGAAGGCAAGGACTGTCTGAAGAATTCCTGGCATTCCTCCCAGAATTCCTTGACGTCTTTTACAAGTTCTTTGACAGTTCCAAATCAACTTTTGTAAAGCAACATCTTGTGGAGAATAAAAACATTACAGTTGAAAACATATTTAACATGCATACTGTATAAGGAAAGTAGAAAAACTTCTCTGCACTTGCCTTTCATTAACTGTCTTGCAGAATCACTTGCATCTGCAGCAAGAAAAAAAAGTGCTAATGAACAGACTCGCACATTAGCATCCAAACTATATTTTAAGATAAACAATATTGTATATTGTTGTAAACTGCTTGGAATTTGGAAGCTGGAAATTACACTCAAAGCAATTATTGGTCTGATTGCAAAACTGCCAAAGCACTTCTGGAATTTAAACCATCTTGATCCTTGGAAGATGGTTCCTGGCTGGGGTACATGGCAGGCAGGGCTGATGAGTCGCTTGACTCAGTCAAGTATGGAGAACTGCTGCACAGTCAGAGGACTCCAAAGGATAGTTAGGCAGAATTTTGATAGAAGGCTGGACAGAGGTCTTGACTCTGGAAGCTGATTGAACAGGAGCCTGCATTTTGTTGGAGACTGCAGAGAAACAGATTTTACATGTATACCATTTTCAAAATTACATTTTGGGATGTCCACATAAATGGAACAATTGCATATACTGTGTCTTTGCCACTCAGTCTTGGTTACATAAACATCACTGTTATACCTGGAAATAGAAGTCTAGGAGCTGGGCAGAGCTTTCTTTTTTTAACTTCGTCTTCTGTTGTAAACGGGATTGGGTCTAATAGAAAAAGAAAACTTCAGATACATCTAGCAATTTTATTTTATTTTTGTGATCATTCTTTCCCCTTGCCATTTATTAATTTTTCCCCTTTCTGAAAATAAACGCAAAGAAATTTCAGGTGTTACCTGGATTTTCTTTTTTCAAACTTCAGTTTCTTCATCAGACTGAATGTCAGTTGTGTCGCAGTTCTCCTGTAGGTATCTTTTCAAACTCTTCTCAGCTTCTTCATATGTGGCTGCAAGTTAAATTTTGTGAGTGTAATAACTGTAAAGTACACAATTTAATTCCACCTTATACTTAATTTATGCTTAATTTGAATTTATACACTTACCTTGACTTACAAGGTGTCTAACAGGTTCATAGGACAACCATTCCTCAGTAGGCAGCTCATATTTTTTAACTGCAGCCCATACCTTGGCTGTGTCTTTGGGTGGATATGGTGGCCATAGAAGCTTCTTTCCAATCAGCCAGCTGTGTGGCACAATTTCTGTGCCACCATTTTGAAATTGAACGATGCACCACTGCTTCATTTTTTTTTAACAAAATAACTCCCCTACAGTACAAGAATGCAAATTTAAACTTTCCCTTGGAGATATAGAAAAAAAAATGAAAAAGCAGGAACTAATTATATTAAGTACAAGCTTCTCTTACAACAGCAAAAACATGTTGTAATCTACAAACAATTCATAATGTCATATGAATGAGTGGCATGGCAATGAAGACATTTTTGTCAGGACAGAGGAAATATTTCAGCTTAATATCTTGGAGTCTGGCCACATCAAGATTGTCATGCAACTCCCACACTTTATAACAACCTATGCTGGTTGACTCAAACGGGTAGGAGAAGAATGATTCTTGATGATTAAACTTTTGAAATAGGACAAAAATCCCTACCTCATCTACCTTAATGATATTTCTTAAAATAGCAATGTGGCCAACTATTTGCACACAATTATCTCCTTGCACTATACACAGAGTGTACTTTTCTGTGACCACTTTTCTGAACTGTTTGCCAAGACTTAGGCTATGGAGCACTGGACCATCAAAATGTGGTTGACTTAAGTTGCACTTGTGAGGCTTTGGTGACTCTGGATTTGGCATTTCAGATAACCTTTTCACAACTTGCTGTAAGGGTAAGTGGGGCTTGCGCAAAAGATGTTTTATTTGTCCTAAATAATTCTCAAAAGGAAATGCTGACACATTATTCAAAGGTCCAAAGAGACGATACTCTTCAGCCAGATGAGTCAGTTGGTGTATATTGTAGACTATTTCATGTCTACCATATAGTTGTCCACAGTGGCATACAAAAGAGACAAGCGATTCATGAGCACAATCATCCATCGCCTCTGGGGTTCCAGAGGATGAAAGCAAATGCATATTAATCTGAATGAGTCCACTCCATCAGGCTTTTGCTATAAGCATGAGCCCCGTCAGACTGGTCGTGGAGGTGGTGTTGCAACTATTTATAGCAACTCTCTTAACGTTACTCAGAAAACAGGAACCAGGTTTAACTCATTCGAAGTGCTTGTCCTTAATGTTACACTCACAGACAAATAAAAAATGTCTACTATATCTTGCGCTGGCCACCGTATATAGACCCCCAGGGCCCTACGCCGATTTTCTTAAAGAGTTTGCACATTTACTCTCAGACCTACTGATTAATTATGACAAGGTGTTGATTGTAGGAGACTTTAACATTCATGTAGATGATTCCAATGATGCCTTAGGACTCGCATTTATGGATTTATTAAATTCTTTTGGGGTTAAACAAAACATTACTAGACCAACTCATCGTTTTAACCATACACTAGATTTAGTTATATCACATGGAACAGATGTCACTGATATAGCTGTTCTACCTCAAAGTGATGATATCACAGACCATCACCTCTTAGTGTACACTCTACCTGTAGAACATATTAGACACGTCTCTCCTCGTTATCGACTCGGTAGAACTATTATCCCGACCACTAAAGACAGATTCACAAGTAATCTACCGGATCTGTCTCAACTTCTTACCAGACCCCTAAATGCAGATGACTTAGATGAATTAACTAACAGCATAGGCACTATTTTCACCAGCACACTAGATACTGTTGCCCCCGTCCGATTAAAAAGGGTCAGAGATAAAACATCTGCACCATGGTATAATAGTCACACTCACGCCCTCAAGAGAGCAACCCGTAACCTAGAGCGAAAATGGAGAAAAACTAAATTAGAAGTCTTTAGAATTGCGTATAAAGACAGTATGTCTAACTATAGACAGGCTCTAAAAGCTGCTAGGGCTGAGCATTTGAGCAAACTTATAGAAATAAACCAAAACAATCCCAGATTCTTATTTAGTACAGTGGCTAGATTGACAAAACATCAGATATCTGAAGAGAATACTCCATCACAGCTTAATAGTGAGGACTTTATGAACTTTTTCACCGACAAAATCGATAGCATCAGGAATAAAATAACGGATGTTCAACCTTTGACAGCATCCGGTGACCTAGTCCAACCTAAAGCTCCACATTCAAAGCTACAATGCTTTACAGGTATAGGGAAGGAAGAGCTGTATAAACTTATCACCACGGTTCAGATCCTACCTGTCTGATCGATACCATTTTGTAGATTTAAATGGAGAAATGTCCAGTGTAATGCCAGTGGAATATGGGGTCCCACAAGGTTCAGTTTTAGGACCTCTGCTTTTCTCAATATACATGCTTCCCTTAGGCAACATCATTAGAAGGCATGGGATTAGTTTCCATTGTTACGCTGACGATACACAGTTATATATCTCATCAAAACCAGATGAAATATCTAAACTGTCTAGATTAACAGAGTGCGTTAAAGATATTAAAGACTGGATGACTGATAATTTTCTATTACTAAATCCTGATAAGACGGAGATATTACTGATTGGTCCAAAAACCAGTACACAGAAGCTCTCACAATTCAACCTGTACTTAGAAGGATGTTCTATTACTACTAGCTCTACAGTGAAAGACCTGGGCGTAATATTAGACAGCAGTTTGTCCTTTGAAAAACATATTTCCGATATTACAAAAATAGCCTTCTTCCACCTCAGAAATATCGCCAAGCTTAGGAACATTTTATCTGTATCTGATGCAGAAAAGCTAGTTCACGCATTCATGACCTCCAGACTGGACTATTGTAATGCGTTATTTGGTGGTTGTCCTGCATCCTCAATAAACAAGCTACAGTTAGTCCAGAATGCAGCTGCTAGAGTCCTTACCAGGTCAAGAAAGTATGACCATATAACCCCAATATTATCATCCCTGCACTGGCTACCTGTTAAGTTTAGAATTGATTATAAACTAGCACTTCTTACATACAAGACTCTAAATGGTTTAGCTCCCACGTATCTAGCCGGTCTTCTAACACATTACAATCCATCACGCTCCCTAAGATCTCGAAACTCCGGACTTCTGGTAGTTCCCAGAATATCAAAGTCTACAAAAGGGGGTAGAGCTTTTTCGTATTTAGCTCCTAAACTTTGGAACAGTCTTCCTGACAGTGTTCGGGGCTCAGACACAGTCTCCCAGTTCAAACATAGACTAAAGGCATATCTCTTTAGCCAGGCATACACCTAATAAATCCCATAACCTTGTACTCCAATACATCCGATTGATGCACATCATCATCTAGTGCCTCCTAATATCATGCATAGCAGCTACGCTAATCCCTTTCCATTTGTTTCCCTTCTTCTACCCACCCCCGAGTCACACAGAGATTGTGCCAGCTCCGGTGGCATCCAGAGATGGTCCAGCTCTAGCCGGGTTCTGCTTTCTGAGGACTGGAGTATTCAAAGCAGCACTGCCAACCCTATGTGGACATTTTACACATAACATTCTACACATGCTGTATCTGCATCACACAACTAATGCAGAAAGGACATTGTTCATATCACACTCTCCGTGTGTCACCCAGATGAGGATGGGTTCCCTTTTGAGTCTGGTTCCTCTCAAGGTTTCTTCCTAATACCATCTGAGGGAGTTTTTCCTTGCCACAGTGGCCTGAGTCACCTCAGGCTCGCTCACTAGGGAAAATTTTGTCTAACATCTAGGACTGTTTGTTTGTATGTTTATTGTTTTTTATGTTCTGTAAAGCTGCTTTGAGACAATGCTCTTTGTTAAAAGCGCTATACAAATAAAATTGAATTGAATTGAATTGAATTGAATGTACTACACGATATTTATTAGAGACATTTTTATGAATGAAGTCCAGGTTTTGTGTTCTAGCCTGAGATTCTAACATAAAAACATTTAAGACTGTTAACTCAAAATAAGTTAGTGTGAGCTGCTGGCTAAAACATTTAGCCTCAGAAACCACAATGCTATTTCTGTTAAACTGAAACTACTGCATGGTGTGAGAGAGCTGCTGCAGTCAGTAACACTTCTACAAAGGTGTTAAGAGCTTACTCAGACTTGACCTGGACACTTCTGTCCACTCTCATGAGTGTTTCTAGCCTTGTTTGGGGCCTGGGCTCATAATCCCAGGTTTGTTTTCACAGAGAGGAATTAATTTTGAATCATTGTTATGACTCCAGATGCTACATTTAAGATATAATACACTGAACAAAAAAATTATAGTATAGCATCAAGTCAATATAACTGCTGGAATATTGATCTGGTCAGTTAAGTAGCAGAGGGGGTTGTTAATCAGTTACAGCTGCTTTGGTGTTAATGAAATGAACAACAGGTGAACTAGCTGAGCAACAATGAGATGACCCCAAAACAGGAATGGTTTTACAGGTGGAGCCCACTGACATTTCTTCCCCTACTCATCTTTTCTGACTGTTTTTCACTAGATTTGCATTTGGCTAGGGTCAGTGTCACTACTGGTAGCATAATGCAATACCTGAACGCTGTAGAGGTTGCACAGGCAGCCCAACTCCTCCAGGATGGCATATCAATACTTGCCATTGCCAGAGAGTTTGCTGTGTTTCCCTGCACAGTCTCAAGAGCATGAAGGAGATTCCAGGAGACAGGCAGTTACTCTAGGAGAGCTGGACAGGGCTGTAGAAGGTCCTTAACCCATCAGCAGGACCGGTATCTACTCCTATGTGCAAGGAGGAGCAGGATGAGCACTGCCAGAGCCCTACAAAATGACCTCCAGCAGGCCACTGGTGTGAATGTCTCTGACCAAACAATCGGGAACAGGCTTCATGAGGGTGGCCTAAGGGCCCAACGTCCTCTAGTATGCCCTGTGCTCACTGCCCAGCACCATGGAGCTTGACTGGCATTTTCCATTGAAAACTAGGTCCGCCACTGGTGCCCTGTGCTTTTCACAGATGAGAGCAGGTTCACCCTGAACACATGTAACAGACGTGAAAGGGTCTGGAGAAGCCGTGGAGAACGTTATGCTGCCTGTAACATCATCGGTTTGGTGATGGGTCAGTGATGTTCTGGGGAGACATATCCACGGTGGGACACACAAACTGAAATCCTTGATGAAAGGATGGAAAGGATGAAATCCTTGGCTCCATTGTCAGACCCTGTGCTGGTGCAGTGGGTTCCTCCTGTTGCCCAACAATGCCTGTCCTGTCAATGTCAAAGTCAAAGAAGCTTTATTGTCACTTCAACCATATATAGCTGATGGAGTACATGGTGAAATGAAACAACGTTCCTCCTCATGTGGTGAGAGTATGCAGACAGTTCCTGGAGGATGAAGAAATTGATAGAAAGATTTCACCCATTACTGCCAGAAGAATTGTTCAGTATGAAAAACCCACAACCAAATTTAAAAAGAAATACAGGTTGCTCTGGAAAAAAAAGTGGTGTTTCAAGGAGCACAATAAGGAGGAACTTGAACACAAATGACCTGCACAGTCAACAAGGCCTATGGTGAAAAGTACACCATCCCCACTGTAAAGCATGCTGGGGGATCTCTTATCTTTTGGGGATGTGTGAGCTCCAGTGGCACAGGGAGGTTAGTTAAAATTGATGGCAAGATAAATACAGCATGTTATGAGAAATTGCTGGCAGACAATTTGCATTCTACAGAAGGAAAGCTGCTCATGGAACGCTCTTGGATGTTCCAACATGACAATGATCCAAAGCACAAGGCGTAACTGAGCCTCTAATGGCTACTGCAAAAAAGGTGAAGATTCTGGAGTGGCCATCACAGTCTCCTGACCTCAATATCATTGAGCCACAAACGTGCAGTTTGTGCAAGACAACCAAAAAATCTATAGGAACTGGAGGCATTTTGCCAAGAAGAATGGACATCTATACCACCTGAGAGAATTAAGGACCTCATGCACAATTATTACAAAAGACTGCATGCCATCATTGATGCTAAAGGGGGAAATACACAATATTAATAACTAAAGGTATTTGTTTGATGATTGAGCCATACTGTTATGCCTTACATATGAACTTTAGTCCTATAAGAAATAAAATCTATTCTTTTATTTAAAGAATGGTACAAATCTTGCAAATTCTCCCATGGTATGCAAACTTTTGAGCACAACTATATATGCAAGGCCTATATATATATATAGTCTGCCCGGAGGCCTTCACAATCCGTTCTGCAGGCCCTCTAACACAAAATAAATGTCGATGAAACTTTTGCTTCAACCGATCAGATTTTGAGTTGGTGTCACTAGGGCCCTCTAGCAGGCGTACGGCAACATCACCATATTCAGACCCGTTGATTGGATAGGATGGTGTAATAGCTATTTTGTTTTTGAGGAAAGAGAGGAGGATGGATTTTGTTTATAAATAATACGAATTTTTGGTGAGTAAAACGTTGCGATTTTCCTAAATAATATTGCAAGTTTATGAGGTTATTATTGATGTTTTTTATGTGTGTCGCGGCTGTAGCTGCAGTAGGAGGAGACTTGTTCACCCCTGGTTTGTCTATTCAATAAAGGCTTTTATTGTGGCTACAGGAGTTATCTATCTGCGATGCAATGGCTCTTTATACTGTATTTCTGCATATTAAGATGGTTTATATAACCATAAATTGGTTTTTGAGGGGCGGGTTGATTCAGACGAAGCACTACTGAAGGCCTAGGTGTGAAATGCACGGTCCATCACTGATGTGTGTATATATATATATATATATATATATATATATATATATATATATATACTCACACACATATAACTTCTTTTCCCTAGTGTAGGCTGACAGAAGAGACAATTGACACTTACACGGAGCGCTTCCTGAAGAAAAAGAAGCTAGAGTAAGGTGACATAGATGCTTTATATGGACTTGTTGGCCCATATTCCCTTCATCACATGTCCTATACAAACCAATAAATTGCCGTGTGTGCACTGAGCTTCAGACACAACTTCCTCAATGAAGTATTCCCATTGTATCAGCCATGACCCAGCGTTGAATTCACACAAAAGGAACTGTGGTGTAGAGTTGTCTTAAAACAGTGTGAAGATATTAAATGTTTTTATAAAGTAATTGTCTTGTTTTTTGAAAGAAAAGTATCATGCTCCAATTAATGTAACATTAGCCTGAATGTTGAAATATAACTTTTAAAGCTGATTTTTAATGGAAGAGCTACAGACACATATAGCTAGCTACAAGGCCTATTTTCAGCAGATATCATTCCTTTTCAATCAAACCTTTTTATTTCAAACTGAATAAAAAACTTCAGTGTGGTCTCAGAGTTTTGGACCCTGTAATATTCAAGCTGTTGAATATAGATTCATAATGAGTGCTATATATATATAATCTAGCCATGGGGGTCACAGTCCAATGACTTCTGTGCCGGTCCCAAGCCCGGAAAAATAGAGAGGGTTGCGTCAGGAAGGGCAGCCGGCGTAAAACATTGTCAAATTTAACCATGCGAATCGTCAGTACTCTGAATTTCATACCGGATTGGTCGAGGCCCGGGTTAACAACGACCACCATCAGCGCCATTGACCAACAGGGCGCCAGTGGAAATTGGGCTACTGTTGGTGGAAGAAGTAGAGGAGGGACTCTGAATGTTGCTACTATGACAGGGAAAGGTAGAGAGCTGGCTGATATGATGGAGAGAAGGAAGGTGGATATACTGTGTGTACAGGAGTCCAGGTGGAAGGGTAGCAAGGCTCATAGTATAGGAGCAGGATTCAAGCTGTTTTATTATGGTCTGGATAGTAAGAGAAATGGGGTAGGTGTGGTCCTGAAGGAGGAGTTTGTGAGGAATGTTCTGGGGGTGAAGAGAGTGTCAGACAGGGTGATGAGTCTGAAGTTAGAGATTGAAGGGGTGATGTTGAATGTTGTTAGTGGTTATGCCCCACAGGTAGGTTGTGAGTTAGAGGAGAAAGAGAGATTCTGGAGTGAATTAGATGAGGTGATGGAGAGTATTCCCACGGGTGAGAGAGTGGTGATAGGAGCAGATTTTAATGGACATGTTGGTGAGGGGAACAGAGGTGATGAGGAGGTAATGGGCAAGTTTGGAGTTAAGGGGAAAAGGGAAACCCAGAAGGACAGATGGTAGTGGATTTTGCTAAGAGGATGGACATGGCTATGGTTAACACTTATTTTCATAAGAGGGAGGAGCATAGAGTGACTTACAAGAGTGGAGGTAGAAGAACACAGGTAAACTACATCCTATGTAGAAGAGGCAATCTGAAAGAGATTAGTGACTGTAAAGTGGTAGTGGTAGAGAGTGTAGCCAGACAGCATAGGATGGTGGTGTGTAGGATGACTTGGATGGTCTGTAGGTCTTTTTCAGGTGGAATGTTGTGAGGAATTTAGACAGAAGTTGAGGCAGGCTCTGGGTGGTCAGGTAGTGCTGCCAGATGACTGGGAAACTACAGCAGAAGTGATCAGGGAGACAGGGAGAAAGGTGCTGGGTGTTTCATATGGAATTGGGAAAGAAGATAAGGAGACTTGGTGGTGGAATGAGGAAGTTCATGATAGTATCCAGAGGAAGAGATTAGCACTAGGTACAGTTGTACACTAGGTTAGACACTAGAGAATGAGAGAAGGACTTGTACAGTTTAGCTAGGCAGAGGGATAGAGATGGGAAGGATGTGCAACAAGTTAGAGTTATTAAGGATAGCGATAGAAGGGTGTTCACAAGTGAGGAGAGTGTACAGAGGAGATGGAAGGAGTACTTTGAGGAGCTGATGAATGAGGAAAATGAGAGGGAAAAAAGAGTAGAAGGGGTGAACTCTGTGGAACAGAAAGTAGATAAGGTTAAAAAGGATGAAGTCAGGAAGGCTTTGAAGAGGATGAAAAGTGGAAAGGCAGTTGGTCCTGACGACATCCCAGTGGAGGTCTGGAAGTGTCTAGGAGAGGCAACAGTGGAATTTTTAACTAGTTTTTTCAACAGGGTTTTAGAGAGTGAGAGGATGCCTGAAGAATGGAGAAGAAGTGTGTTAGTGCCGATCTTTAAGAATAAAGGTGATGTGCAGAGTTGCAGCAACTACAGGGGGATAAGGTTGATGAGCCATACAATGAAGCTATGGGAAAGAGTAGTGGAAGCTAGGTTAAGGAAGGTAGTGGAAAATTGTGATCAGCAGTATGGCTTCATGCCCAGAAAGATCACAACAGATGCAATTTTTGCTCTGAGAATTTTGACAGGGGAAGTATAGGGATGGTCAGAGGGAGTTGCACTGTGTGTTTGTAGACTTGGAAAAAGCGTATGACAGGGTGCCAAGAGAAGAGCTGTGGTACTGTATGAGTTAGTCAGGAGTAGCAGAGAAGTATGTCAGAGTGGTGCAGGACATGTATGAGATGAGCAGGACAGTGGTGAGGTTTGCTGTAGGTCAGACAGAGGACTTCAAAGTGGAGGTGGGACTGCATCAGGGATCGGCTCTGAGCCCCTTCCTGTTTGCTATAGTGATGGACCAGTTGTCAGAGGAGGTCAGACAGGAGTCTCCTTGGACAATGATTTTTGCAGATGACATTGTGATCTTTAGTGAGATCAGGGAGCAGGTGGAGGAAAACCTGGAGAGGTGGAGATTTGTGCTGGAGAGAAGAGGAATGACAGTCAGTAGTAGTAGGACTGATTACATGTGTGTGAATGAAAGGGAGGGAAGTGGAACAGTAAGGTTACAGGGTGAAGAGGTGAAGAAGGTACAGGAGTTTAAGTACTTGGGGTCAACAGTCCAGAGTAATGGAGAGTGTGGGAAAGAGGTAAAGAAGCGAGTGCAGGCAGGTTGGAATGGGTGGAGAAAGGTGACGGGAGTTCTGTGTGATAGGAAAATATCAGCGAGAATCAAGGGGAAGGTGTACAGGACAGTGGTGAGACCGACCATGCTGTATGGTTTAGAGACAGTTTCACTGAGGAAGAGACAGTGCTCAGAGCTAGAGGTAGCAGAGCTGAAGATGTTGAGGTTCTCTTTGGGAGTGACAAGATTGGACAGGATTAGGAATGAGTACATCAGAGGGACAGCTCATGTTGGACATTTGGGGGACAAAGTTAGGGAGACCCGATTAAGATGGTTTGGACATGATCAGAGGAGGGAGAGTGCGTATATTGGTAGGAGAATGTTGGACATGGAGCTGCCAGGCAGGAGGCAAAGAGGAAGGCCAAAGAGGAGGTATATGGATGGAATTAATGAGGATATGAAGCTAGTGGGTGCAAGTGTTGAGGATGCAGAAGATAGGGATAGGTGGAGAGAGATGATTTGAAAAGCCGAAAGAAGAAGAAGAATGAGTGCTATATATCTTATGAAGTTCTTGCATATAGGCTCTAGGGGGCAATGGGTGAAGAGTAGGTCAAATGGATATGTGAAGGCAAAAGAATGTTAATAAAAGGTGGTTGCAAAAAGTCAAATGGAATGAGACTCTGTCATTCATTAAAACAATACAAACCCCAGTGTATGTATGCATGCACTTTATCAGTAACACCTGGACACCATGAGATGCTGTTCTACTCCACATGGCTGTAAAGAGTGATTATATGAGTTACTGAATCCTTTCTGGCAGCTCAAAGCACAAATTTCCTCTTATCCTTATCACCAAGGTGTTTCCACAGGATCATTATTGTTTTTCACATCATGCTGTATAAAAGCTAGAGACTGTTGTGTGTGTGAAAATCCAAGCAGGAGATCTGAAAAACTCAAACCAGCACAACTGATACCAAAAACCATGACACGGTTAAAGTTACAGAGATCTGACTATTTCTTTAATCTGGCCTTTGAAGTAAACATTAACTGGAGCTCTTGACCTGTACCTGTATGATTTTATAAGTTGTTCTGCTGTCATGTGATTGTGTGATTAGAAAACTGCATGAATGTTTTGGTCTTCCGATTATAGAGGACAGTGAGTTATACAAAGAGGCTGCGTCACACTGCCAGCAGCTACCGGAGGGCAACTGGCGCGCGCACACACACACACACACACACACACACACACACACACACACACACACACACACACACACACACACACACACACACACACAGAGATAGAAAGAGAGATAGAGAGAGAGAGTGTTGAAGGAACCATCGCCCTTTTTAAAACCTCTCTGTTTCCATACTGTTCCAAACAGCTGACATACACCATGAGCATAGGCTGAGTCCGTTAAAATATTTGCTATCTGCCCCTTCGCTAATTGGTATGCAGATGTGAGCGCTTTTTGTTCTGCTAACTGAGCGGAGCATAGCTGTATACAGTGTCTACAGAGACAGAACGGGTTTAAATTCCTCTTTGTCCTTCTTTACCACCGCATACCCTGTGTGATTTCCTAAATGATCTTTAAAACTAGACCCATCAACAAAATAAGTAACTTCTGCTTCAGGCATTGGTATAGATTCAAGATCGGGCCGTAATCTAGTGAATGCCAATGAATTAGCTACACAATCATGAGGCTCACCTTCGTACGTCAAAGGAATCAAGTCAGCTAGATTAACTGTGTTACATCGCTTAATAGTAACATCTGGATATGTGAGCAGTACGGAGTAAGCTAGTATACGAGCCTGAGTTAGAACAAATTTCGCTTGTTCTATCAACTGTACCACTTTGTGATGTGTATAAATGGTTACTGGGTAACCCATAGTTAATGCGGAAGCTTTCTTGTATGCATAATATACTGCTGCAAGACCTTGCTGATAGCATGGTGGGTAACCTTGCGCTACATTATCTAGCTTAGTACTGTAGTATGCTAGAGGCTGTTTTTTTCCTGGCACTGCAGGTCTCTTGCATCAAAATGGCTGATGCGTACATATCAGCTCGGTTAGCCACATATAGGTGGAATGGTTTAGTATAATCTGGTATACCTAAGGTAGGTGTTGTTTGCAGTTCTTTCTTTGTAGATTTAAATGCTACCAATCCATCTGTATTCCAGCTTAATGGAGCACTTAGGTCTTGCAGTCCTATTGCTTTCATTATTTCCCTCAGTGGCGCTGTTTTTACTGCATATTCCTCTATCCAATCAGCACTAAAACCAGTTAGGCCTAAAAAGGTCATCAGTTGCTTTACTGTTTGTGGCAGTGGCACTTTACTCAGGCCTTCTACATGGGTTGGGGCTATAGCTTTTGTGCCATATGAAATTAACCGGCCTAAATATTCAACTTGTGGCTCGCAATATTATAATTTGACTTTAGATACTTTATGACCCCTCTGAGCTAACTTATTGAGTACCTTAATGGAATCTCTATGGCACTGTTCTAGTGATGTTGAGCAAATTAATAGGTCATCCATATATTGCAACAGTGAACTGTCTATCATCAGATCATCTAAGTCAGCCTTAAGTACCTGATTGAATATATGTGGTGAATGCTTAAACCCTTGAGGCATTCTACTGTACGTATATTGCTTACCAGCATAAGTAAATGCAAACAGATATCTACTTTCTTCTGCCACTGGAACACTGAAAAAGGCTGAACACAGATCAATCACAGTGATGTATTTGGCTTTGGGAAGGACATTGGTTAGTAGCATGTGTGGATTTGGAACATTAGCAGGACAGTCCTCTATTATATCATTAATTGCTCGTAAATCATGAATGAGGAGCCATTTAGATTTGTCTGCTTTGATCACAGGAGAAATTGGCATATTACAATAACTGGCTGTTTCTATTAAGACGCCTGCTTTTGAAAGACCTTCTATAGTATTTTTTATGCCTACTTCTGCCTCAGGTTGCATAGGATATTGTATCTTCCCAGGTAGTTGTATACTTAAGCTGTATTCAGATTGGACTGGCCGACTTTATTAGTCCTACATCTGAGTCATGTTGAGACCATAACTCAGATGGGACCTGCCTTACAATTTCCCTAAGCAGCTCAGCTTCAACTGCCTTCAGATGGTGATGTCATTTGTGTTTGGGGTTTGTGACTAATAACAATTTCTTGAGGAGTACCAATAACATTACTACCACACAAGATTTTGATATAGTTTTTATCAGCAGACTGAAAGATCAACGGATTTATTGTTGACTCCCACTGAATATGTTGAGCTTTTTTCATCATTGGCCCTAAGTCTTTTGATCTCCAATCCTTCCCTACATATAATGTTACATGCAGAACTGAATCAGCTACATTGAACCACCTGTTAACGAATTCACCCTCAGCTATATTTATAGCTGCCCCTTGCTTACCTCTGATGATGTATTGTGTGATCAATTCAATTTTCTGTCCTTTTGTCTCTTCCTGCCATGTTTTTTCTAGGCTAGCATCTTTGTCAGAGTCATATAGCATTTTACAGTGAAACTCTGACTTTGGTAACTGTAAACTTATGGTAAACTTCTCCCATTTATTAATTACATTTACTTACTTTACTTAAATCACTTTCTATCTGTCCTATCCAGTACACATTCGCTTCTGGCTCAGTAATCGTCATTTGGTTTCCTATACCTTTCATGTCTACATATACACCTTCTGGGGAGCACCATATTTGCAGCCCTAACTTACATAATGCATCTCTTCCTATCAACAGGAGTTTAATTTGAAAATAGAATATACCTATTAGTCACACTCTTGTTGTTAGTTTGTAGACGAACTGGAGCAGTCATAGGAATTAGCTGTTTCCGTCCCGAGAATCCTACTCTCTTTGCAAACTTTCCAGACATGGTGAGATGTGAGGCATAATTTGTATTTATGCATGTATAAACTGTTCCTGTGTCTACTATCATGGCTGTCCTTCTTCCCTCTACCTCAATATGTAGCATGGGTTCTTGTTTAGCATTAGTTGTTAAAATTGGTAACTGATTCTCCCCTATAGGATTCTCTGGGCATCCCTAATAACCATGATTTGGACCCCCCCATGGGTTCACTGGGCCCTGGGCTGTACCCCGAAATGACTACTGCCACCCTCCTCCCATCACACCCCCAGGTGTTAAACCGACCATTTCTTTGGCCTCTCTGGGGCTGTTTTCCTTTCCACCCATTCTGCTCTGTTTGTTGGGTATAAACTTTGACAATGGGTGCAGGAAGGTGTGTAGTGGGAATGAGTGCTGCAGGCGTCATCATTGCTGTAAGTGGAACAGGCTGGAGAGTGGGGGGAGTATTGACAGGGGCTCTTACTGACATCTGCTCTGCTTCCTCTTTCTGAATTGTAGCTTGAACTTTTTTCTTATGTTTATTTGTCAGTTCTTCAAGTTGTAACTTAATTCTTAATTTATGCTCATTCTTTCTGTATTGGTCGACAGCATGCGATACATGGTCACAGAACCTCTTCCAGCTTCCATCATTTTACATGCTGCGGCATGGCATTTATCACAACCTGTCTAAACAGTATAGCCAGAAATGGATCTCCCTCTGGATCCCTCTCTGTCTCTTGTTTCCATGTTTTCAGTTGCCTCTAAATGTACAGCGTTGGGTTCTCTGCTTCCCCCAATGGCTCGCCCTTTAATGCCTTTGGGTTAACTCTATTTGGATACTTGGCATGCAGGGCACGCCACACAGCAGGGGGGTAAGCATCGAAAACAATTTCATCCATATGATGTGTATCTACTGCCTCGGTCAAGTGTGAAGCATGAAGGATTTCTTCCATTTTTCCTCCGCCCAAGATCTTTGCCAAAAGGGCTTTTACGTCCCCCTCAGATAACAATTTACCAGCAGTCTCATCTTCTAACACTTTTATCCACTTTCCAGCTCCTTCATGAATGTTAGGGAGGTGAGTGACAAGCCCCTCAAGGTGTAGCCCATGGCACATATTGTCCCTGTGCACCTTTAATTATAATTGGGAATTGTGGAGCTAAGGGTCTAAGTCTTCCTATATCTCTTCCCTGTTTCCAATTTCCTACAGCAAATGATGACTCCTCTTCACCTTCATTCTCTCTATTATATAATAATCTGCTTCTTGGTGTCAATACTTTATCTGTCTCACTGCTTAGTTGTCCTGGTGTTTTAATGATCCTGTCTATTCACTCTTCACTTAGCTTTATTCCTGCATCCTCTTCTCTTCTTCCCTCCTTTCCGTATTCTTTTTTCATCCTCTGTAACTCTGCCTTAACATCTCGATAACAGTCTAATGGTATACTTTCCTCTCTATCAGTTTTCCTATCCTGTCTCTTCTTCGGTTTCACATACAGCTCCCTATCATCTTCATCTAAATCAACATGACCTTCCATCTTGAGCTCTCCTAAAACTTCCACCTTTCCTTTGAGTACTGGGAATTGACCTTCCAGGGGCACATATGAGGGTAGTGTAGCCAACCCCTCCTTGCTTTTATTCTGTACCTCGCTATCTAACTGCTTTAGCTTTTTCCTCTCCTGTTTGTTCTTTTTCACTAACATTTCTCCTTCTTTCTTAAATAAAGCTAACACTTCCCTTTCTTGCTCTCTTTTTGTTTCTCTCTATGTACTCTTCTTGTTGCTTGCTGTAGTCTTGTAATTTTTTATCAGCGTTTCCATTTCCTCACACAATGCTACATTAAATGTCCTGTCCTTTGGACATTTTGTACTCATACTTTTAGTTCTTTTCTGCCATTTGTTTGAGATCTTCATTATAAGGTCTTTTCACAATGGATGTTTCACCACTAATGTTTCCACAGGAGAGGCTGCCATTACATCCTGTAGTCTCTAACACCACAACTTTAACTTATTGCAATTATTTTATGCTTATTCAACTAACTATTATTAAGCCTATTTAATGTGACATGTTGTCTTATACTATTATATAACTCCACCGTCATCCACAGTGCCAAACACTGATAGCCACTTTTCTTAATATCTCATTCCATACTGTAATTACTTGCAACAACTCAAATTACTTATATAATAGAGAATCCTTTCTCATCATTTAACAACCCAATTTCTACTACAATAATATAATAATAATAATAATAATAATAATAATAATAATAATAATAATAATAATAATAATAATAATAATGTTTTATTTATTTAGCGCCTTTCAGGAACCCAAGGACGCTTTACACCAAGTTGCTATATAAAATGAATACATATAAGTATATAGTCAGTATACAACATGTAATCAACCAGATGGAACAGACAAAGAAGGTTAATCTACAGAAAACTTACAAAAATAAACGTAGTACTGGAAAATTGAGACAGAAAATCAATTAACAAAACATAAAGTGAATAAGTGAGTTTTGAGGGCAGTTGTAAAGGTCTGAAGAGAAGTGACATCACGAAGGTCTTGTGGTAGTTTGTTCCAGAGCTTAGAAGCTGATATGCTGAAAGCCCTACCACCTAGATAGACAGAACTTGGGTACTGCAAGCAAGTTTTCAGAGCTCGATCTCAGAGTACAGGCAGGGACATAGGGGGTAATCATTTCGCAGAGATAGGAAAGTGCTAAACCATGACAAGCCTTGAAAACTAGAGTAAGAATCTTAAACTGGATGCGGTAACTAACAGGGAGCCAATGTAGTTGCTGTAAAACAGGGGTGATGTGAGCTGATTTTTTGGTGAGGACCCGAGCAGCTGAATTCTGAATGAACTGCAAGCAATTTATAAATTTTTTGGATAGACCATAAAGCAAGGAGTTACAATAATCAAGACGTGAAGTTATGAAAGCGTGAACAACAGTTTCTGCATCTTTGAGATTTAGTGAGGGTCTTAGACGGACAATGTTGCGAAGATGGAAAAAACAGGACATGACAAGCTGATTGATGTGGGGTTCAAAACATAGCCTAGAGTCGAACAACACACCAAGGTTTCGTATAGTGGAAGAGGGTTGAACCAGAACACTGTCAATGTTAATACAAAAGTCATGTTGGATGAGATCAAGGGATTTAGGGGCTACTAGCAGGATTTCAGTTTTTTCCATATTCAGCATTAAGTAGTTTTGAGCCATCCATATTTTGAGATCATGTAAGCAAGATGTTAAGGAAGGGGGAGGAAAAACAGAGTTAGGTTGTACAGTAAAATAAATTTGTGTATCGTCAGCATAACTATGAAAATTGAAGCCATGGCGCCGGATGATCTGACCTAGGGGAAGTGTGTAGATTAAGAATAAAAGTGGACCAAGGACAGATCCTTGAGGCACTCCACGGGAGAAGGTGACAGAATGAGAATTGAATTTGTCAATGCTAATGAACTGTTGCCTGTCTGTGAGATATGAGTTTAGCCATTGTAAAGCCGTTTCTGAAATGCCGATTGCAGACAAACGTGACAAAAGTACAGAGTGGCAGACGGTATCAAAATAATATAAAAATATAAGGTTTATACAGTTTTATTTATTAAGGTAAAACACTGCACCCCGTCCCTTTATGTACAGGGCTCATACACACTCACACATAGAAGGACATAGAGCTCTCATGCACTCACAATCTCAAACATTTACACAAACACTTTCTGGAGTGACTCATAAATTATTTTACGAATGAACTTCCTCAACACAACAACATACACATACAAATGTTAGTCACACATAGAGCTTTTTCTTCATACCACCAGCAGCAACACATTGCATTGAAATGCAAGGGATATTTTCTCATAAAAAGATATCTATTGTCTCATAAAAGGATATCCACAATAACAAGTACACATAAAACTTTTTCTTCATACCACCAGCAGCAACACATTGCCCTGAAATGCCAGGGATATTCTCTGATAAAACAATATCTATACTAACCGCTGCGGTCTCTTACACACAAGTAGTATATTAATTATGTGCACATACTGTAATGGGCTGCTTTTAATTTTTGTTGATATCCATCTAGGCCCTCTTACCAACAAATACAGGCCAATACAATAAACATCTACCTTTTATGTACTGCTATCCATCAAGGCTCTCTTAACAGTACAATATATGCTCATAGGCGCTCACTCATACTTGTCTGTTTTTAGATTTTACTGCTATCCAACAAGGCCCTCTTAGCAGCAAATATAGACCATGCAATGCTCATCTACCAGCTACTCTTTATGTACTGCTATCTATCAAGGCCCACTTAACAGCACAGTAGTCCAGTGCATGCATGTATTTCCTCTGGAAACAAAACTCTTACGATTTTCTATTAAATCGGAGGGGTCTTTGTAAAGCATCCTTACCACCATGGGCCAACCTCGGCAAACAACACAAACTAAGTATATAAGCAAAAGCTGCTTACCTTAGTAGGTGGCCACCTGTTTGTGCTGCTCGCCAAGAAAGCCCATGGTGATCAGCCATGCCTTTGCCCTTTTCCTATCACGTCGGGGTCACCAAATGTTGAAGGAACCACGCAAAGCCTCGGGTTTTGTTGCCAGATGATAAGGCTTTTATTATCATGCAATAACAGCCTGAGCCAGTCGGCCGAGCAACTCCCATTCTAAGTCAGTGTACACAACATATAGGCTTCCCTATACATTCCTAGAAGTCATCCCAACATCTGTTTCATGTCTAGAGCCCCCATAAGTATACAAACAGTGGGGCCACTCTGCCTAGGTCCAGTTTACATTACCATAAATGGTTACATTTCAATGCACACACATTAGACACACTAAGCTACAATATATCATACATGTAGACCATATCATCCACATTTCTGTGCACACACAGATACACTAGCTAATTTCAATGCTAGTATTGTTTCTACATATCATGATTGATAAAATTCTTCTACGAGAGAGAGCGAGAGAGAGAGAGAGAGAGAGAGAGAGAGAGAGAGAATCAGTTACCCAGAATAAGCAGGATTACATGCACATGCAGAACAGGATACTTAAGACCACCTTTGTAGTGGTGGCATGTCAGGTACAAGGTAAGTGTAAAAAGGTGGAATAGAGAAAAGAAAACAAAGTCTGAAAGAGAATTGGACTGGGAGAAACTGGGAATGCAAAACACAGAAAAAGTGGCATAAAGAAAGCCATGTAAAAAAAAAAGTAAAAGTAATATACACATTCATATTAGTGGACACTACTACACACTCTCCCTAGCTCTCTATTTTATTTGTCCCTGTTTAGGAAGATTCCTCTGTTTGAGACTATTTTGTTTTCTTTTCTTTCCCCTGTGTCTCTTAATGTCCACAAAACACACCGTCTTCCTCTTCCCTCGATATAAACCCTGCTCGTGTATTTATTTACAAATAAGCAGGAGTTTTCTCTCTGCAGTCTGGCCCATGCTCACCTGACCTGGAACACTACACAGAACAGTAAGAAAGCACAACAAAATAAAACAGACAGAAAACAGATTAACAGAAAAGGGAAGGAAACAGACAGAAGATGGAGGGAGGAGAATATTTTGAAATTTAAATAACAAGAAATACAAGCAGAACTAGAAAGAAGATGAATAACAGATTTTGGATGGATAGATACACCATTCAAGCATAACATTATGACCACCTGCCTAATATTGTGTTGGTCCCTGAATCCCTGCTCCATACAGGATGTTGAAAAATAAATCAATGTGGGCATTTGTAAGATGTCTTGTCCATTGCAGTGTTGTCAGCCATCTTGAAAAGGTTTTCTTGTCCAGTCTCAACGTCTGGTAGCCCCGCCCCTTTTCCTCTCTGTAAGTAATGCTGTGAGTGTTGATTGCATGAAGTGTCTAACATTCACACGTGTTTTTTTTTGGGTGAATCAGTGCATCATCTGGGTTCTTAAAGTGCTCTTCTTCTTCATCTTCATCTTCATCTTCTTCTTCTTCTTCTTCTTCTTCTTCTTCTTCTTCAGTCTGAACAGACTACTCACAAATATATATATATATTATATACAAATATATATTATTATACTATACAATTGAGCAGAAATGAGTGTAATTAAATATGATTCAGAATGCTGCTACTGTACTGAGTTTAAACTGAGAGCTGTTACTGATCCTTGTATTTCACACATATTTAAAGATGTCTGTTTTTTTTCACACTGTGTCTTCCTGCATCTCAGTCAACAGGAAATAATCATTTCCTCCACTCATACAGTCTGTCCATTTGTGGGTCTCCTGCTGTTATTTGCCCCTGTATAGTATATTTGTAATATGACTCATAGTGAAAAAATGGAAGTAATGAACTTATGGGGAAATGAAATCTATGAGGTTAATAGCTTGAGCCTTTAATATCCTCACTTTGACAGATGGTTTTATTCTTCCTTCATCAGGGCTAAAAATAATATTAGACCTTTAGAAGTCATTCCTTTGCAGTTTTTTACTTGTTTTTGATTGTGTGTGCGAATCACAAAATCTTTGAACAATTCCAATAACGTTTATATTCATCAGCAACATACAAATTACACTTCATACAAAATCCATCCACCTGGCTGAACTGCTTTATTCCTAATGCTGATAATCGATTTATCTGATCACGCTGTCCACAGAGTAGACAGGACCTGGGACTCTGGGAAGAGCAGAGACTTCAACTTCAAATCAAGTTTAACAGTCTGGACCAAATTCACACAAATTCTCAGACTATATTTCCCTAAAACTGATCCCGGTGACCTGTGGACGCCACCTGAATGCTGCAAGACTGTCTGATACTGTCACGCCCCCGCCCGAGATCTGGCCAACAAAGGGAGCCCTCGCCCGACTTTTGAGGTGCTTCCGTGTTGCAGCTCGGGCATAAATACATAGCGCACTTCCAGCTCTGTGCGAAGTATCGTCACATGTTGACCTACCAAGCATTTGCCTTGTGCTATATTCGGACTTACCTGTTGTCTCTGCCCTTTTGGATTATTCTGCCTGTTGTTTGCTTTCCCGGTTATGAACTTTCTGCCTGCCCACAACTATGATTAACTCCTCCTCCCCTTTCTCCAGCCCTGCGCATGGATCCGGCTGCTACCACCTCCGGCGGACTACCGTTACAGAATACTTCGCTACCTACGGATCCAGTGGCGCTGCGAGAGATTATCGTGCAGCAAGGAGTGCTAATCCGCTCCTATCAAGATCAGGTGGAGGCGCTTCAGAGCCAACTCCGCAGCACGAGCATTGGCACACCCTCACAGGATCTGCCAGCTGCGCGTGGTGAGTCACCCAGACTAGCGATGCCTGAAAAGTATGATGGTTCTGCTGATTGCTGTCACGGCTTTTTGAGGCAGTGTGAGGTTTTTTTTTCATATCAACCGGGGGTTTATCGCGAGGAAGGGACTCGATGTGCATTTTTGTTGTCGCTGCTGATGGGAAAAGCCTTGGACTGGGCCTCTGCAGTGTGGGACGCGGACCCTCAGATCCATTCGTCATTCACTTACTTCGCGGGAATGATTCGGGAGGTTTTCGAGTATCCCGCGGGGGGGCAAGGACATTTCTCTCCAGCTGATGGAGTTACGCCAGGGATTTGATTCAGCTGCAGATTATGCCATCAAAATCCGCACCCTGGTGGCTCAGTCTGGGTGAAACGAAGCGGCATTATGGGCGGTGTTCCGCGAGGGATTGAACCCCGCACTCCAGACTGAAATGGCATGTCGAGAGGATACCACCTCACTGACGCAGTTCGTCGCCACGGCCATATACGTCTTGGTTGACGGAACAGGAGCAACGACGACGATGCCAGATGAGGTTGTGCTGCTACTGCGGGGCCTCGGGACACCTGATTCACCGGTGCCCTGAGAGGCCCTTGTCAGCTCAGGTGGGTGAGAACTCGTTGTTCTTTAGCCTTACGGTACCGGTGTTGCTGTGTCTCTCTGATCGTTGTGTCCCTGTCTCAGCCCTGATAGACTCTGGAGCTGCCGTTAACCTGATTGACGGGGCCTTGGTGGAGGAGCTTGGGATCCCTACCATCCCCTGTATACCATCTCTCAGGATAATGGCCATTGACAGTCAGCCCATTGGTGGGGGCTATCTCACTCGGCAGACTGAGCTGCTGGAGTTCCAGGTGGGCCTGTTTCATCGGGAATGTCTGGCTTTTTATGTCACCTCCTCTTTCGCAAACCCAGTGATCCTGGGCTTTCCATGGTTACGGCAGCATGACCCCCAAATCTCCTGGCACACGGGGGAGCTGGTCCGCTGGTCTCAAGGAGTGTCTGCTCGAGCCGGTGTCTAGGCCATGCATGGCTTCTTTGGTGGAGGATTCGGCCTCCTTGGCCCCCGGTCGCATTCTACACATCTGTGAGGATTTCCAGGAGGTGTTCAGTGAGGAGAGGGCCGCTTGCCTGCCATCGCATCAAGCCTGGGACTGCACCATTGACCTGCTGCCGAATGCCTCCCCTCCTAGGGGGCGGGTTTACCCGCTTTCTCTGCCAGAAGCAAAAGCCATGGAGGAGTACATTGAGGAGGCTCTGGCTGTTGGCCAAGCTCAGCCTTCTACGTCCCTGGCTGCGGCGGGGTTTTTCTTTGTGGGAGAGAAGGACAGGGGTCTTCGCCCGTGCATAGACTATCGGGGACTTAACGCTATCACCATTCGTTATCCCTACCCTTTTCCCTTGGTACCTGTGGCTCTGGAGCAGCTGAGAGGGGTGAAGTTCTTTACAAAGTTGGTCTTACATAGTGCCTATATCTGGTCCACATCCGCAAGGGGGACGAGTGGAAGACCGCTTTTCATACTACCCATGGTCATTATGAGTACCTTGTGATGCCCTTCAGCCTCACCAACACCCCAGCGGTGTTCCAGTCCCTCATCAATGGGATGTTCCAGGACATCTTGGGGAAATGGGTGATCGCGTACATCGATGACATCCTGGTGTACTCTACCTCCTTGGAAGAGCATGTGCATCATGTCCGGGAGGTTCTCTCCAGACTACAGCGGCATCATCTCTTCATAAAGTCCGAGAAATGTGAGTTCCATCAGACCACGATGACATTCTTGGGATATGTGATCACGCGTCAGGGGGTTGAGATGGATGTCACCAAGGTACAGGCAGTCACCAAGTGGCCCAGTCCCACCACTGTGAAGGAGCTGCAGCGCTTCCTGGGGTTCGCCAACTTCTATCGGCATTTCATCCGCAATTATGGCTCCGTGGCGGGACCATTGACCTCTTTACTTAAAGGAAAGCCAAGGAGATTGGCCTGGACGGACCAGGCCCAGGCAGCCTTCCAGCAACTCAAGGATTGCTTCACCACGGCCTCCATCCTGCGTCACCCTGACCCTGACCTCCCCTTCATGGTGGAGGTGGACGCTTCTAGCAGTGGTATTGGGGCCGTACTCTCCCAGCAACACAGCGTACCAGGGAAGCTTCACCCATGTGCCTTCTATTCCCGAAAACTGATGGCCACGGAGGCCAACTACAACGTGGGAAACCGGGAACTGCTGTCTATCAAGACAGTGCTGGAGGAGTGGCGGCACTGACTGGAGGGGGTGCATCATCCATTCCTGGTCCTCATGGACCATCGTAACCTGGAGTACCTCCGCGGTGCTAAATGGCTGAACATTCGTCAGGCCAAGTGGGTGCTGTTTTTCACCCGTTTCCAGTTCTCGGTGACCTATCGCCCAGGGTCCAAAAACTGCAAGGTGGACGCTTTATCCAGGCAGTTCAAGGTCCAAAGCGAAGCCGTTCAACCTGATCTCATCCTGCCTGCAGCTGCCATCCTAGCGCCGGTCCGGTGGAGCCTCATGGAGAAGATTCACCAAGCCCACGCCGACGAGCCGCCCCCTGCTGGCTGCCCTGTTACCAAGGTCTTTGTGTCGCTTCAGTTCCGCCAGCAGGTGATGCAATGGGTGCACAAGGCCCCCAGCTCCGGCCACCCAGGGATCCGCCGGTCGACCCAACTCGCTCGTCACAGGTTCTGGTGGCCATCACTGGGGACGGATGTGGAAATGTATTTTCAGGCATGCCCGACGTGTGCTCAGTCTCTGGCCAGCTACCAGCTTCCGGAGGGGCTGCTGGAGCCTCTACCGACTTGCCGATGCCCCTCTGTCTGTGGATTTTCTTACCGACGTACCCGACTCAGGAAGATTTACTACAGTGATGGTCGTGGTGGACCGGTTCTCGAAGGGGTGTAAGTTGATCCCCCTCAAGGGGTCACCCACAGCCATGCAGACTTCAGAGACTATGTTCCAGCATGTATTCCAGAACTTTGGCCTGCCCAAGGACATTCTGTCAGACTGGGGACCTCAGTTTACCTCCCGAGTGTGGGGGTCATTATGTGCACAGTTGGGCATCGCCTATCATCCCCAGTCCAATGGTCAGGCTGAGCGGCTTAATCAGAAGATCGACAGGGTCCTCAGATCCTACTGCAGCAGGGAACAGCAGCACTGGAGTGAGTTCCTTCCCTGGGCCGAGTACACGCAGAACTCCCTTACTCATTCCTCCAAGGGTCTGACGCCCTTCCAGTGCATGCTGGGGTACCAGCCTCCTCTGTTCCCCTGGTCTGGAGAGCCCTCCGATGTCCGGCCGTGGAGGAGTGGTCCCGGCTGCGTCAGGAGGTTTGGGATCGAGCTCATATATGTCTTCAAAGGGCGTTCAGGAGGCAGAGGATCCAGGCCAACCGGTGCCGCCGTCCACCCCCCCCCCATCGGGTGGGCCAGAGGGTCTGGCTGTCCACACCAAATCTGGGACATTGAGGGGTCCCCGGCCTATCAGGTGCATGCTCTTCTGGACTCCAGGCGGGTCAGGTCGCGAATCCAGTATCTGGTGGACTGGGAGGGGTACAGGCCTGAGGAGCGCTCTTGGGTGGACGCGGCCGATATCCTGGACCCGTCACTGTCTGAGGACTTCCACCGCGATCACGCGAGCAAACCAGCTCCACGACCGAGGGGGCAACCTCAGCGTAGAACACCGGGAGGTGTTCCTGGGGGGGGGGGCTCTGTCACGCCCCGCCTGAGATCTGGCCACGAGAGGGAGCCCTTGGCCGACGTTTGAGGCACTTCTGTGTTACAGCTCAGGCATAAATACGGAGCACACTTCCAGCTCTGTGTGAAGTATCGTCACATGTTGACCTACCAAGCGTTTGCCTCGTGCTATATTCGGACTTACTTTTGTGGATTACCTGGACTGTTGCTCGTTTTCATCTTTTGCCTCGCCTATGATATTCCCGTTTCTGGTTTACTGACTCTGGACTGTTTTCTGACTTCCCTGTTGTCTCTGCCCTTATGGATTATTCTGCCTGTTGTTTGCTTTCCCGATTACAAACTTTCTGCCTGCCCCCGACTACGATTCACACCTCCTCCCCATTCTCCAGCCCTGTGCATGGATCCGGCTGCTACCACCTCCGGTGGACTACCGTTACAGATACACTGACTGGGATCTGTTTCACAGGGAATCCTGGGATACCTAACATTCCACACTGGAATTGTTGTCATTTTCTTAAGTAGAAGTCCCATCTAAACAGCATGCACAAACTACTTAAGGAAGGAGATGTGACTTTCAGGTGTCTTATAAACAGACCTACAGCTAGAGGAAAGCTAGAGGAGCTCAAGAAAAACATTAAAGATGCAAGAAATATGAGGACTTTGAGAACAACAGCTCATGTGGAACAGAATTAAAGCACTGATGGACCACAAGAACAACCAGCGCTCTTTAACCTAGCAATGTCTTTAATTAAATCCTTTGTTTGTAGGTTTAGGTTATGTAGAGTCATCAGCGTAAGACGTCTCTGTGAAGCTGTTGCTTTAGAAACAATAACTGAAGCAACCTGAGACTTCAACTTGAAGTCTTGAAGTTGAATTTATTTCATTTTGGAAACATTAAAATTATTTCAGTATTTTTTTATATACTGTATATACATATTATATACTCTAAACTCCAAATGTTTCCTTTCATAAAGCATTTTATTATTTATTTAAAAATATATACAAATCATTTCACACCAAAATGCAAATAAACACAGAATAATGATATAATAATAATTATTATAATAATTATATTTAGAAAATGTAACAATATTGAATTTTTGTTAAAAACAGAAAGTAATCCCCCTTTTCCCCTTATCATGCATGACCAAATAAAATGTGACTTACAGCAGTAAATCTCCAGTGTCTGATGATTTAAATTCATTATTATATTTTAACTTGTGCATAAACGTCTTCATGACTCTTTTCTCTGGATGTTCCAGAGGATGAAGGTTTCTTAACAAAACTCACAGCTACATAGATCAACACATCATCATCTACAGCAGCAGCCTGATGAAGAACACGGAACATTTATTAAACAGAGCGGATTAAAATACTAAAATAATGATTACACTGATATTTTGGTGAATATTTGTCTATTAAAATTCTCTGTGCATTCAGATGTGGATTTATTTAACAGAACAGAATCACAGTTAATAGAAGACTGGATTACCTGATTGGTGGGAATTTGATGGTTGCTTGATGAAGAATCTGAACAATAATATACACAAGTAAAGATTAAATGTAAAAAGGATTCACATTTAGATGATAACTTTATACAATAACTCTATAAATAACAATATAAGTAAACAAACCTTTTCTGTGATTTTTACATAAAACGCCAACCAGTACTGTGAATACAATAACAGAGATTATATTGGAGGCTGCTATGGCAATAATCCATTTTTTTCCTGAATTGATGTCATCTCATGAAATGATGAAAATACACACAATATATAAATTACACCTTGTATAAATATTGGATGATTTATTAACAAGGAGAGGTTTTCACTAAGGAAGTTTTGTTATAGACAGTGAAAGGAAGACAAATTCCTGCCTGGTTTATTGGTGCAGTTTGAAACACTGGATGTAGATTCAGATGTAGGTCTGTGTGTCGTCTCTTTACCTTTGAAAATAGTTGTACTTGCAGATGTAGAATGTTGTGTGTCTTTATCTTTACAAATAAATTAGAAAAGCAGCAAATAAACAGAAATGATAGTAAATATGAATCTTCTTCTTCTTCTTTCGGCTTTTCCCCTCAGGGGTTGCCACAGCAAATCATCTCTCTCCACCTATCCCTATCTTCTGCATCCTCAACACTTGCACCCACTAGCTTCATATCCTCATTAATTCCATCCATATACCTCCTCTTTGGCCTTCCTCTTTGCCTCCTGCCTGGCAGCTCCATGTCCAACATTCTCCTACCAATATACTCACTCTCCCTCCTCTGATCATGTCCAAACCATCTTAATCTGGCCTCCCTAACTTTGTCCCCCAAACGTCCAATATGAGCTGTCCCTCTGATGTACTCGTTCCTAATCCTGTCCAATCTTGTCACTTCCAACAAGAACCTCACCATCTTCAGCTCTGCTACCTCTAGCTCTGAGTCCTGTCTCTTCCTCAGTGACAGTGTCTCTAAACCATACAGCATGGCCGGTCTCACCACTATCCTGTACACCGTCTCCTTGATTCTCGCTGATATTTTCCTATCACACAGAGCTCCCGACACCTTTCTCCACCCATTCCAACCTGCCTGCACTCGCTTCTTTACCTCTTTTGCACACTCTCCATTACTCTGGACTGCTGACCCCAAGTACTTAAACTCCTGTACCTTCTTCGCCTCTTCACCCTGTAACCTTACTGTTCCACTTCCCTCCCTTTCATTCACACACATGTACTCAGTCTTACTACGACTGACTACGACCTCTTCTCTCCAGCGCAAACCTCCACATCTCCAGGTTTTCCTTCACCTGCTCCCTGCTCTCACTACAGATCACAATGTCATCTGCAAACATCATTGTCCAAGGAGACTCCTGTCTGACCTCCTCTGACAACTGGTCCATCACTATAGAAAACAGGAAGGGGCTCAGAGCCGATCCCTGATGCAGTCCCACCTCCACTTTGAACTCCTCTGTCTGACCTACAGCACACCTCACCACTGTCCTGCTCCTCTCATACATGTCCTGCACCACTCTGACATATTTCTCTGCTACTCCTGACTTCCTCATACAGTACCACAGCTCTTCTCTTGGCACCCTGTCATACGCTTTCTCCAAGTCTACAAACACACAGTGCAACTCCCTCTGACCATCTCTATATTTCTCCATGAAAATTCTCAGAGCAAAAATTGCATCTGTTGTGCTCTTTCTGGGCATGAAGCCATACTGCTGATCACAATTTTCCACTACCTTCCTTAACCTAGCTTCCACTACTCTTTCCCATAGCTTCATTGTATGGCTCATCAACTTTATCCCCCTATAGTTGCTGCAACTCTGCACGTCACCCTTATTCTTAAAGATCGCCACTAACACACTTCTTCTCCATTCCTCAGGCATCCTTTCACTCTCTAAAACCCTGTTGAACAAACTAGTCAAAAATTCCACAGCTGCCTCTCCTAGACACTTCCAGACCTCCACCGGGATGTCGTCAGGACCAACTGCCTTTCCACTTTTCATCCTCTTCAAAGCCTTCCTGACTTCATCCTTTCTAATCTTATCTACTTCTGTTCAACAGAGTTCACCCCTTTTACTCTTTTTTCCCTCTCATTTTCCTCATTCATCAGCTCCTCAAAGTACTCCTTCCATCTCCTCTGTACACTCTCCTCACTTCTTAGCACCCTTCCATCTCTATCCTTAATAACTCTAACTTGCTGCACATCCTTCCCATCTCGATCCCTCTGCCTAGCTAAACTGTACAAGTCCTTCTCTCCTTCTCTAGTGTCTAACCTAGTGTACAGCTCATCATATGCCTTCTGCTTGGCCTTAGACACCTCCCTTTTCACTCTGAGCTGTAACTCCTTGTATTCCTGTCTATTCTCTTCTGTCCTGTCCATGTCCCACTTCTTCTTGGCCAACCTCTTTCTCTGGATACTATCCTGAACTTCCTCATTCCACCACCAAGTCTCCTTATCTTCAATCCTCCTTCCA
Source organism: Hemibagrus guttatus (assembly GCA_033459395.1). Lineage (NCBI taxonomy): Eukaryota > Metazoa > Chordata > Actinopteri > Siluriformes > Bagridae > Hemibagrus > Hemibagrus guttatus. The sequence goes on from JAUCMX010000019.1 coordinate 18,965,720, forward strand.
GATGACACACCCAGCACCTTTCTCCCTATCTCCCTGATTACTTCTGCTGTAGTTTCCCAGTCATCTGGCAGCACTACCTGACCACCAAGAGCCTGCCTCAACTTCTGTATATATTCCTCAAACATTCCTCCTTTTTCAGCTTCCACCACTTGGTTTTCTTCTTTATCTTTGACCTCTTCGTCTTACAGACCAACAACGTCAGCCTACACACCACCGTCCTATACTGTCTGGCTACACTCTCTCCCACTACCACTTTACAGTCACTGATCTCTTTCAGATTGCCTCTTCTACATAGGATGTAGTCTACCTGTGTTCTCCTACCTCCACTCTTGTAAGTCACTCTATGCTCCTCCCTCTTCTGAAAATAAGTGTTAACCACAGCCATGTACATCCTCTTAGCAAAGTCCACTACCATCTGTCCTTCAAGGTTCCTTTCCTTAACTCCAAACTTGCCCATCACCTCCTCATCACCTGTGTTCCCCTCACCAACTCTCTCACCCGTGGGAATACTCTCCATCACCTCATTTATTTCACTCCAGAATTTCTCTTTCTCCTCTAACTCACAACCTACCTGTGGGGCATAACCACTAACAACATTCAACATCACCCCTTCAATCTCTAACTTCAGACTCATCACCCTGTCTGACACTCTCTTCACTTCCAGGACATTCCTCACAAACTCCTCCTTCAGGACCACACCTACACCATTTCTCTTACTATCCACATCTTAATAAAACAGCTTGAATCCTGCTCCTATAGGACGTGCCTTGCTACCCTTCCACCTGGTCTCCTGTACACACAGTATATCCACCTTCCTTCTCTCCATCATATCAGCCAGCTCTCTACCTTTCCCTGTCATAGTACCAACATTCAGAGTTCCTATTCTCAGTCCTACACTCTTACCTTTCCTCTTCTCTCTCTGTCTGTCCACTCTCCTCCCTCCTCTACTTCTTTGACCAACAGTAGCCCAATTTCCACCGGCGCCTTGTAGGTCAACGGCGCCGATGGCGGTCATTGTTAACCCGGGCCTCGACCAATCCAGTATGAAATTCATACTAATGATTCACATAGTTAAATTTGGCAATGATTTACGCCGGATGCCCTTCCTGACGCAACCCTCTCTATTTATCCGGGCTTGGGACCGGCACAGAAGTCACTGGACTGTGACCCCCATGTCTAGATTAAATGATAGTAAACATGAATAATGTGAAATATTCAACATTTAATGTATATGTACACATAATTCTGGTTAAATTGTTGATCTGGAATTAGCAGATTATCAGAGTAAAACTGTTTACCTTCAAATTTCAGATGTGTTCCAGATGTGAACTTCACTACACTTCCTTCTGTTTCTCCACAGAAATATTCTCCTACATCATCATCTTTTATTTCTTTAATCTTGAGATCAAATTTATGATCATTTACATTAATACTGAAGCAACTATCATTAAATCCATCAACAAATCTGTAGCCCAAATTGCCCTGGTATGGTTTTGCAAAATACTGAGGCAATTTTCCTGACCTCTGTCTGTACCAAACTAATTTATCTTTCTCTGTGACACTGCTAATGTTACACTCCATAGTTACATCTCCTTCATGCTTTACTGTTCTCACATGAATCTCCTTGTTGTCAGAAGAATTTACTGTAAAAAACTGTTTAATATTTAATGATAATACAGTAATATTTCATATTTAATTAATTTAAGTTAAAGTTTCCAGATGTGACTCACCAGGTGTGGAGAGAGAAAAAAGAGCAGAAAGAGCGACAAAGAGTGTGTTCATCGTTCCTGTTCAGATGAAGTGATAGTGAGGTAATGAACTTGTGTGTTCAGTAGAAAACCAGGTCCAGACTCAAGCCGGATTGGATGTTTTGAAGCTGTGGACTGATCTGATTGGTCCATTAGCTGTAATGAGATGTGACGCTCACAGTGAATTCTTGTCTATTCTGATGCTGTGATGAGTCACATGACTTTACAGATCTGATATACTGGAGTTCTATCAGTCCTGTGTGCTGGAACCTCTCTGATGGAAGACGTTTAATACAGTGTAAAATTGTATTTTCTAAATTAATTTAAATTTTAATTTGCTAACAGTCATACTAAAGAATGCTAATTTACTTTTAGAGCTTCTAGTTTAAGCTTCAGCTGCAGTTTTGTACCTTCAATGACCTTAAATATTTATTTACTTTCATGTTTTTGTAGCTAAAAATACACAATACAGACTCTCAAGTGCACCATCCCAGTGAGAGCAAAGCATTTAATAACACACTTCTGATACTTGTTATTGGCATTTTGTTTACTTTGAGTAGTTTATAATAAACACTAATGATAACATGAAACATGTCCTGGTCAGCCAAGCCCATAGTTTCTCAATATGTATGTTCATGTATGTTCACATGGGGCTTTGTTACAAACAAACAAGCAATGGCTTAATAAACCTTGTTCAGTCTCAGACACGTCTCAGAGATCAGTTATGTGTGTGAGTTGGGTGATGTTGAGGAACGGTCATACCACCAGAACTCATACACACTATGCTGACATTGATGACATTTCTACATGTTCCACAAAGTTTAAACCACACAATTGTGTAGAATGTCTTTGTACGCTGTAACATTACAGTTTCCTTTCACTGGAACTAAGAGACACAAACACTGTTCCAGCATGACCATGCCCCTGTGTACAAAGCAGCTCCATGAAGACATGTTGTGTTAAGGTTAAGGTTGAAGTGGAAGAACTCGAGTGTCCTGTACAGAGCCCAGGCTTCAGTCTTTAACAGTGTTAATTCATTTCAATTCAATTCAAACAATAAGCATTGTCTCAAAGCAGCTTTACAGAACATTCATTCATTCATTCATTGTCTACCGCTTATCCGAACTATTCTCGGGTCACGGGGAGCCTGTGCCTATCTCAGGCGTCATTGGGCATCAAGACAGGATACACCCTGGACGGAGTGCCAACCCATCGCAGGGCACACACACACACTCTCATTCACTCACACACTACGGACAATTTAGAGATGCCAATCAACCTACAATGCATGTCTTTGGACCAGGGGAGGAAACTGGAGTACCCGGAGGAAACCCCTGAGGCACGGGGAGAACACGCAAACTCCGCACACACATGGCGGAGGCGGAGGCAAACGTGCTAACCACTAAGCCACCATGCCCCCCTCTTTACAGAACATAATAAACAATAAACATACAAACAAACAGTCCTAGATGTTAGACAAAATTTTCCCTAGTGAGCAAACCTGAGGTGACTCAGGCGACTGTGGCAAGGAAAAACTCCCTTAGATGGTATTAGGAAGAAACCTTGAGAGGATCCAGACTCTCCTCATCTGGGTGACACCGGAGAGTGTGAAATGAACAATGTCCTTTCTGCATTAGTTGTGTGATGCAGATACAACATGTGTAGAATGTCCACATAGGGTTGGCAGTGCTGCTTTGAATACTCTAGTCCTCAGAAAGCAGAACCCAGCTGGAGCGGGTCCATCTCTGGATGCCCCTGGAGCTGGTACAATCTTTGTGTGTCTCGAGGATGGGTAGAAGAAGGGCAACAAATGGAAAGGAATTAGCGTAGCTGCTATTCATAATATTAGCAGGCACTAGATGATGATGTGCATTTAATCAGATGTATTGGAGTACAAAGTTAATCTAGCCATGGGGGTCACAGTCCAGTGACTTCTGTGCCAGTCCCAAGCCCGGATAAATAGAGAGGGTTGCGTCAGGAAGGGCATCCGGCGTAAAACATTGCCAAATTTAACCATGCGAATCGTCAGTACGAAATTCATACCGGATCGGTCGAGGCCCGGGTTAACAACGACCGCCATCGGCGCCGTTGACCTACAGGGCGCCGGTGGAAATTGGGCTACTGTTGGTCGAAGAAGTAGAGGAGGGAGGAGAGTGCGCAGACAGAGAGAGAAGAGGAAAGGTAAGAGTGTAGGACTGAGAATAGGAACTCTGAATGTTGGTACTATGACAGGGAAAGGTAGAGATCTGGCTGATATGATGGAGAGAAGGAAAGTGGATATACTGTGTGTACAGGAGACCAGGTGGAAGGGTAGCAAGGCTCGTAGTATAGGAGCAGGATTCAAGCTGTTTTATTATGGTGTGGATAGTAAGAGAAATGGGGTAGGTGTGGTCCTGAAGGAGGAGTTTGTGAGGAATGTCCTGGAGGTGAAGAGAGTGTCAGACAGGGTGATGACTCTGAAGTTAGAGATTGAAGGGGTGATGTTGAATGTTGTTAGTGGTTATGCCCCACAGGTAGGTTGTGAGTTAGAGGAGAAAGAGAGATTCTGGAGTGAATTAGATGAGGTGATGGAGAGTATTCCCACGGGTGAGAGAGTGGTGATAGGAGCGGATTTTAATGGACATGTTGGTGAGGGGAACGCAGGTGATGAGGAGGTGATGGGCAAGTTTGGAGTTAAGGAAAGGAACCTAGAAGGACAGATGGTAGTGGACTTTGCTAAGAGGATGGACATGGGTGTGGTTAACACTTATTTTCAGAAGAGGGAGGAGCATAGAGTGACTTACAAGAGTGGCGGTAGGAGAACACAGGTAGACTACATCCTATGTAGAAGAGGCAATCTGAAAGAGATTAGTGACTGTAAAGTGGTAGTGGGAGAGAGTGTAGCCAGACAGCATAGGATGGTGGTGTGTAGGATGACTTCGATGGTCTGTAAGAAGAAGAGGTCAAAGATAGGGATAGAGAAGAAAACCAAGTGGTGGAAGCTGAAAAAGGAGGAATGTTGTGAGGAATTTAGACAAAAGGTTGAGGCAGGCTCTGGGTGGTCAGGTAGTGCTGCCAGATGACTGGGAAACTACAGCAGAAGTGATCAGGGAGACAGGGAGAAAGGTGCTGGGTGTGTCATCTGGAAAGAGGAAAGAAGATAAATAGACTTGGTGGTGGAATGAGGAAGTTCAGGATAGTATCCAGAGGAAGAGATTAGCCAAGAAGAAGTGGGACATGGACAGGACTGAAGAGAACAGACAGGAATACAAGGAGTTACAGCGCAGAGTGAAGAGGGAGGTGTCTAAGGCCAAGCAGAAGGCATATGACGAGTTGTACACTAGGTTAGACACTAGAGAAGGAGAGAAGGACTTGTACAGGTTAGCTAGGCAGAGGGATCGAGATGGGAAGGATGTGCAGCAAGTTAGAGTTATTAAGGATAGAGATGGAAGGGTGCTCACAAGTGAGGAGAGTGTACAGAGGAGATGGAAGGAGTACTTTGAGGAGCTGATGAATGAGGAAAATGAGAGGGAAAAAAGAGTAGAAGGGGTGAACTCTGTGGAACAGAAAGTAGAAAAGATTAGAAAGGATGAAGTCAGGAAGGCTTTGAAGAGGATGAAAAGTGGGAAGGCAGTTGGTCCTGATGACATCCCGGTGGAGGTCTGGAAGTGTCTGGGAGAGGCAGCAGTGGAATTTTTAACTAGTTTGTTCAACAGGGTTTTAGAGAGTAAGAGGATGCCTGAGGAATGGAGAAGTAGTGTGTTAGTGCCGATCTTTAAGAATAAGGGTGACGTGCAGAGTTGCAGTAACTATAGGGAGATAAAGTTGATGAGCCATACAATGAAGCTATGGGAAAGAGTAGTGGAAGCTAGGTTAAGGAAGGTAGTGGAAATTTGTGAGCAGCAGTATGGCTTCATGCCAAGAAAGAGCACAACAGATTTTTGCTCTGAGAATTTTGATGGAGAAGTATAGGGATGGTCAGAGGGAGTTGCATTGTGTGTTTGTAGACTTGGAGAAAGCGTATGACAGGGTGCCAAGAGAAGAGCTGTGGTACTGTATGAGGAAGTCAGGAGTAGCAGAGAAGTATGTCAGAGTGGTGCAGGACATGTATGAGAGGAGCAGGACAGTGGTGAGGTGTGCTGTAGGTCAGACAGAGGACTTCAAAGTGGAGGTGGGACTGCATCAGGGATCGGCTCTGAGCCCCTTCCTGTTTGCTATAGTGATGGACCAGTTGTCAGAGGAGGTCAGACAGGAGTCTTCTTGGACAATGATGTTTGCAGATGACATTGTGATCTGTAGTGAGAGCAGGGAGCAGGTGGAGGAAAACCTGGAGAGGTGGAGGTTTGCGCTGGAGAGAAGAGGAATGAAAGTCAGTCGTAGTAAGACTGAGTACATGTGTGTGAATGAAAGGGAGGGAAGTGGAACAGTAAGGTTACAGGGTGAAGAGGTGAAGAAGGTACAGGAGTTTAAGTACTTGGGGTCAACAGTCCAGAGTAATGGAGAGTGTGGGAAAGAGGTAAAGAAGCGAGTGCAGGCAGGTTGGAATGGGTGGAGAAAGGTGTCAGGAGTTCTGTGTGATAGGAAAATATCAGCGAGAATCAAGGGGAAGGTGTACAGGACAGTGGTGAGACCGGCCATGCTGTATGGTTTAGAGACAGTGTCACTGAGGAAGAGACAGGAGTCAGAGCTAGAGGTAGCAGAGCTGAAGATGTTGAGGTTCTCTTTGGGAGTGACAAGATTGGACAGGATTAGGAATGAGTACATCAGAGGGACAGCTCATGTTGGACGTTTGGGGGACAAAGTTAGGGAGGCCAGATTAAGATGGTTTGGACATGTTCAGAGGAGGGAGAGTGAGTATATTGGTAGGAGAATGTTGGACATGGAGCTGCCAGGCAGGAGGCAAAGAGGAAGGCCAAAGAGGAGGTATATGGATCGAATTAATGAGGATATGAAGCTAGTGGGTGCAAGTGTTGAGGATGCAGAAGATAGGGATAGGTGGAGAGAGATGATTCGCTGTGGCGACCCCTGAAGGGAAAAGCCGAAAGAAGAAGAAGAAGAAGAAGGAGTACAAAGTTATGGGATTTATTAGGTGTAAGCCTGGCTAAAGAGATATGTCTTTAGTCTACGTTTGAACTGGGAGACTGTGTCTGAGCCCCAAACACTCAGGAAGACTATTCCAAAGTTTAGGAACTAAATACGAAAAAGCTCTACCCCCTTTTGTAGACTTTGATATTCTGGGAACTACCAGAAGTCCGGAGTTTCGAGATCTTAAGGAGCATGATGGATTGTAATGTGTTAGAAGACTGGCTAGATATGTGGGAGCTAAACCATTTAGAGCCTTGTATGTAAGTAGTGCTAGTTTATTATCAATTCTAAACTTAACAGGTAGCCAGTGCAGGGATGATAATATTGGGGTTATATGATCATACTTTCTTGACCTGGTAAGGACTCTGGCGGCAGCATTCTGGACTAACTGTAGCTTGTTTATTGAAGATGCAGGACAACCACCTAATAATGCATTACAATAGTCCAGTCTGGAGGTCATGAATGCATGAACCAGCTTTTCTGCATCAGATACAGATAAAATGTTCCTAAGCTTGGCAATATTTCTGAGGTGGAAGAAGGCTATTTCTGTAATATTGGAAATATGTTTTTCAAAGGACAAATTGTTGTCTAATATTACGCCCAGGTCTTTCACTGTAGAGCTAGTAGTAATAGAACATCCTTCTAAGTACAGGTTGAATTGTGAGAGCTTCTGTGAACTGGTTTTTGGACCAATCAGTAATATCTCTGTCTTATCAGGATTCAGTAATAGAAAGTTATCAGTCATCTAATCTTTAATATCTTTAACACACTCTGTTAATCTAGACAGTTTAGATATTTCATCTGGTTTTGATAAGATATATAACTGGGTATCGTCAGCGTAACAATGGAAACTAATCCCATGCCTTCTAATGATGTTGCCTAAGGGAAGCATGTATATTGAGAAAAGCAGAGGTCCTAAAACTGAACCTTGTGGGACCCCATATTCCACTGGCATTACACTGGACAGTTCTCCATTTAAATCTACAAAATGGTATCGATCAGACAGGTAGGATCTAAACCATTTTAATGCCTGTCCCTGAATACCTATGTGATTTTGTAAGCGGTCTCCGAGAATGTTATGATCTATAGTGTTGAATGCAGCACTAAGATCAAGTAAGACTAATATTGAGATGCAGCCTTGGTCCGAAGCTAAAAACAAGTCATTTGTGATCTTAACTAGTGCAGTTTCTGTACTATGATGGGGCCTGAAACCTGACTGAAATTCTTCAAGGATAAAGTTTTCCTGTAAGATGTAATTGAGTAGACACAACCTTTTCTAATATTTTAGATATAAAAGGAAGGTTTGAAATCGGTCTGTAATTTGATAAGTCATTAGGGTCTAGTTTAGGTTTCTTAAAAAGAGGCTTAATAACTGCTAGCTTGAAAGGTTTAGGGACATGACCTAAATATAACGAGGAATTAATAATGTTGAGGAGAGGCTCTCCAGCTGTGTGTATCACTTCTTTCAGTAATCTAGTTGGAACGGGATCTAACAAACATGTTGTTGAATTAGCCGTGGTGATAAGTTTATACAGCTCTTCCTTCCCTATACCTATAAAGCATTGTAGCTTTAAATGTGGAGCTTTAGGTTGGACTAGACCACTGGATTCTGTCAAAGGTTGAACATCAATTACTTTGTTCCTGATACTATCGTTAAGTGTCCAGTCTCAGAGAGCTGACCTTGATCTGCATGATCTGTATTGCCTGATGTGCAGATGTTTATAATAAGATGGTATGACTATTATAATAAAATAATAAAACCTTTTTATTACAGACAGTCCAGCACTTCATCTGAGGTGATTCCTTCTTTCCAGGACCAAAGTCAGGAGACTCCAGCCACTCAACCCATGGACTATTATCATCAGGCAGACGGTATCACAGCATCAGATCCTGCACCAGCAGGCTGTGGTACAGCTTCTTCTCACAGGCCTTTATATTTTAATATTGTAAAAAACTACACACTGCCCCAACCCAGATTCCACTCCACAATACACATATAAAAGAGCTCGTTCCCAAAAAAGCTTACATATGATTACATATGATTACATATGATTTTTCATATCATATAGAAAAATGTTTAATTCAATTCAGTTTATCTGTAGGGTATTTTTACATTGGCTTACAGCAGTCTTACCAAACATTTAGAACACTTAATCCAATCAATTATTAGTATGGGAGCAGCAGCAAGACATCAAGGACCATCACTGAACAAAAGGTATACGTGACCATGATTACCATTCAGTATTGACCAACCATTTGGGTGATGTATACCTTGGCTTGGTATTGTTACAGGTGTTGTGACCATTTACACGGTCTTCTTTTACACTGTTTTATTTAGGGAACTCCCTCGTTTTAAAAAAATCTAGAAAAGAAAAAGTTAAGGGCAGAATAGAAATTAGAGTTATTGAGCAGAAGCAGGAGGAGTTCTTAAGCCTATTCTGTACATTTCTGTTAGAGATTCTAACGGAACTGAATTAACCCGACACACTGTGGTGACAGAGGTGTATTGGAATCGTTGTTTCTAAAGTAACTGAAGCAAAGTTACTAAGTGTACAGGTTTCTAAAGTAACTGAAACTGGTGTTATAATTCTGTTAAAGGTTCTAAAGTAAGTGAATCAGCCCGACGCAGTGTGGCAGCTGAGTTATAACTAGAGACTGAAACTGGTGATCGTGTAGTGAGCCTGACGCACTGCAGCTCTGTAAAAATTAAAACAATAACCCAAAGTGGTGTGGTTTTGTCCGATGTACTGTGACAGCGTTTTAAGCTTTAGTTTAGTTTGTTACTTGAGGTCAGCCTACGGTTCTTGATTGACATTCGAATAAGTCTGCGGTCATCTCACTTGTTACTGACCCGTTTGCGGCCTCTTCCAGGCTGTAGCTTTGCTGTTCCTAGTGTCTGTTGCTTGATTTTCTTTTTGTGAACTGCAGTCTTTGAATTGTTAAGGATAGAAGCAACTTTGACATGTCATAATATTTTATATTTTTATTTACTTAAAAAAGTGCCAGACTCGAGAATGCGGATGAAACAGATAATAATAATACAAGATTTCCTGGTAGGTTTAGATGTTTATTTATGCTAAGAAACAACATTAAATCATTATTTAATATTGTTAAGGTTTTTGATTTCTGTATATGAAATGTTAAAATTTATAAATTGTTTTTATTTTAATGGCAAATTATTTGTATAAGTGTTTTCTGTAAAGGTAGATGCAAAATATTCTTTACTTTTGTAAATTGTCTGTCTTATTTGGATTAAAATAATTATGGACATTTCTTACATGTTCTCGTTCTCACAATAAAACAAAGAGATTTTATAAACATATTTTAACATAGATTTGAAAAGCTTAATGAAGAATTAAAGAACAAAAAACCAAAAATAATTCATGCTTTAATGCAGACAATATTGAATAAATCAGGAGAAATAAGAACTTGGCACATTGCTCAGTACAACAAAGGACACAAAATTTTCTAAACTCACACATAAAATGTCTTTAAGGAATGTGGTTCTACCTCATCAGGAAATAAAGCTCAAAGCTCCAATTATCATAAAGAGGATATCTCTGTCCAAGATTCAATTTAGTGATAAGCAAATCAGTCCATCATCAGCATTTTTCTTCTAATATAATCCATATCTCTCCTCTGCACATGCCCAAACCATCTCAATCTCACCTCTCTTACTTTGTTTCCAAATTTCTCCAAAATAGAAATTTCATTTCTAATCCTCTCCGTCCTTGTAACTCCCAACGTAAATCGCAGCTTCTTCAACTCTGCTACCTCCAGCTCTGCCTCCTGTCTTTTTGTCAGTGCCATCGTCTCCAAACCATACAACATAGCTGGTCTCACCACAGTCTTGTACATTTTCCCTTTCACTCTTGCAGACACCCTTCTATCTGAAATCACTCCTGCCACTCTTCTCCACCCATTCCACCCTGCCTGTGCTTTGTTCTTCAATTCTCTACCACACTCTACATTACACTGATCAGTTGACCTCAAGTATTTAAACTCATCCACCTTCCTCACCTCTACTCCTTTCAATTGCACCATTTTGCTGCCCTCCCTCTCATTCACCTGCATGTACTCTGTCTTGTCCCTACTGACTTTCATTCCCATCCTCTCTAGTGCAGACCTCCACCTCTCCAGGCTTATCTCAACTGCTTCTCTACTCTCACTACAGATCACAATGTCATCTGTGAACATCATGGTCCATGGGGTTTCCTGTCTGATCTCATCCATCAACCTGTCCATCAGCATTGCAAGAAAGGGCTAAGAGCTGATACTTGGTGCAATCCTACTTTCACCTTGAACCAGTCTGTCATTCCTACCGCACACCTACCACTGTCACACTGTCCTCATACATAACCTGCACCACCCTAACATACTTTTCGGCCACTCCTGGCCACTCCTCATACTATATTACAACTCCTCCCTAGGCACCCTGTTGTATGCTTTCCCCAAATCCACAAACACACAATGTAATTCTTTCTTACATTTTTCTATATTTCTACATCAACATTCTTAAAGTAAACATAGCATCTGTAGTACTTTTCTTTGGCATGAAATCATCATCACCTCTCCTCTTAGCCTAGCCGCCACTATTCTTTCCCATATCTTCATGGTGTGACTGATCAACTTTATCTCTCTGTAGTTAGTGCAGATCTGCTCATCTCACTTGTTCTTAAAAATCTCCTCCAGCATCCTCTCACTTTCCAAGATTTTGTTAAACAACTTGGTTAAAAATTCCACTGCCACCTCTTCTAAACATCTCCAAGCCTCCACTGGTATGTCATCTGGGCCAACTGCCTTTACACTTCATCTTCCTAATAGCTGTTCTCACTTCATCCTTACTAATCCTTTTCACTTCCTGATGCATTATTTCCATATCATCCAGCCTTCTCTCTCTCTCTCTTTCTCTCATTTTTTTCATTCATCAGCTCCTCGAAATACTCCAAACACACTCTCCTTGCTTGTCAGCACATTTCCGTTTGCATTCTTTATCACCCTAACCTGCAACACATCCTTCCCAGCACTGTCCCTCTGTCTAGCCAATCTGTACAAGTCCTTTTCTCCTGCCTTAGTATCCAACTTCTCATACAGCTCTCCATACATCTTTTCTTGTCCTGCACAACATCTTTCTTCACCTTACACCACATCTCCTTATACTCCTGTATACTTTCTTCATCTCTTTGCCTATCCCAGTTGTTTTTGCCAGCCTCTTTCTCCTTAAACTTTCCTGTACTTCCTCATTCCACCACCAAGTTTCTTTGTCTTCTATCCTCTATTCAGATGTCACACCTAGTACCTTCCTAGCTGTCTCCCTAACCACTTCTGTAGTAGTTGCCCAACTGTCCAGTACCCCTTCATCACCTCCCAGCTCCTGTCCCATCTCCTCTCTGAATTTCACACAACAGTCTTCCTTCAGCTTCTACCATCTGATCCGAGATTCAGTCTTTGTTCTCCTTCTCATTCTCACTTCTAAAGTCATCCAACAGAATACCATCCTGTGCTGTCTAGTTACACTCTCCCCTGCCACCACCTTACAGTCTTTAATCTCTTTCAGGTTGCATCTCCTGCATAGGACATAGTTCACCTGTGTACACCTTCCTCCACTCTTATATGTCAACCTATGCTCCTCTTTCTTCTTAGAATATGTGTTCATCACTGCCATTTTCATCCTTTTTGCAAAATCTACCACCATCTGTCCTTCCACATTTCTCTCCTTGACACTGTACCTACCCATCACCTCCTCATCACCTTTGTTCCCTTCACCAACATGTCCATTTAATTTAGTGGTAGACATGGGTCAGCATGTGCAGCCTCATACGCAATAAATTGCGATGCACTGTGTATTCTGGCACCTTTCTATCAGAACCAGCATTAACTTTTTTAGCAGCCTTTTACCAGCCTTACATATACTGCTCAAAAAATTAAAGGAACACATTAATCAGAGTATAGCATTAAGTCAATTAATATCCTAGGAAACTGATCTGGTCAGTTCCCATTAGCAGGACCAGTATTTGCTCCTTTGTGCAAGGAGGAACAGAATGAGCACTGCCAGAGCCCCACAAAATGACCTACAGCGGGCCACTGGTGTGAATGTCTCTGACGAAACAATCAGAAACAGACTTCATGAGGGTGGCCTGAGGGCCGAACGTCCTGTACTGGGCCCTATGCTTACTGCCTGGCAATGTGGAGCCCGATTGGCATTTGGCATTAAACACCATGCTTTTCACAGATGAGAACAGGTTCAGGTGAACATATGTGATAGACGTGAAAGTGTTATGTTGCCTGTAACATTGTTCAGTATGACCGGTTTGGTGGTGGGTCAGTGATTATCTGGGGAGGCATATCCATGGAGGGATGCACAGACTTCTACAGGCTAGACAATGGCACGCTCACTGCCATTAGGTATCGGGAAAGTGTTCCTTTAATTTTTTTGAGCAGTGTATATTTATATATTTATATATATTAATTGATTTCAAACGCAGATATCTATGGTATTACAATAGATTTGGAGTAGACACTATTGAAGGAGTTGGCTGGTGTAGCAATTGTGGCTGCAGTTCAGACACCCATCATGAGTTGCTTGGACACCTGCTGGAAACCATCTTTCAACAGCAAGCAATGATCCAGAAACTAGTCCAGAGGCTCCATACTGCCGCAGAAGAGTTGCTGGCAATCTGGCAGTTCTGCAGGCTGACCTTATTAAAAAAAAATGGACAAAGGGCAAGGAATGACACCCTGAGATAGCAGAATTCTGCCAAGCCACGAATTTAGTCCTCTGTGCCACTAAACAAATGACCCGCACTATGTACCGTTCCATGGCGACCATGGTTTTCAAGTAGGATTAAGGAGAACGATAAATCCTTCCTACTGAATGCCCCACTTTCACCTCCTGTCCTGTATGCTGATGCAGTTAGCACTGTCATCAACATGTATCATGAAGCTAAGCAACAGTCTGCGTGTTCAAAGAGCTGATCCCTTGCTGCATCTAAGAGCTGGGGGCTTCCAGAATCTCCCAGTTTTGATGCTTGCACCCCCCTTTGGAAAGATTGAGCAACACATATACATACAAAACAAACCACCTAAGGGAATTTCTGATCTGAGGACTGTGATTTCCATCAGGGTGGCTAATCTGGATGCTTGTTAGTGCAGGCCCCCCTTGGGATGGCTCTGATTACACCATTAAATTGTGTATTCAATCCCCCTCAATGTTCTCAGGATGTGTTTCTACCAACCCCAGCCAATCTCTCTCTGTGGCCAGTTCAGCTGGTGCCTGCCAGCATGCAGGACCCCGAACAGGACAATTCTACCAAAAAAAAAAAAAGATTCCTCTTTCAGACCTTTTGGCAGTGTGGCAGCTACTGCCTAATATATCTTACTGGGAATTTAATACCATAAAGAATGGTTACAGAATCCATTTAAACTCTCATCCACTTTGGTTCAAAGGCTGGTTACCCACCATGGTAAACACAGAACAAGTTTCTTTTTTAGAACTGGACTATCAGTCTCTCATGGGCAAAGTGACTATAGAAAATGTGGCCCTCCCTAAAAGAGGGTCAGGCTTTTACAGCGGGTACTTCTAAGTACCAAAAAGGATGGGAGATGACAATTATTTTTAGATCTGTGTTGCCTGAACCATACTCTTTAAACATACAGGTTCAAGATGTTAACAACTAAACTTATCAAGTTGCAAATGTGTATTAGTTTCAAGTCAAGAAGCTTTTATTGTCATTCCAACCATATATAGCTGGCGCAGTACATGGTGAAATGAGACGTTTTTCCACATTAAAACAACATACAACATGTAATTACAAAAAAACAAAACAACAACACAGAGCTAGGACAGAAGTTGTTCTAGCTACATAAAGTGCAAAGTGTGCAAACAGGTGCACACAGTGCAAAGACAAGACAGTGCAAAGACAAAGTACAAAAAGAACACAAGACAGAACACAAAAACATCTGCAATGGGCATGACGGAATGTGATGTGCATTACATATATGTTTGTAACCATATACATAGCAGTCCATTGTATGTGTCCATGTGACATGTCCATTTGTAGTGTGCAAAAATATATTAGCAGCGGTTAAAGTAGTGCAAATAAGTAATCATTTACACCGGTTGAGGTAGTGCAAGTAGAAGGTAACATTATATTGACAGTCCATTCACACAGGTGGGTATGTGGGTGTTCACACAGGTGTGTGTGTGTGTGTGTGTGTGTGTGTGTGTGTGTGAGAGAAAGAGAGTGAGCTGGTAGTTCAGTTCTGGGTGTTGAGGAGCCTGATGGCTTGTGGAAAGAAACTGTTACACAGTCTGGTTGTGAGGGCCCAAATGCTTCAGTACCTCTTTCCAGACAGCAGGATAGTGAAGAGTGTGTGTGAGGGGTGTGTGGGGTCGTCCACAATGCTGTTTGCTTTGCGGATGCAGCGTGTGGTGTCTGTGATAGAGGGGAGAGAGACTCCATTGATCTTCTCAGCTGTCCTCACTATCCGCTGCAGGGTTTTCTGATCCAAAACGGTGCAATTCTCAAACCAGGCAGTGATGCAGCTGCTCAGGATGCTCTCGATGGTCCCTCTGTAGAACATGGTCAGGATGGGGGGAGGTAGATGGGCTTTCCTCAGCCTCCACAGGAAGTAGAGGCACTGCTGGGCTTTCTTGGTGATGGAGGTGGTGTTGCGTGACTAGGTGAAGTTCTCTGCTAGATGTACACCAAGGAATTTAATGCTCTTGACGATCTCCACAGGGGATCCATCAATGAACAGCGGACAATGGTCACTTTATGCTCTCCTAAAGTCAACTGTTAGTCGTTGCACCTTGTCTCTGTATGCTTCTTGCTGATGAGACCCACCACAGTCGTGTCATCGCGAACTTGATGATGTGTTTCAAACTGTGCATTGTGTTGGTTACTTCCTCCCTGAACATATCCCAGTCAGTGCACTCAAAACAGTCCTGAAGAGCAGAGATGGCTCCTGCTGACCAGGTTTGAACCTGTTTTAGAACTGGATTAAAGCGTCTGACGAGCGGTCTGCATGCTGGAATTAGCATAACAGAGATGTGGTCTGAGTAGCCGAGGTGGGGGCGGGGCTCCGCACGATATGCGCCGGGAATGTTTGTATAAACAAGATCCAGCCTTTTCGTGCCTCTCGTGGCAAAGTCCACATGCTGATGGAATTTAGGGAGAACAGACTTGAGATTTGCATGATTGAAATCTCCAGCAATAATAAACAGTCTGTCAGGGTGAGCATTCTGCAGCTTGCTAATAGCTCCGTAAAAGAGCTATTAGCGATAAAGAGCTATTAGCGATAAAGAGGCTCACACAGAGCCTCTTTAGCATTAGCACTGGGGGGAATGTACACTCCGAAAATGAAAGTGGTGGTGAATTCCCATGGTAAATAAAATGGCCTACATCTAACAGTCACAAACTCCACTAGCGATGAACAGCAGCTAAAAACAAGCACAGATTTCTTGCACCATTCTGTGTTGATGTAAACACACACACCGCCACCGCGAGTCTTACTGCACAGAGCTGTCGGCATAAAACGTGGTTAGCCCGTCTAGCTGAATGGCGGTGTCCGAAACTCTGTTGTTGAGCCATGTCTCCGTAAAAACAAAACTCACGCCGTGTAGTTTGCTGGAGTCAGATGTAATCCAGTTTATTATGCAGGGAGCAGACATTGGATAGAATGATGGACAGAAGAGCCGGCCGGCTAGGGTTTGTTTTTAGCCTAGCATGAACACCCGCCGGTTTTCCGCGCTTCCACTTCCTCGAGCACCATTTGCGATGTCCTCTCTCCCAGCCACCAGCATCGGGTGATGCTGAGGACTGAAGACCTGGTCTCAGCACTATTTTGGATCTGGAGTGCCTGCTGCGTGCTACTGCTGAGCCGCCATCTTGATTCTGAGTTTGTCATGATAGATGGGAAAGGACAAATACTTCAACATGAAGATTCGGCCAGAACACAGCAAGGTAATCAGGTTTGCTTTTGCAGGTGAAGCTTACCAGTGTGTAGTACTAAAATTCTAGTGTCGAGTTTTAAAACAACAGATCAGTATCTCATGTTTGTGTGTGACATTAAGAAAACAGTGACCTTGTGTCTCAAACAATTAAATGTACAGTTGATTCTATATGAAGGGAATTTTATTTGTTTAAGCAAGTGTAAAAGGTATATTTTGTGTTTGAAAAAGTTTTTAAAAAATATTCAGAAAGACAAGCTGCTTGTCTGTAAAGGAGTTAAATCCAGTAAATGTAAATGAGAAACACTCTGTATCTTTATAAATCAACAGCACATTCAAAAAAAGTCTGTCTCTCTTCTCCTAACAACTTTTATTCTAAATTTGAGACCATTAATCTTAAATAAATCTCTAATCTCTTAAATAAATGTTATTAGTATGCAGTCAGTCAGGTTTGAACCCATGCTGAAATATTGACTCTAATGACTAATGAACAACTTGAGAAAAAGTATGTTACTCCACTAGGGGCTGTAAACTCATCTACTGTAGTGTATTAACGTGCTGGTTCACAGCAAGAAGGGGTGAAAGTTATGAAAATTTTTATAATTTTTATTTGTAAATAAATTGACATTTATATTGATCTAAAATTATGGGATGTTTTGTGAAGATTTGTGACATAAACAGTATGCAAAGTAAAGTTTATTTACATTTTTTTGTTGAATTGCAGTGTGTGCTTTTCACATGCTTTGTTCAGTCCATTTGTAGGTTACTCCATGATTAAATATATTATATAATATATAACATATATTGTTCTCATCATGATTTTAAACCGTTTCCATTTATCTTTGGTTTCTTTTATGTCTGTATAAACCAGATAATATGAAATGATATAAATAAATGATATATTACTGTGGCCTTGAACCTATAAGCAGAAGTGTGTTGGAGGTGTAAACTTTAAGAACTGAAGCTCACTCAATGTGTGAGATGCATGCTGCAGCCAGTAACACTTCTCTAAATGTGTTAAACCTCCACCTCACACTTTGTACACTCTCAGGGCACTCGCTTAGAGATATTTATAGTCAACTGTCTTCATTACTTTGAAGGTTTCTAAAACCTGTGCACTTGTTGATGTGGTGAAGTTTTCTGTATGGAGATGTCTGCTTAAATGATTCCAACATCTTTCAGTGTACAAAGAGGACCTGCATACAGACTAGTTTCTGTTTTGGCACCTAGGAGGTGAAATGAACTTCCTCTAGATGTCATACTTAAACTGGGCCCAATGGTGCTTTTGGGATGACTGGTGAATTTACCAGCTGACATTTGCAACATGCTGAACATCGCAGAGCTGCATATGAAGCCTCACACTGAACCAAGCTTTAGTGACTTGAGATCTGACTGCAGCCTGAATCCAATAAAATGTGATATGCACTTCCTTGGAAACCAATGTTCGGCTTGATTGTGTCACAGACACGCCAGGCTCCAACGAGAACCTATCACAGCGCACTCTCTCACCCGAATTCTAATCACACACACCTGCACGTAATCACCATCACAATCACCACACCACATAAAAGACTCACACACACTCCATTCACCGTCTGGTCTAGTTGAAGATAGAAGGACTCACTTGCTAAGCCAAGACGGTGGCGGCGCCGCCGCCGCCGCCGCCGCCGCCGCCGCCGTGTGTGTGTGTGTGTGTGTGTGTGTGTGTGTGTGTGTGTGTGTGTGTGTGTGTGTGTCTGTGTGTGTGTGTGTGTGTCTGTGTGTGTGTGTGTGTGTCTGTGTGTGTGTGTGTGTCTGTGTGTGTGTCTGTGTCTGTGTCTGTGTGTGTGTGTGTGTGTGTGTGTGTGTCTGTGTGTCTGTCACCCTCAGCATCCAACCAAGGGCAGTATCTCTCCCTTTCACTCTTTCCCCTCTTATTCATCTCCATCAGTTTCATTCTGCTGCTTGAGCCAAATAAACAACAGTGACCTGTATCTCTTTCTGTCCCCATGCCTTCTGTCCTGTAACAGATTGGGGTGGTCTGTGGTGCTGTTCCTCCTCCGTCCCCAACTCCAGAAGCAGATGATATTGGGTTCAAAATCAGAAAAAGAGGAAATTGAAGGCAGGCTTGCAACAACTTGTTTTTGTCTTTAACATCTACTTTTTAATGATAAAAAAAATGTTGAGAGAGACACACACACTCACTCACTCTCTCTGGCTCTTTTCTCCCACTTTTAACCCTGCTGCCACTCACTGCAACAGAAAACAGTCATTAGAACAATTGTTTCCCTCAGCTCTGCTCTCCATTCACAAGCTGGCATCACTTCCACAATTGTCAATTAAATTTCATATTCTCAATAAATTCAAATAAAAAAAAAAGTATTTAAAACAGAATTTTCATCTTGGAATGTCACCAATCCGCTTGGAATTTTCCATTTTCCGGGATTGTACGGTCCTTCTTGGCTGCAGTCCTTGGTGGTGTTGGCCTGTGGACTGTTTGAGTCATGTCAGTGTGACTGTGTTAAGCTACACCAAAGAACGAATGGACTGAGAATGCAAAAATGTTTAATGAATTTTTAATATTTTATGTAAACATTAGTATGAACAATAACATCTTTCAGTCAGTAGCACATTTGAATGTGCTCGTGTCTGCAGCTTGACTTTCACACCCTCAGTGGGTTTTAACATAAATAGCACCATCATGCAGTGTAAAGCATGAGAAACTAAACTAACACCTTCATCAGCACACACTTCCTTCCATTCAGGGGCTACAGCAGTCTGATGGTCAGTACAAGAATGGGGCAGTGGTGGCTCAAGTGGTTAAGGCTCTGGGTCGTTGATCGGAGGATCGGGGTTCAAGCCCCAGCACCACCAAGCTCCACTGTTGGGCAATTGAGCAAGGCCCTTAACCCTCTCTGCTCCAGGGGCGCTGTATCATAGCTGCCCCTGCGCTCTGACCCCAACTTCCTCAGCTGGGATTTGCGAAGAAAAGAATTCCACTATGCTGTAATGTATGTGTGGCGATAATAAAGGCTTCATGCCCCACTTCTAAAAAAAAAAAAAAAAAAGAATAATGCTGTCATTTGTACACATTCTTCCTTCTTTATGGTAGTCAGAGAGTCTAGTATTATGACCTCAAGTCAAGTCTAGACAAGAAGTTTTTATTGTCATCTCAACCGTATATAGAAATAAAACATTTCTCTAGGACCCTGGTGCTACATAAAACAACATAGAGTATTAAAAGTAAGTCCTAGCCACATCAAGTGCATCGTGTGCAACCTAGTGCAAACAGTGCAAGGCAAAAAGACAACATACAATAAAATGCAAAACACTACAGGACAGATACACAAAATACACAAAAGATCGCTGACCAGTATACATTCTTTATATTATGTTATACAGTGTAATGTGCAAGAGAATAGTAAACAATGAGGGTTCTTGTAAACATATACAATTCTGTAATAGCAGCTGTTGGTGGCAGTTTGAAATGTCTGTAAAAACCTTAACAGCAGTAACTGAGTGCATGTTTTAGTGCTCCAAACTGAGGAAGTTTCTGTTTCTGACTAAAACTGGTACATGTGACCATCAGAATACATGTTTCAGATAATGGACCAATCAAATCAGTCCACAGCTTCAAAACATCCAATCAGACATGAATCTGGACCTGGTTTTCTACTGAACACACAAGTTCATTACCTCACTATCACTTCATCTGAACAGGAACAATGACCACACTCGTTGTCGCTCTTTGTGTTCTTTTTCTTCTCTTCACAGCTGGTGAGTAATATTCTGAAACTTTAATGTAAAACAGTTATATTTCATATTTAACTAATTTATTGATATTAATATATTAATGACTTTTTACAGTGAAAACGTCTGACAACAAGGAGATTCACGTGAGAACAGTTAAGCATGGACAAGATGTAACTATAGAGTGTAACACTAGCAGTGACACAAAGCATGATCAATTAGTTTGGTACAGACAGAGTTCAGGAAAATTGGCTCAGTTTTTTGCAAAACCATACCAGGATAATTTGGGCTACAAATTTACTCCAGGATTTAATGATAGTCGCTTCAGTATTAATGTAAATGGGAGTAAATTTGATCTCACTATTACCAAAATAAGTGAAGATGATAGAGGAGAATATTTGTGTGGAGTAATGGAAGGAAGTGTTCTGAAGTTCACATCTGGAACACGTTTGCAATTTGAAGGTAAACAGTTTTATTCAATTGTGTCCAGAGTAATGTTTGAATTTACTTTCATGGCTTATTATTTCACATCCCTCATTGCTTTTAAAATTGCTTCTCTTTATTTTCTTACTTCAACCAATTTATCTGTAAAGATGAAGAGATGACACGCTGTCCAACCATAGATTCTGTTCCACACCAGTATTCAAACAGGAGTGATGTAGAAAGTAAGAGTTTTTAAAAAATAAAGTTAGTTACCAGTTGATTATTTTCTTAACATAATCACATATCGCAGATTTATTTCTTATAGCAAAGCAATTTCCAATTAAATAAAACAGTTAAGCAAAATAAAAAGTGAAAAAAATGATTATGATTAAAAATCACTTTTTAAAGTATCCAGAATCCAGAAACTGAATGATTCCTAACAATAATTGTATTTCTCCCTGTAGGTGAGAGCTGTACTGCCAACATGCGTGTGTTCTTCTGGCTCTCCATTTCAAGAATCGGAGTTCTCGGTGTTACAGTTATTATCCTTACAATATGCCACAAGGTTTTAAAATCAAAATCTTAAACTTGATCAAATTGTGTTTTAACTGTTATCTGTGTCACTCGAACTGTATTTTTTTTTACTGCATAGCTCTATTATTCTTGCTCTTTAATTCGGTTCAAATGTTTGTGTTCAGCAACAAGTGTGTTCTATATGTGGTTGTAGCTATATTTAAATGGAAATGAGCGATGAGCCCATGTTTAAACCACTCTAGGAGAAAGCAATATAATAATAATAATAATTATTATTATTATTATTATTATTATTATTATTATTATTATTATTATTATTAATATTATACATTTAATTTATTGTTGCCTTTCTAGTCACTTTAGGTCAACATACAGATTCAAACAAGTAATAAATAACAAATTAGCAGTAAAAAACTTTAAAACAATAAAGCAATATTAAATGAATTGTTATTGTTGTTTTGTGTGTGTGTGTGTTTATTTACACTTAGGCAGGTTTAAAAGCAGTATAATATGTCAGAGCTGATATTGTTCATGGTCTGCTGTAATTCTGCATGACCTGAAGTGCGTCATGTACTTTGTCATTGCTGCACTGCAATAAAATTAGCCTTCAATGAGATCTTCAATGTTGTCAATTTTTTTCTCACACACAATATGATCTTTGCAAGACGATGTCAAGATAAATACAACAAAACATGTTTAATAAATACAAATGTTACTGGGATCTAAAAATTTTGATTTTTATTTATTTATTATTATTATTAATATTATTATCATTAATCTAGCCATGGGGGTCACAGTCCAGTGACTTCTGTGCCGGTCCCAAGCCCGGATAAATAGAGAGGGTTGCGTCAGGAAGGGCATCCGGCGTAAAACATTGCCAAATTTAACCATGCGAATCGTCAGTACGAATTTCATACCGGATCGGTCGAGGCCCGGGTTAACAACGACCGCCATCGGCGCCGTTGACCTACAGGGCGCCGGTGGAAATTGGGCTACTGTTGGTCGAAGAAGTAGAGGAGGGAGGAGAGTGCGCAGACAGAGAGAGAAGAGGAAAGGTAAGAGTGTAGGACTGAGAATAGGAACTCTGAATGTTGGTACTATGACAGGGAAAGGTAGAGAGCTGGCTGATGTGATGGAGAGAAGGAAGGTGGATATACTGTGTGTACAGGAGACCAGGTGGAAGGGTAGCAAGGCTCGTAGTATAGGAGCAGGATTCAAGCTGTTTTATTATGGTGTGGATAGTAAGAGAAATGGGGTAGGTGTGGTCCTGAAGGAGGAGTTTGTGAGGAATGTCCTGGAGGTGAAGAGAGTGTCAGACAGGGTGATGAGTCTGAAGTTAGAGATTGAAGGAGTGATGTTGAATGTTGTTAGTGGTTATGCCCCACAGGTAGGTTGTGAGTTGGAGGAGAAAGAGAGATTCTGGAGTGAATTAGATGAGGTGATGGAGAGTATTCCCACGGGTGAGAGAGTGGTGATAGGAGCAGATTTTAATGGACATGTTGGTGAGGGGAACACAGGTGATGAGGAGGTGATGGGCAAGTTTGGAGTTAAGGAAAGGAACCTTGAAGGACAGATGGTAGTGGACTTTGCTAAGAGGATGGACATGGGTGTGGTTAACACTTATTTTCAGAAGAGGGAGGAGCATAGAGTGACTTACAAGAGTGGAGGTAGGAGCACACAGGTAGACTACATTCTATGTAGAAGAGGCAATCTGAAAGAGATTAGTGACTGTAAAGTGGTAGTGGGAGAGAGTGTAGCCAGACAGCATAGGATGGTGGTGTGTAGGATGACTCTGATGGTCTGTAAGAAGAAGAGGTCAGAGATAGAGAAGAAAACCAAGTGGTGGAAGCTGAAAAAGGAGGAATGTTGTGAGGAATTTAGACAGAAGTTGAGGCAGGCTCTGGGTGGTCAGGTAGTGCTGCCAGATGACTGGGAAACTACAGCAGAAGTGATCAGGGAGACAGGGAGAAAGGTGCTGGGTGTGTCATCTGGAAGGAGGAAAGAAGATAAGGAGACTTGGTGGTGGAATGAGGAAGTTCAGGATAGTATCCAGAGGAAGAGGTTAGCCAAGAAGAAGTGGGACATGGACAGGACTGAAGAGAATAGACAGGAATACAAGGAGTTACAGCGCAGAGTGAAGAGGGAGGTATCTAAGGCCAAGCAGAAGGCATATGACGAGTTGTACACTAGGTTAGACACTAGAGAAGGAGAGAAGGACTTGTACAGGTTAGCAAGGCAGAGGGATCGAGATGGGAAGGATGTGCAGCAAGTTAGAGTTATTAAGGATAGAGATGGAAGGGTGCTCACAAGTGAGGAGAGTGTACAGAGGAGATGGAAGGAATACTTTGAGGAGCTGATGAATGAGGAAAATGAGAGGGAAAAAAGAGTAGAAGGGGTGAACTCTGTGGAACAGAAAGTAGATAAGATTAGAAAGGATGAAGTCAGGAAGGCTTTGAAGAGGATGAAAAGTGGGAAGGCAGTTGGTCCTGATGACATCCCGGTGGAGGTCTGGAAGTGTTTGGGAGAGGCAGCAGTGGAATTTTTAGCTAGTTTGTTCAACAGGGTTTTAGAGAGTGAGAGGATGCCTGAGGAATGGAGAAGAAGTGTGTTAGTGCCGATCTTTAAGAATAAGGGTGACGTGCAGAGTTGCAGTAACTATAGGGGGATAAAGTTGATGAGCCATACAATGAAGGTATGGGAAAGAGTAGTGGAAGCTAGGTTAAGGAAGGTTGTGGAAATTTGTGAGCAGCAGTATGGCTTCATGCCCAGAAAGAGCACAACAGATGCAATTTTTGCTCTGAGAATTTTGATGGAGAAGTATAGGGATGGTCAGAGGGAGTTGCACTGTGTGTTTGTAGACTTGGAGAAAGCGTATGACAGGGTGCCAAGAGAAGAGCTGTGGTACTGTATGAGGAAGTCAGGTGTAGCAGAGAAGTATGTCAGAGTGGTGCAGGACATGTATGAGAGGAGCAGGACAGTGGTGAGGTGTGCTGTAGGTCAGACAGAGGAGTTCAATGTGGAGGTGGGACTGCATCAGGGATCGGCTCTGAGCCCCTTCCTGTTTGCTATAGTGATGGACCAGTTGTCAGAGGAGGTCAGACAGGAGTCTCCTTGGACAATGATGTTTGCAGATGACATTGTGATCTGTAGTGAGAGCAGGGAGCAGGTGGAGGAAAGCCTGGAGAGGTGGAGGTTTGCGCTGGAGAGAAGAGGGATGAAAGTCAGTCGTAGTAAGACTGAGTACATGTGTGTGAATGAAAGGGAGGGAAGTGGAACAGTAAGGTTACAGGGTGAAGAGGTGAAGAAGGTACAGGAGTTTAAGTACTTGGGGTCAACAGTCCAGAGTAATGGAGAGTGTGGGAAAGAGGTAAAGAAGCGAGTGCAGGCAGGTTGGAATGGGTGGAGAAAGGTGTCGGGAGTTCTGTGTGATCAGAAAATATCAGCGAGAATCAAGGGGAAGGTGTACAGGACAGTGGTGAGACCGGCCATGCTGTATGGTTTAGAGACAGTGTCACTGAGGAAGAGACAGGAGTCAGAGCTAGAGGTAGCAGAGCTGAAGATGTTGAGGTTCTCTTTGGGAGTGACAAGGTTGGACAGGATTAGGAACGAGTACATCAGAGGGACAGCTCATGTTGGACGTTTGGGGGACAAAGTTAGGGAGGCCAGATTAAGATGGTTTGGACATGTTCAGAGGAGGGAGAGTGAGTATATTGGTAGGAGAATGTTGGACATGAAGCTGCCAGGCAGGAGGCAAAGAGGAAGGCCAAAGAGGAGGTATATGGATGTAATTAATGAGGATATGAAGCTAGTGGGTGCAAGTGTTGAGGATGCAGAAGATAGGGATAGGTGGAGAGAGATGATTCGCTGTGGCGACCCCTGTAGGGAGAAGCCGAAAGAAGAAGAAGAAGAAGATTATCATTATTATTTAAGAGTGAAAACATCCTTTACAAAAAAAAATCTTTTACTCTTTGACCTTTTTTACCTTGACCATCAAATGTCACCCTTTTAACCTCCCGTGGAAATTCACTTTGGTCATTATCAGCACCGATTATATTCCACCTCAGGTAGACACGAACACTACCTTATGTGAGAGCTAAGTGAGTCTCTCACTTTCAACCAGACACAGCACCAGGATGTTGCCCTCATTGTGACAGGTGATTTCAACAACCTCTCACGCACAGTTTCCAACTTCTACAAACACATCTGCCACACCAGGGGCAAAAGGACACTGGACCACTGCTACACCCAGTTTATGGATGGCTTTAAGGTCCAGGTTCCACG